>LPNX010725119.1:429333-558515 GCA_001517045.1 Pseudotsuga menziesii
TATACATATATACATCATTCCCCATGATCAACTGTTATTCTTTGATCATAGCTTCTTCCATAGCATTCTTTTCTTCAACTTGAGTTATCTCTTGTACCCATGGTGGTCTTCATCCTTCAAGGTGGATCTACAACTCTCTGAATCTCTTTCTTTCGTCATGGTGTCTCTGACCCTGGGAGATTCAGATTCTTGTTTATTGGAGTGAATCTTGAATTGTCATCACTTGTTCTTCGGAACAAGTCTCATCCTTCTTTTCTTGAATGAGGCTGTACATGACCTTTCCTGCATTTCAAATGCACCAGTTGCATGGTTAGAACTATTTCACAAAACATATGCATAACAACAAATTCTTATGCATCATGCAATTGTTTAGTCAATACAACATTCAACCATATCTCACATAGACTTTCTAGATGCTTTCCATCTCTACCATGACATTATTGAGATTGTGCACTAATCCAATATGTCGGCAAAGAGGTTTGATAAGTAGCAATGGAGAGTTGTATAGCACCATGAGCTACTTACCCATCACATGCATATTAGTAGTATAAAGTCATTAATGCAAACAATATATCATGCATAACACATCAACTAAATATAATCAAATGTGTAACAAAAAAATATCATGAAATGACAATTGAATACTTATCTTTATTTGTTTCATGGGTATACTCCTTCTTGAGTCTTCAGCTTCATCGACTTCTTTATTCATGATAGCATCGTTTCTTATCCGAATGCTAAGGTGGATAAGAAGTTCTTCAAGAGTTGAGATCTTCATATTTCTCATTGATTGAGGGATATTCTTTGGAAGATGAGAGCTTGATCTTCAGAGACGAGCTTCTTCTTCTTCCCAAAGTCGGCTGAAAGTAATCACTTCCTTCTGGAACACATTTCTTAAATGAATGAATTCTATGATCCTGGGAGGCCATTCAAGGTGGCCATCACCACTTCTGTATTCTTCACTTCTTCTATCCCCACTTGAAGTTGTTCTTTGATTTGAGATATCCTTATGACTGCATGGTCTCTGCATTCTGGATCTTCACATTCTTCAGCTGGTTTCTTAAGGTCATATTCTGATCTATGTTCTTCGCTTCAAATAGCTTGGTCAAGAAATCAACCCTCATCGATGTATTTATGGAAGACACTTGTAGTACAAGTTGATTCGTAACTGAATCATCAATGATCTTCTGGGATTTGACCAAGTTCTTCTTAAGAAAGGCTTCTAGCCTCATCTCCCTCTGAACCTGGAACCTCTATGCTCATGTAGGTGTCCAATCCATTTTCTTCAGAGAGATCATATACTTCTAGGCTTGGAAGTTTTCAACTTCACCAAGCTTATCATCAAGTTGATGTCATATATCACTTTGAAAAGAGAAGAACATAGCAAAGGATTAGATCTTACTGATTTGAGGTGTCCGTCCTGGTTCCGGAGCTGACTGATCTAGGGTTTGTCACAGAAACCCTAATTTAAAAAACTTGGAATATTTTATATCTGATTGGCTAGAAAGATAGATCTCTTCAAATGGAGCTGTCCAATGTACTCCATTTCTGAAAACAATGGAGGGAAGCTCCCGGAACAGGAAGCCCTAATTTTCCAATTTCTTCTGTAGAAATTCCTGTTACTGTTTCTGTGATATCTCCGAAATTTATGATCCTTTGTGTCTGAAATTTTGTACTAAGGTAGCCTCGCATGTCCCTGATCCACTACCATAGGTTTCATCAGAATTTGGTTCACCATTTGGGATTTATGATCCTTTTCCCAAGGTGACCTGTTACAGGACTGTTCAGAACAACAAAGTTGTATGGCATGCCACGTGTCATTGGTTCATCTTCTAAGTATGATATTTGGACCACCGAAATTACAGTCCAATCCCTTTCTAGAACATCTTCAGGAATTCCATTTGGACCTCTGTAGCCCAAGATATTGCAATTATCCCCATGTGTCCTGTTTAGGGATGAATTATGGAAGAAGATGGAACCCTAACTTGGAGAGAACATATATCCTGGAATACAACGAATCTAAGGATGAATTTTGGAAAAAGTTTTCATCAGGATTTTATCTTCAGCCCCTAAAATTTTCAGCTCCTGATCCTTTACCAATCTCGGAATATAGCGAATGTGCCAAAACGTAGCATTTTTAGTATTTAGGGTTTTTCTAGCTCGGGGTCAAACTAGGGTTTCACTTTCCTAGAGATTCACCCAACCAAAAATCTTGACCCAGGTATCTAAACTTCGGTTTTGATGAGGAGAAAAATCCTATGCTGGTCTCACTCAAAAATTCCTCTTCTGTAGAAAGCCCTAATTTCCACATCAAAAAATGAAAGTGCTCGGAATCGAATTCCACTTCGACAGAACGATGCACCCTTCAAAGGAGAGTCAGCCTAGCCTTCTTTTTCTGATTGATTGTGGAGAGAGAACCAAAAAATAAGAAGCCCTAGCTTCTATAAATTGTGAAAGCTTCCCTATTCAGGTTAGCTCTGATACCATGTTAATTTTTCATATGCTTAACTAAGACATCAGTATATCATTTCATTTTTCATAATAAAAGCATATAAAGCAGGATCACTGAAAGAAACAGTATCACAAGAAAAACATAGATTTATCCTGGGAAAACCCTAAAGGGAAAAACCCAGCAAAAGCTTCCTCAATATAGATGCCCCAAAAGGTAAAAAGGTAAAACCAACAAGGAGATCAAAAACCTGATTCTCCTCCTTTTCCATTAACTCCTCTCCTCCACAAGTCCACTATTCCAAGTGAGTGTGTGTGTCTCAAATGAGGAGCACTACACCTCTATTTATATTCATCCGTTTACTTAAAGTTTACTCAATTAACATGTTGGCTTAAGTTAACTCATGTAGGCTCGAGTTACACATGTAGGCTCAAGTAACCACACTGGGGTGCTGATGACCCACCTTTACAATTTGAGGGGACTACCTCATGACTCTGATTAGTTCTTTCGATTAGGAGCATTGGGGTACAATGTAATACAAGCAGTTCTCCCGGTTGGACCATCGGGGACCACAAAAGATACATAAAGAATATTCTTCAAAGTTACAATATTTCAACGGGAATTTCAACATCATTTGATTCGACCAACTCTACAAATAGTAAATATCTTAGAAATTTAAACAAAAAAACAATCATGACATTACTATCTTATTCTACTAATAGACCTTTCATCATTTTACTTGGAAACCAAAAGTTCATGGTACAAACTGCCATGGGGCCAAGGGTTTGAGAAATGGATTACTAAAATATTTTTAATGTTCATTAAAGTACTTCAAAACTTAAAACGGGGCTAGAATGGAGCAGCAGTGGGGGGGTGGGAATTGAAGATCAGAATTAGAGTTATAGAAATGTAGTGAAAGGTTTTAAATACTAAAAATACTTTGTTCCTTTGTATATAATTTTTAATTTTAAAAAACTACAATTAAGTGATATGACTTTGAAAACACTAAGTTTTATCTTAATCGTCCAAATCTATTCCGCACAGGGCTCTGAGCTTTAAATATTTGGCTCGAGGATCTATATCGTAGGTATCATATCATGGTCCTAAGAATCCAGGTGAAGTGGACACAATTCGGCTAAGTTCAGCTCATCAATTGAATTGCATGCATCATTTCCATAGTATTCTTTTTGCATTGAACCAAGGAGAGGAATGATGCATGCCATTCAGTTGATTAGCTGAACTTAGGTGAGTTGTATCCATTCAACCTAGATTATGAGGACTACATTACGATACCTATGATATATATCCTTGGGTCAGATATTTAAAGCCCAAATCCCAGGGCAGAATAGAACAAGACGAATAAGATAAAAATTAGTGTTAAATTCAGAGTCATGTCACATAATTGTAGTTTTTTAAAATTAAAAATTATATACAAGGCAACAAATTATTTTTAGTACCTTTAGAGAGATGAAAATATGAGCATGAAGAAAAAATATGACCTCATTTCCTTGGGTTATATCAATTTCCATTGTTTACTTTTCAAAATTGTTAGTGTCACACATTTGCAATTAATATTGCTAAAAAAATATTGAATGACATTAGAATTTACATCGATAACACGTGACTAATTGTTTTGGTGTTTCATAATGCTAAGAGTGGAGGAAAGTAAATAAAAGAAAATGTATTGTGGTGATTGTGGGATCCGGAAAAAAAAAGTATGGAAACTAAACATGATACTAATTCTCATTTCGATGAGAATTAAAATCAAACATTGAATTATATGATAATAAAATTTAATAAAACATAATTTCAACTATAAGAATGATACTTGAGGGTAATAGTACATACCTTCAAGAAAAAACAAGTAAACACATTACTACTATCACTTCCCCTAGATTTTATGTATAGATATTAGTTGTTGAGTAATTGGAGTTATAGATGTGATTGATTGGAGTCATAGATGTGATTAATCACATCTATAACCCAATTACTCTACGACTAATATCCATCAAAGGAAGTTCATATCCATATCTAATTAAGTGATGGGCATGTTGTCTATTTATAGGAAATTAAATATGCTCGATCGAGGTTTACTTTAACCCTCGATTGAGTTATTTTAACCCTCGATCTAGGTTTCACACCATAGACCGAGGGTTAACAAAAAGCTCGATTGAGATTTTAACAAAACCTCGATCGAGTGATTTATAAACCCTCGATCGAGCTGTTAAGACCTTGGTCGAGGGTTTATTAAAAGCTCTATCGAGGTACATTTTTCCATTTTTTCCGAATTTGCGTTGCCAAAAAAGGAAACCCACCTCCGTGGATGCACCCTATGCCCATGGATTTTTCCTCTTGAATCCAAGAGGAGTTGAATCGAAAGGGTACGGGTCCAAGGTTTACATATGTGGATAGCACCAAAGATATCGACTTGTGATATGAAGCCATAGAGAGTAAATACAAGTAAGTGAGAATGAGATCTCTTTGAAGGAAGGAGGCACTTACCAAAAAATGGTCAAGCCAAACTGCAATGTATCTCACACCTATCCTTCTATTAGTCCAAGTATATTTTCCATTTTTTAATGGAAGATCTAGTAGGTCTAGCTTAGAAATTAGGTCCTCCGTTTTTTCCCCATATGAATCTCTTATTATGGAGCACCCTATCTTCTCTGATTGTGATTTTGTAGCATTGAAATACCCAACAATTATGAGCTCTTTCCCTTCCATATCTTCTTTTAGAGTTGCTAGGATGTTCCAAAACATTTTCTTGTCTCTGTAATGTGTTGGACCATACGCATTGCGTATACAATTAACATTTGGTTCATCTTTTTCCTCAAACTCGATGAGGAGTGAGTCTTGATTCTCCTTACCATTTTTTATATCCTACTTACTTGAAAAAAATGTCACTATTCCTCTTGAGGCCCCTCTGGAGCTTATAGCATTTCCCTGGTTGTTTGTCCAAAAGTGTTGTGAGAGTGCTAAGACTTCCACATCACTCAATTTTGTCTCTTGGATAAGCAAGATGTCTGGCCTTTCATATTTGATGATGTATTTTATTGCTTCTGCTTTCTTTGCTCTGCCCAACCCTCCGCAGTTCCAAGAGACATTTTTCATTACTTCTTGGATGATTGAGGCCCTGATCTTGACCTTCCATCCACTTTCCATGTATTTTTGTGATTTTGAAGGAGCTTTGTTTCTTCAATTCTATGCTGCCTTTCGAGTTCCAGTTCTCTCTTTGCTTCCTGCTCTTTGTGGTATCTTTGTAAATTTCTTCCTCTGGTGTTTGAAATTGTTTCAATAATCTCTTGTGACCCATTTGAATATGATTCAAGAGAGTGGGAAAAAGAGGAGACTCTGATTTGTTTTACCTTGTGATCCCGAGATACTCCAAGCATTAGGGAGCCTTCAATCTTGGTATCTAGTCATTCTTCTCTGGGTTAATATGGAAGGATGTTGCTTCCTGCTAAGATGTTGTGCGGGGTTCTAATATGCCTTCGTCTAGAGTCACTTAGTTCATTATGATTTCCTTTTCTTCTACATTCAAAATATTGAGCTCGTTGATTTTTGTGACCTCCTTTTCTCTCGGCCCAAACAGGTTTTACCCCGTCCAACGACACCTATAGAGTGGATGAAGTCTCACCCGAGATGTTCGAGGGAGAGATGACGGAACCAAGTTTCCGCAAAATGAGAGAGGACAATGTGCATATACTTATCAATTTAGCGCAACATTAACATATATGTAAATTCAACTTATGTTTTAACAGAACCATGTCGTCATTCAACAGATCATATCATTGTATCGTAACTGCAATTAACATATTGTTGTGAAACCAAATCTAGCAGAATAACATCATTCAAAGTAAAGAAACATCGCATCATTTACAGATCCATGTTGTAGATACACATTGCATTCATAATTGAGCCGCCGAAAATAGTAAAATAGGAAGAAAAAAAAGAACACAATGATTCAGTTCAACTTCCATCATGTCATAATAACATCCACATAAAATCATAGGTTCTCCAAAATAGTTCACAGATCAACAAGTGCTTTCCAAAGTATTTTCAACAAAGATGATCCCAAAAAGTCTTCTAACACTTATAATTCAACACCTACTTAAAATATTGCACCTTTACATTCAAGGTCCATTTGGACAACTTCCTAACTAACTCTTAACTGATTCTACAAAATAATGACCAAAATCCACACAATGTGGTCCAAAACTACAAAATATGACACAAAAATACATAAAATATTCCATTTTCTTCTTGCGATCCATCTTCCACTTACACGGTGTCTTTTACCTTGCAAAACATCCACGATGTTGCACAACTAAATCTTGTGGCTTGTCCTCGAGCCACGCCAACTGAACATGGTGTACCCATTGATATTTATATTGAAATCTGCGTACTACTGATTGATCTCCTTGACTTGCATGTTGACCTTTTCAGTGATCTCTTGGCTCCCTGTCAGGTCATGCTTCATTGGATGTTCAATGAGTTTCTCAATAACCTCCTTGCCTTCCTGCACGATATGCAATGCAACAACTACCTTAACATAAAGCTGTGCTCCAATATCTTGGAACTCATCTAACTGCTCATTGTGCTCCCATTATCTCTCCAGAGCCTTTCCAACATGCTGCTACAACTCCTTCAACTCCTCAAACTTTGTAATCTAAACAACTAGTGGCATTATTATCACTGTCATCTTTAATGTCATCAAATACCCCTATTCCTCCTATAATTGCTTGGGCATTTGCGCTAACTACTCATCCTAGACGACGCTGCCCAAAATTGTGTCATCGCATCAGTGACCTTCTTCGTTGCCTGCTCCATCTCTTCTACTTGTGTGCTCGCATCCTCTATGGCACTTTTCCTTCCAGCGACTTGTTTCAGTGTTGTTTTAGGATGCACTAGATCAGTTAAGTCTGTATTATCTCTATGCAAATATGAGATGACCACTCCAAACCATTTTTCTCTCACCACTGCATCTAACTTTATGGTGCTCCTATGCACATACTAACAGCAATCCAAAATGACCTCTTCCAGCTGCACTCTATTATCCCAGAGATGTTCCTTCTTGACTATTAGTCTATCTTACTCCTTCTTCAACTCCATAATCTTTGTGACACTTTTTACGCGTAATTCCTCTTGTGCTTGCTTCAGTGGTTCTATCTCTTGATGTGCTTCTATTTCCTCCTCTTGCAATCATAGAAACTAACTGCTGATGTTATGTTGTCTGTCTTCCAACTCCTGATTGGTGACTCATTGCATATATATCAATGTCTATGTGGATAGTATGTTGAATTCGATTGACAGGTCCCATAATTACTGTAGGGAGGAATTCAAATCCTCATTGTTGGTGTCAATCATAGTCAGGAGAATTTGAACATTCTGAACCTGCATCCTAGTACTGATTAAGCCAAAGTCCTGCCCAGTCACTCCTTCTAGAACTCTCTTCAAAAAAACATCATACAAAGAATCAATTTTTTTTCTTACCTCTGCAAACCTATCTTGTGTTGATTGCTTCATTTCCTTTGTTGTCATGTTTGTTGCTTATGTAACCACCTTGACAAGCCGATTCAATTGTGCCTCCATTCCTGACGCTACGCTACTAGTTTCACCCTGCTCCTAGCTTTTCTTCATCCTTGATTCATCAAATGCACCCTCCACTTTCGATTTTGTAGGTGTTCGCATTGAATCTACATCTGAATCATGTGGACTTTGTGGATCTGTCATAGGTATTGGATCAACTGGTGCATCTGCTGGTGGAAATGTCAATACTTCTTCTAAACTGACTAATTCTCTCCATGCGCTAGGCCAATTGTCAACAACCACCTCGATCTCCTCATCTGATATCTTATATGGGGCTGCAAACCACTGCTTATCTGGGTCACACCACACTTTCACACGAATAGCATGTGGGCCAATCACAAATCACAAATCGCGCAATCCTTTGATACTTCGTTACAACGTCCTCAGTGAGTCATGGAACTTTTGTAGCTACCACCTGTAGCACTTTTGAGTAAAGCCATAAATGTATTGTACAGTCCTTTAGCCTCTTAGGCTCCCTTACCCATCATAGGTTTTGATAGCGTCCACCCTTGTAGACTTTTACTACCTCTACATCCATGCCTTGGTAATCATCCGAATCCATCCACCCTACTAGCGCTATCAAGATCAAAATACAACTATAAGTAAATGGGCGCAAGACCACCTGCACCACTATTGCATCCTCCATCAACTGGTTTAGTAGAAATAATGACCAATTCATTTGTATGCCTTGCACACATTGCTCAGCACATGCAATCACCCCCGAGCTACATTGGATGGGGCGATTCTTGAACTTGAAGGACCTGGCTGCTCAGCTTCCAACACTTCCCTCACAGAAATTCTAATCTTCCTCTTCTTCGACACTGAAGAGCTAGGCTTCTGTCCCTTCCTTTTCTTCTTCAGCACTGACAATGATCCAACCAACATACTTGCAACTTCTTCTTTAATTTTTATTGGGGTGAATGGTGAATCCCTCTCACTTGAAATCTCGACCATAACTTGCTCACGAAGCATACCCCGCAACTATGAGACTATTTGCACACTTTCCCAAATCTATTCCTCACTCACCCAATCGCCACAATTCAATGGACACAACTCACAACAATTCAACGCATAACAACTCTGTATTCAACAACTGAACTCAGCACAACTCTACAACTCAACTCTCAATGTTTCACAATCATGAATGCCAACCACATTTGACCCATTCTTATAGTTTCAGGTTGATCACATACCCATCGTGACCAAATCATGCATTAGCTTCCCGAATCCACTATCGACCCTGTCAATCCAATGGTCATATCTGCCATCAATGTGCATTGATTCAACAACAGTCATCAGTTAAATACTTTAACTATCTTCATTTATTACTGATTTGACTATGTCACAACCTTGTGGTCATTGCGACAAACCTGCCTAACTGTGCCACTGACTCCCTTACTTGCACATCCACTTCCCCTTGGTGCACCATCCTTCAATCTATCTATCCTACATCCTATCCTTTTTTTTCATTGCACAGTGCCTAAAGCATTGCGCAGTTTTGGTCCTGCCCTGTAGGGCTTCATCCTGCTACCATTCACTAGTTTAGGTAGCATAAGAAAATCTAACTACTGCAGTTGAACTAGTCCTCATGGAGTAATGGAATTAATAAGTTATGAACCCAACCAATGCATCTATAACTTACCTAGATGCTTCAATAAATTGTTGTCATACAACAACACCAAGTCTCCTCACTGAAACGGTTTGTTCTTTATATGACGATTCTACCAATATTTTTGTCGATCCTTCTTGATGTACTGGTGAAAACCTACAACAAAGCGGTCTTCCTTGAGCTGCACCAACTACTCCATTCTTTATTCTAACACCGTTTCATCATCCATGCTTGTTGCTGCTATGATGTGGAAGCTCAGAACAATGTATTCCATTGGCATGATTGCCTCTTTCCCATACACCAATTTGAACAGTGTATGTCATGTCAATCTCAACAAATCTTGAAATTCATACAACAGATCTGTGATCTTTTCCATCACTTCTTTGTCCTAGTAGTCCCCAACATTTTCAAACTTTGGGTTCTTCTCCATTCTAATGTTGACCTTCCTGAGCTTCAATGGTTGATTCATTGGATACATTGGTACATCTTATTCCATGACAATCTCGACTCCCTTCTATTTCTGGAATATTGATATTCTGTAGGTCATCATCATCATTTGGCCCTCCTGTCACATTATAAAATTCTATCATCGAATGCATCTGACAATGCCCATGCAGATCCATAGGGTAGGTGACTAGAACTACCTTTAGAACAACATCACAGATGAGCTGCATCACATTATGAGCATCTGGGTTTGCATCCATGAAACTGAAGGTGTGATTGAAGCAAACAGTCAACTCCTCCCAGGTAGTGATCTCTCTGTGCAACTCAGCTGATACATTCCAATATCGCAACATTTTATCCAATGTGTGGACAAAGGCATGGACCCACTCATTCTTTGGTAATGATGCCCACAATGTATGACAATTAATTAGATGACCACCAGGACTGCTCCATCCATTGTACCTTCTATCATTTTACGCTTATGTATATCCAAAGTGAACTTCCATCATTCTTCAAAACTACGACCATCTGGTGATCGATTTCTTATGAGTCTCCCACCAACGTGTTGGGGTTTCCTTCAGTGCTTCCTCCAATGCCAGCAACCACTGTGGTTCTAAAACCTTATCTTCAAATTCAACAAGAAACTTAGATAAATCAAGAAGTCCCTTATATATTGGTAACACAATAATTTCAGTTGTGATGTGACACAATGACTGCGTAATTAAGCCTCACTTTCTTAGCAACACCTCATCCAAGCGATTCTTCCAGTTCTCTAAAGCATCATCCAAGTCAGAAGATGCAGAAATAGCGTTGTGCAAACTAAGCTCCCCATCAGCAGTCGGATGGATGTAATATTCTAATATGTTATATGCATGATCCCATCCTCTAATAGCCTCGTATTTTATTGGATAAATATACCTTCGCCCTTCATCTCGATCCATCAGAGCAATGACTCTAATGTCTTGATTCTCATAGGTCATGACGTGATTCTTAAAAATGATTACTGCCATGCTATCGTTGGCCCATCCAATTCCGAGCAATGTGGGATATGATCCTCCACCATAAAAAATTCAATTAGGTCGAAGTATTCATAGGTATTCATTCCTTTGAATTCCATAGCAAGGTGCAGAAATCACCTGATTAGCATTACTCTGGCCTGGTTAGCCAGTCACAATTGCATAGGGGACCAAATCAGCGTTGGGATGCCCATATTCTTCCATTCCTGTCTTTTCATAATATTAACATATGATCATAGATCTAGAATAACTGAATCGAACTCATAGTCTTCTTCTTATGCAAAGAATTCACTGTAGAGTCCTTTCGCCCCTTAGCCAGTCGATGCAATAGATTATCAATATCGGCAAGATCATCATGATCTCTTTCCAGTGACAAGAAAATTTCGAAGAAGTTCTGCAAGGTACCACACTGTCGCGATGGTCCTACTTCCAAAGTTGAATCAAAAGCAATTGGAATTTCATAAGTAGGTAACTTACTAGGATTCCTTCTGATCACATCACCTGCTTCAAAAAATGTGTCTTTCTCAGCATCGATTTTGAACTGTACCTTCTTCTTCCCAGCTAGCCGAATTTTAGGGTGTGGACTATCTTCTCCATTTGTCGCACCTCTGCGAGTGATGACAGTGACATCAACACCCTGTGTTTTGGGCTCCATAGAAATTGTCGCAACCATAGGTCCTTGATTCTGGTTCAGTGGTGGGTTCACATTCTGTTTTGAATTCTAGTTCTAAATTGGAATTTGGTTATGATTCTAATTCTGCAACTAGTTCTGGTTCTGCACTTGATTCAGGTTTTGGAACTAATCATTGATTCTGTAATTTGTTCTGATTTTGTAACGGAATAAAATTTCCTACCTACCACCTTGCAATCAGTTGTGGACAGTTCTCAACAGTGTGATCAATAGCAGTACAATACGTACATAAACACTACGCTTGCAATTGTGGGAAATCTCTCTGATAGTGCCCTAGTACACCACAATTATAGCATTGCACTATTCCATGACCTTGTCCTCCTCCTCCTCAGAATACTCCTTGTTGATTTTACTATGGTTGGTTAAATTGCTGCTGTGGGGGATTCGACTATTGTTGAACATAATGCATTGACTGAACATACTGTGGCTGATGCGGAGCCATTTACATCTGGTTACACTGCAGCTATAGTATAAGTTGTTGTTGCGATTGTTGCGGTACAAACTGCATCTACAGTTTCGGAATGAACTATGGTTGAGGTGGTGTTTGTTCCAACTACAGTTGTGGTTGTTGTACCTCTCCCTTCACATAGTACAAATCATATGTTCTTTCCTGGAGTAGGTCATATGCACGACAATCCTTATCTTTGTGTCCAACAGATCAACAAAAATTGTATTATAAGTTTGTTGGCTTTGTTACCATCTTCTGCATGTACCCACATTCCTCATGTTGATTCCCGTATACTTGGAAAATTATATGACACCATGGTACATTTCCGCAACTCAATGAGTTCGACGCCCCTGATAACAGGTAGTTTCAGAAATTTAGGAAAATATCCTTGGTATGTTTGTCTATGTGAGATCGAGTACACCGCATCTCTTCATGATGCTCTTTTCCTTTCTTGATATCTTGCAACTAGAGCGTCAAGTTTGACAGCTACGTCTAAATCTGGTTCATATCAGTTGTTCTTTCTTCAACAGGTGAAGCTTCCAACTTCATTGCGATCTACAGAGCCTCGCTCTATGTCGTAATGTTCTACTGCATCAGTGGTAGTCTGATATGAGTTAGAAATGCTGCAATTAACCATTCTTTATGTTGAATGTCAGTCATCTCAAGACTGACTCTTTCCATTAGTGTCTTGAATATTTGATCAAAATCCCAAACAGTCTCATTTGGATACTGCTTAATTTCCTTCAATTATATAATGTATTGTGCTTCATATTTTGGCTTTTTGAATTCTTCAATTAGTCATTTCCTGACTTCGACCAATGTCTTCATGGGATTCCCCATAGGAACTTGTACAAATTTCATATACCAATCTAGTGCACGACCCCGAAGAGTTGTCTCCAATTGGCCTTTCTTGACATCATCATCTATAGTTTGTCTGACAGTCCATACTTCCTCATAGAGGAACTAGTACTGCTTTGGATCCTCAGTCCCATTCTCATGAAATAAAGGTAACTTGGCCTCATCTCCCGCCATCGTAGGCCTTCTTCCTACAGTCCCTAATATGCTACTATTAGAGTGTTGTTGGCATGTTGGACTATTCGGTGTTGAACTTGTGTTTCTTCCTGATTGTGATGTAGTGCACGGAGGTGTGGGTATGTTTCTGCTGGGGGTCGATCTTACCTCTACCTAGAGCATAGCCTTGTCTTCCTCCCCATAACTGTAGGTTCTCTTTGTCCCGTGTGGTCTTTTTTCATGGTCTTGCATTTCTATTGTACCAGGACCTTCCCCTATCCTCTGGCTCTTCTCTTGTCGAAACCTTTCTCCTCCTCTCGTAAGACCACTCTCTTCCTCAGCTTCCCTCACAATATCATCATAACTTGCACCCATCTACCCCATATCATTCCATTCCTATCCCCCCTTTCTTCGCGGTATCCACAACCCCTGCACACCAGCGTTCTACTACTCGAGGTGCATCTTTAGTATGCCTTTTTCACAAACAAGCATCTTAATTGACATTTGCAAAGAAAATAAGATCCTACCTCTTGGTTTGTTGAAAATTTCCCGTTCTGCTTCATTGTAGGACTTAGTAGTATCAACCACAAACTTGGTGATATATCCTTCCAAGATACTGGCTATCCAGACTTCAACAACTCGCGATGCATTGTTGTCATTTTCCTACAACTCCTGGATCAATTCAGGGGTCCAAGACATTGGCTCACCTCCTTGAAAATGTGTCTTGTGGTAGGTAAATCAAGCCAACCACTCATACAGTATGATAGGAAATTCAGAGAAAAAGTACTTGTGTGAATTGTCGTGTACGTACCATGCCAGCCACTTGTCTATAATCAATATAGGGTTCTGATTTTCCTTCTTAGCAAATTCTTGTAGCTTCTGGTTGAAACAATCTTGAATTTTCGGTTTTGTCAGATGCCACACCATGTCCTCCCTTCAGTCACAACAGGGTGCCGACAATGGAACCATTTGACACAAACCCAGTCAACAAAACTAGTTGGCAAGGATTCTTACTCTGTCGAAACCCAAATCATTGCGATCTCCCTAAGCACTAGCCCATATAGGTTTTACCCTTTCTGGTGACACCCACAGATAAGATGAAGTCCCACCCAATATGTTTGAGGCAGAGCTGAAGGAACCAAGTTTTCGTAGAATGAGAGAGGATGATGTGCATATACTTATCAATTTATAGCAACATTAACAAATATGGACTAACCATGTCGTCATTGAACAGATCATATCATTGTATCAGAACTACAATTAACATATTGATGCGTAACCAAATATAGTAGAATAAATTAATTCAACGTAAAGAAACATTGCATCATTTATAGATCCATGTCGTAGATACACATTGCATTCATAATTGAACCACAGAAAATAGTAAAATAGGAAAAAAGAAAAGAACACAATGATTCAGTTCAACTTCCATTGTGTCATATTAACTTCTATGCAAAATCACAGGTTCTCCAAAACAGTTCACAAATCAACAAGTCCTTTCCAAAGTACTCTCAACAAATATGATCCCAAAAAGTCTTCCAATACTTATAATTCAATACCTACTTATAGGCTTGCGCCTTTACATTCAAGGTCCACTTGGACGACTTCCTAACTAACTCTTAAATGATTCTACAAAATAATGACCAGCATCTGCACAATGGGGTCCAAAACTACAAAAGATGACATAAAAATACATAAAATATTTCATTTCTGTATTGCGCTCCATCTTCCACATGCATGAAGTATTTGACCTTGCGCAACATCCACAATGTTGTGCAACTAATGTATCCCAAAACCTCTTTCCAACACTTCCTACAGATCCTTTGGATAGGTGTTTGAGCCCGTCATTTTCCTTCCTTTTTCACTTGTTTCCACCCTTCTTCTTGAGTTTTCTCTGGGTTTTCCTACACTTCTTGAGGGAATTTTTTGACAAAATGACCATACTCATGGAATTTATTGGATTTAAATGACAGTTGCTTATAATCAACATTTTTTGCATGTTCCCAACCATCCATTCAAAGGATTACAATTTCTGGTAGCCCATTTTCTAGATCAACCTCTACACAAATCCTTGTGCAGAAGAATAGAGGGCCTTTTGGTTATGCCTTATCTATGTATTTTCCAATAGAGTTTCCTATTGCATGTAGGGTTTCATTGTTATAGCAGTGTAACGGGAGATGGGGGAGTCGAACCCAGACTGGAATTGAAAAAGATACATCCTTTTCTGGATCGAAGGATAAACTCCATCGATTTAGTTATAACCCTTGGGGTCCCATGAACTAAGGCTCACTTATGAATATCAAGTCCCTATCTTCTTTTGTTTCGAATAGAAAAATGAAGAATCCCTTGCCACATAAGTAGTGCTACAAGCCCTCGAAGATCAACAAAAGCGAGTTTTTTTCACCCAAACATCCATTGTTTTTTGTGATGGCCAGATACCGATAAACTGTCTGATTAAACCCTTCTCACTCAGGGGGAGGGATTTCAGCCTTGAAGCAGTCGACATGATCTATATTCTAGGAGCATTATCCCTCTTAAAAAAAAAAACATGCATCAGATGCAGAAGGGGGAAGCAATGATGTGGAGGCCATGAGGGCCCTAAAGTCCGCATCTAGAGTCCTCCTTCAATATTCTTGGATTGGATCCATTGGAGGATCCATCCCAATCCTGCCAAAGGCAAATGCCCACGACTAATTTTTTCTGATCCAAAAATTGTGTTGTTATTCACGAGCAACGTTTGTTTTCAAAGGAGATCGGATCTAGTTTTTGGCTTGCACATGAGTTGTGCATGTAGCACAAGCTTCTTCGGCTTGAATCTCAGTACATATGAAGCATCAACCTTTTATCTTTTTGGTATGTGATGAAGAAAGTACTCTATTTTCTTTTGTGGACTTGATTTCTACAAGTAAGGTTGCATGCATTGGTTAGAGAGGTTGCATTGCTTAGTATTTGTTGTTCCATTTATTTTCAGTGCAAAAATATTGTTCTTAGATGGGATTTCTACTTGTAATATATAGATATTCAATATTTAGGAAAAACAAATGATTTTTCAGTTATATATCAGTTATATAGTAAGATCTAATTTAGTGTGGTATTATTCTGAACTACTCAATTTACACTTAATTGACAAGCTTATGATGGAAAGTATGAAAACATTATTTCTTCCAACCACCCATTCTATACTTAATGGACAAGTTCCTTGCATTAGAGGAAATTTCAACTCAAAATGGGCCTTTTAACTTTGATTCAAATTCCATGTCATCATGTGTTAGCCAATGAAATTGCTTTAAATTTGAAATATTGTATAGGTCTTAAACATTTTTTTAATATAAATTTGGGGATAGGTATCATAAAAAAAAACTACCTTTTTTTTGTATTTTCGACATATCTCCCCATGTTTTTACTCAAATTTCAATCGGGAGAGTTCGTTGGATGCGGAATTTAAATTCCGCATCCAACGAATACCCACTCGGCATAATTTTGACGGACCTCGCTACCCCAAAAACAAGAAATACCTGAAAAAATGGAATGATGATACTTGTTGGATGCGGAATTTAATTCCGCATCGAATGAGCTCTCCCGATCGAAATTTGAGTAAAAACACGGGGAGATATGTCAAAAATACAAACAAAATAGTAGTTTTTTTCTTTTCTTCCTCCAAAATTAATAAATATAATTTTATTATTTTAACTATTATTTTATTAATTCTTTTTAGGAGGCCCATTTTGAGTTGAAATTTCCTCTAATGTATTTTATAAAAAAAATAAAAATAAAGTATGAAACTTTTAAGATTAATTTTTATTTGGCCATATAAAATTGTTAGAATGAATTATTAGCTCATACTTTCAAAGTAGTGTGATTGATGAGAATATTGTTGAAACTTTTTTTTGGCAAATTTTGATTGTATAAATTTGTTGGAATGAATTATTAACTCATACTTTCAAATTAGTGTATATTGTGATTGATGAGAATATTGTTGTTTGTTATTAATGTTGGTATGTTTGTTTTATCTATATGGTTGCTGACAGTTAGTCAGAGATTGAGAGATTCTGTCCAACTAGTTTTTATTTTAGTGTGGTGAACTCAACATAGCTTTGATTTCTTCAAAACCATGTTTACTCTCTCATTTTCTATAAAAAATTGCACATTTACATAGCTTACATTGTTTATGAGTATAGTTGCATTCATATCTTTGGAAAAAAATATTGCATTAATATTTCAAATTCTTTGAGCAATTTTATATATTTATGTGAGACATAAACCTAGAACATAAAAAGCTTGAAGTAAAACAAATCTTTTAATTAATTTATTCTGAAGTATAAAAAATGATCTCACACACAATGCATAATTGCACTGGAATTTAAATTAGATTACGAAACAATATATTTAACCATATATAAGTCTGATATAGTGTAAATTTGATTGACATTTAGCTTACTAGTGATATAATAAACTAGAGAGAACATTCCTTCATGGTCTATACTTTGGGATGAATTCACATATGAGGAGTTAAGATCTAGATCCACTTGCACATACCGACAAAAAGAGGATGATGAGAAGAATATTTTCCTTTCTGTTAAGGGAAGGAAGAAGAAGGAAGGCTTGAGCAGTGGAGACAAGTTTGAGAAGGACCTAAGAAAAGTGAGATTCTTTGCTTGGTAGGGTTATGGTCACTATGCTAGTAAATGTCCCAACAAGAAGTAGAACACGAAGAAATAATGGTATAAGGCTTCCACTTTAGCTGAAGTGGAAGAGTGTGCAAATAAATTCGAGAAGGAATTCTCACTTGTCTTAGTTATTTTAGGAAACAATGTAGTTGATAGGTAAGACATTGGATTATGGTACATAGATGGCTGAGCAATACACCATATCACGATAACATGATCTATGTTCCTAGAGATGAAAGATATATACATATATAGTTATATTTGTAGAGTATGGGAATGCACACACCCATGTAGTAGAAGGAGTTCAAAGTGTCCTATTCCAACTCGAGTTTGGAGGTTATCTGGATATTGATGAAGTGCTATTTGTTCCAGAACTGAGAAAGAATTTACTCTCAGTGTCATCTCTAGAAGATGAAAAATATGCGATCATTCACTTGGAAGGATGAGTGTTCAAGTATTCATTGAGTGGTGGCTTGGTTGCAACGATATTTCTAGGCATCCAATATGGTAGGACATATTGAGTATGGGGTCAACTTGTGGATGGTGATTCTGGTTGGATATAAGACTCAGTGGAGAGGATTCTTGTAGATATGTGAGGAGACTAGGCTGGTATGAGATGACTCTTGAGGATTAGTGAGAGAGTGAGAAAAAAATTTCAGTTAAGAGTAGTTTGGTACAGGTCTCCAACAAATGATCTAGAGCAGGTGGTGGAGGGGCCGATAGTACCTCCCTCACTAAGAAGGAGTGTTATCACTTTGTCTTGGAGGTAATCCTGCATTAGGTTCCTAGGTGCAGGGATCCAAGATGATGGGGTCTCATTAAATGTCCGTCACAAAGTGACTTTATTATGAGCATTTATTAAAGTACTTTATGATGTGACTTTATAGTTTAAAATTGATATGTACTTTATTAATTTTAAAAATTGAGTTTTTAAGTTATAAAGTGTAGTTTTTAATATTTGTGGTAAATGTGATTTTTTGAAAAGAAAGGTGTTATATATATATAGTTCAATTAAGTAATTTAAGTGAACTTGAGATTAAAACAAAACCCTTGATATTGAGGCCAAGATCAAATATCAACCATAAAACATGAAGAATCTTGAGGATTTACCATAATGAGATAATAGAAAGAGAGAACGAGCTAACTTAATTTGGAACACATTCCTAGAGAAGTTGGAGAGTGGATCGAGTTCCAAGGAGAGAGTCTTTGGAGAGTAAGAGTGGTTTTATTTCTAAGGGAGATTGTTAATATGGTTGAGAAGAGAAGGGGCGGTAGTGGAGGAGGTGCAACTGCTAAGACTGGTGGGCACACATTTCCAGGAAATTTACAACAAATTAATGAGTAGACTGTATAGTGGAGAAACTAAGGCCATACTGTATGGCTTATTGGGGTTGTACTATTGTTAGAGACTACACATAAAATGAGGCAAGGTGGGAATAATTTTTGAGGTAGTCTAATTGTTGTTGAGGCCATACCCCTAAATTCTAACTGTTGAAATAGAGGTAGAATTGTTGTTGAGTGAATGTGTTGAGTCATACACGCCATACATCATATTGAGCACATTTTTAGGAAGAAAAAGACCCAGTCAGAAAGGTGATTTTCTTTGCTTATATTTATATGAAATATTTGTGTAGTAGAATCATAGTTAATGATGTTAAGAACTACTGATGTAAACTATGATATTAACTTAAAGTATTGAATCTTAACTAATAAAATATTTATATTGGACTAGTTTTTCCGAAGGTGTGGGATTTTTCTAGGGTCATTGTTGACCAAAATTTCAGTTTCAAAGTGTTATTTTAGTATGCTATTATTTATGTTTTCCCACTGCTAAATGTGCTTTGTAAATATTATATCAACCTATAAGATAGTTCCATTGAATGGTTAATGTGATTGATTATGGTTCACTTTTGAGGCATGACATCAATGGTTAATGGAGTGTTTGACTATATCTTTAGGAGAAACAAAGGTCTGATTTTCTAACACAAAATTGCCCTTAAAGATTTCTAATAGGGGGGTTTCAAACCACCCGCATCCATTGCTATGAGGAGGGTTTCAAATCGACTTATTATGGTTCTACAAGTAGGGTTTCAAACCATCCCATTATGGAATTATGAGGGGGGGTCCATAAATTCTCTTTTTGATGTCTACAAGGGGGTTCTTAACCAACCCTACAATTATTATGAGGGTTGTTTTTACAAAATCACCCCCATATCTTTTTATAAGTGTGGGGGGGAGGGGGGGGGGTCAATGTAGGTTTTTTTTTAAATGCTCCTGCATGTCTATATGAAGGGTTCCTATTGGGGTTAACAAAAGGGTAAGATTCTATTAGAGGGGTCACAAAGCACCCCCAAAACTAAATTTGTGGTATGTTCAAATCTCTTCAAAAATCTCCTTTAAAGGAAAAAAAACTTTTAACATCGGTGTATTTGGGGGTGGTTTGGAAAAACCACCCCCACAACATGGGGGTTGTTTAAAAAATTTCCCTATAGCTATCTCTGAATGGGGTCTAGAGGGGGGGGGGGGTTCACAACCACCACCGTAAGTCTCTATTAGGTGGATACAAACGATCCCTAAAAGNATCTCCTCAAAAACCATCCTTAAAGGAATTTTTTTTTAACATTGGTGCCTTTGGGGGTGGTTTTTGAACAACCACACCCAAGGGTATAAATTCCCTCGTAGGTCACTTTTGGGGGTGGAAGACAACCTCATTAAAGGTAAAATTTTTTTGTAGTGATTCTCCATACATAGAGCCTCATATTTACGGTGGAGTGCAACTGCTCTTTGGCACACTTCTAACTATAAAATTAGCAAAGTTATAGGATCATAAGATTGGATTGAACCTTACTATGAAAGAAGAATGAACGAGGAAGAATAATTTCATTGCTTGAATGCCAAACAATCATGGTGAAATTATTCGTACAAGAGGTAAAAATTTGATAGCATAAGTTTAATTTAATAATCATGATCTATATGTAATATATCCATGATATAATAAAGATAATTCAATTCCTCTAGGTGTGATTCAAATTCCATGAATTGTACTAATTCCAGAGATCACTAACTATGGGAAAATCACCACCAGAGACTCACTAGTGTAAATCCACACAAATACATCAGTTCTCAATCAGTTAAATGACCACAGTAGGTGAGAAAAAGGCACCTAACCTCCTTAAATCATGAAAATGTGGTACTAGGCTAACTAAATATGAACTAATTGATGCCCATCAAAGCATAAATCAACACAGAGTATGGTGAACTAATGGTGGGACTCCCATGACTTAGTGTGGTTTCCTAAAATATAGGGATTGGCCTATGGATCTCTTAAACTCATGCATACTGGTGCATCAACTTGTAGGTGCACCGTAGATAACTTCCCCATGGAACCAATGAAGTGGAAACATATTCCTAAGATAGGAAATTGACATTTAGACTATGGTGAAAAAGGGGGGATTACAAATAATCATAACACTAACACTTTGTCCTTAATAGAGTTTATATTTTGATTTTACCATACCAATTCCTTCCTCACATTTTTCATTGAATTCTTTGGTCAGTACACCTGCAAAATTAGCATAGGCCATCACAACAAGATCCTAGCAAGTTGATGTGAACACTGGGGTATTAAAAGTGGCTTCCATGACTGGATGAGTGGAAAATTTTAGATTCTCAGTGTGTTATTTTTACAATCTGTTTTTGTTTACAGAAAAAGACAAAATAACTTAGTGAGGTGACAACTTCATCCTTTGATAGCGTTTATACACCAGTCTTGAGCTTTTGCAGAGGAAAGTGTCCCTCAGTGATGGTGGTTGTGACTGTTGGATTTAGCATGATAATAATTTTTCCTCTATATTGAGCATCCAAATCCTCTTGATTTTTTTTTTCCTCTTCTCTTAAATTGTCCTATGTTTCTCTCCATTATGCTTCCACTTGTTCCTTCTAGATTGTTTCTATTTTCATTTGATCCTCTTCTATTTTTCTTGCTTTCTCCTATCTCTCTTTCATGGTTTCTTTCCTATTTTTTTCCTCCTTTTCTACTTTTTCTTTTGAAGTATTGGATTTTTCCTTTTGTTACCTCTTCGCCAATTCATCAATAGTTTTAGCTCTTATAAACACTTCCTCTAAGGCACAAATTTAATCTAGGTATGTCCATTTGAGGTATAGGAAAAGGAAATAGTTAAGAACTTTTCCTTACAATATCATTTATTTAGAATTTCTTTGTTTAAAAATGAAAATAATTAATTTCTTAAAGTATATTGTTAGTATCCTTTGCATGTATCATACTATATGCACCAACGATAAGTGAAAGAGGGGAATGAATCCTTTTTATATTTTCCAAGGTTGTGTCAATCCCATTTACATAAGTCTAATGCACGATTTCTTGCATCACTACTTTGTCAATGACATAGTCATTGAAAATGTGAGGAGGATGGGTACAAACATATATCCACATATACGCCCATTGTTCTATTAGAAATGAAACACCTAGCTTAGTAACTTCTTCCAAATCCCTATTATATATGTACTTACAAAGCTCCATATGAATCAACTCATATAAAGTGATTATAAACTCTTCACAAATATTATTATATTGACTGATATACCTGTGTTCCCGCTATAGATGATGGTAAACATGAATAAGAGGTTCTATTGGAAGCCACCTCTAACCCATGTCGAGGAAGTTATTCATATCACACACAATTTCTAAGAGATATTAGGACATGAAGAATGTTGATGGTTGCACTGATATTGTATTCTTTTCTTAGGTGACTACCATTAGAAAGATAGAAGACATAATTGATGACTAGTTGAATTTGGTACCAAAAGAAGTGACATAATGCAACAGAGACACCCAACCTTCTTAAAACTAACTATCATCTGACTCTCCATACAATCAACATAATAACATTGTATTTATTCTGCAAGGTAGTGTTAGTTCTCTTGTAAAGTATTGGTCACTCTCCTTTGACTTGAATCTTTTATCTTTCACCCATGACTTATTCAATAAGGAAATGTAGTCTAGTTGCAATGACATGGTCCATTATGTGGTTAGCTTAACTTGAGAAGTCTTAAACTATTGAGATATGTTGGTTGGAAATAATTAATGGCCTATCTAAATTTCTAATTTGTCTCTTCATGATATCTATCCTTGGTATCAACCAATCAATGACTTTGGAACGAGGAAAAATAGTTGGTTATTTGGATATTGATTTATGTAGTCCCGACCTTCTTATGTTCTGATATATC
Organism: Pseudotsuga menziesii; assembly: GCA_001517045.1. NCBI lineage: Eukaryota > Viridiplantae > Streptophyta > Pinopsida > Pinales > Pinaceae > Pseudotsuga > Pseudotsuga menziesii. The sequence continues at coordinate 452,505 of LPNX010725119.1, forward strand.
TTCAAGTATACCTTGTATTCATTAAGAATGTTAGAGTATTCCTTCTCACTAAAAAATTGGTATATTTTATGTGTAATGATCCTCGGTCAAAACCAAACTAAATTTTGGGGATGGTTGTGTATATTTCTAATTTCTCCAAGTTTATTCAAATAGTTCATTGTGCATACTTAGATCACTATCGCAACTGAACTTAACCCAAGATAATTTTGTCACTAACTGTTGATACTAATTGTGAGGGGACTTTTGTCAAACACTTATCTAACTGATTTTCTATTGGTACTATAGTATAAAAGTATTGATTTGATGCTAACTACTATGCATTTGGTGTTGGTATTTTGACAAACACGTTTCCCACCTTACTAGAATTTTCATGTAGATGCTTAAAATCCAAATCTGATTTGTTGTTTGCTTGGTTGGAGAGTGTTTCCGCCTTTCACACACCTAGGTCACGTGGTAGAAATCTTCAAGCCACTCGGTGTGTCCTTGGGGGCAAGTCTCGAGTCAAGGCTGTCACCTTGTTCTTGACTCCTCCATTTAGGCTCAACTCCTAACAAAGCCAAGGGGGGTAGACCCTATTAAGTTACTAAGGATGATTTCTTAGTGTGGTGATGTTAAACTAAATCAGTTATTTAGGAGTTTGAATATTTTAACTATAGACAATTAAAGATGACAAGATACGAAGATAAACACACGAAAGCACAAATCTGATACCCAATATATATATAAAGCAAAAATGACCAGTGCCTTAGAATGGAGTAAAATAAATAAGATCAATGTGCTTGCATGTGCTTGGAATGAATGTTTTGTGATTGCATCTTGGTATGTTTTAAGTTAAAATTGAAGTATGAATTGATTAAATTAGGCTAAGGGGGGACTCCAGATATACCCGAGAGTACTTGGAGTATGTCCAAAACAAAACCTTCACGGCTACCCACAAGGAATATGTGGGCTGAAATGGAGTCTCTGGGGCTATTTTTCATAACGCACCCATTAGGGTGTGACAGAGATCGACACCCCGAGGTTGCTTTTCAGAAGTTCCCGCTTCCTTTGGGTATTTTGCCACTGTAAAGGTTTGATCGAGGTGTTGGATTTTCACCTGATGGTTTGTCAATTTGGGAGGGTGAGTCCTAATTATTCTAGTCACCCAAGTTCTTTTGATACAGCTTGGCTGATCGGACGAACCGCAGCCAAGTGCAGAGCATACACACTGGAGTCTTGTCGATTTTAGTAAGTTTTAAACTGGATGTTCTTGTTTAAAAGAAAAGCCTCCAAGAACCTCTTTCGATCCAAGTGGATCTCAATTGGGGAATCGAGGAGGGGTTAATTTTAAAGTTGCTGATAAACAAAAGATATAAAAAATCAAACGGATACACAATTCTAGTTTCTTAATTAATCCTACCATGAATCTCTTTCCCCTTTCGGGTCACTCGGGAAATCGTGGGGTAAGTATTATGATTACTTTGAAATGTAAGATATGGAGTATGGAATCAATAATGAAATATATTATACTACCCTACAGATTATATCAATACTAGTTTGAAAATAAATAAGCAGAAAGCGACGAAAAGGATACGGACACAAATCCCCCCAAGGGGGATGGGGAATGGGCTTGAAAGAGCCTATTCAAAGAATGATTTTATTACAGTGGTTACAATATCAAAGAACTGATAAATCAGAACTTTCTTGGTCCTTATATAGGTTGAAACCAAGTTTTTACAGTTTTGAAAAATAATTAATATTTTTTAGCGAAAAGGGAGACCCCTGGGGGGATTTGAACGCTCCTGAGACCACTTCGGAAAGTAGCTTCCTTTTCTTTCTATCAGACCTGCTAAAGGACAGTGATAAAGTTAGAATAACATATGCCCATAGGCACTTTAAGAGTACCTTTGGATCAGCCTACTTTATCTCACAAATAATGCGGTTAAACTAGCTAAACCGACGAAAAAGGTATTAATTCTTGCACATGATCTAGGAACTAGGAATCAAAATCATCAAAGAATAATTAAAAAATACTCATGAATTAGCAATAATTGGAACCAGAATAGGTTTCCTCTCTATATATTTTATAAACAATAAAGGGTTACAATTCCCATGCATGAGCAATGGCTTAACTCCATGAAGAATTCGAATACCTAAGGAGACAATTCGAATTCAATGAGTGAGTCTAGCTTAACTGACTCTTTGCCATGCAATATCACTCACTTAACCACTTGACCAAAAACCTAATTGACTCACCAAACCCTAACTGAAGTTGGAGTGCAATAAATGACTGAATCTCAACTGAAAGGAGATCAAACACATGTCATAGCAATCCAATCATCAAGTGCTAGTACTGCATGACTCCAATGAACCATGATGAGGTTAACTGAAGCTGAAATGACCATCAAAATTTGGTGGAGGCGCCTTGTTGACTCCAGTTCATTAAATAATAATAAATAATCATTAAATAATATATTTAATGAATGGAGGCACCTTAACTGACTGTAACTGACTGGTTGAACTGAAAGTAACCACCAGTTAGCAATTAGGTGCATTAATGTCACACAGATCACCCCTGGAGTGCTCCAGTTAGCCTCCTTGACTGTAGGTAGGCGTGGGTGTGACTGGGATGATGGCAATTAATGCTCCAGTGATGTCAATCAAAAATAGGATAGTGGTTTAACTAGGCTAATTTGACCGAAAGAGTGTGTATGATGGTAGATGTCTCCAACACCCCCCCTTAAGCTATACTCAAGAAGAGTTAGAAAACATAGATGCATAAAATGCTAGGGCCCTGGCAACTAAGGCCATAGGTCACCATGTACAATGAAGTAACTGCTTAATATAACCAAGGAAACGGAGAAAACCTCATAGGAAAAATACCGCCCCTCAAACTAAGTAGTAAATCAAGAATTGGTTCTTCTATGCAGCAGCATCCTGAGACTGTGCATGTGAACCTCTGAATCCAAACTAAATGAATATTTTTGGAGGAATCTTCCACTTTGGAAGAAGAACAATGTACTCAACTGAATCAGAAACATAAATAGCTGCACGGTGAAAACTGGACCCATGTAGAGCAACTGAAATCATCTGAAGAGAGAGCAAAGGTTCTTGAAGATTTGAACCATGTGTGGAACACTCAAGAAACTGATATGTTTCAGCCTTGAACAGAAAACCATGAGTGTTAAAATCAGCCCCAAATATTAGGAGCAAGTGTCCAAGCAGATGCAGAATGTCTTCCTCTTTACTAGTTCTGTGAGGAGATGAGCTTGTGACCAAAGGTAGAGAATCACTAGGAATCTGGAGAGCGAATGATTGAGATCCATAATCTGATATAGATTCTGAAATAGCTAATGAATCACAAAATAAAATATCAGCAACCTCACAGGAGGAAACTAACACCAAATCCCCAGCAGTAAAATTGAAGAAGAACTGCGGTACTTGATTTTTCACACCGAAATTGGTGAGAGCAGCTACAAGCATGGTTGAAAGCTCTTGGATTTTAAAATATGAAACAAATAATATCAGATCAGAATGTAAATCATATATAAATAAGTTCACAACAGATCCAAAACTAAGAAATGAAATCAAATCCCCAGCAGCAGTTTTGTAGGAGACTTGCGGTACTTGTTTCTTCACACCATTGATGAGAACAGCTACAAGCAGTACTGAAGGTTTATGAACCTGAAATTTTGAACCAATAAATATCAGATCAGATCCAAATAATATCATATCATATCCAATAAGGTTCATATCAGATCCAAAATTATGGTCAACCGAGACGGTAGATGCACAGTTTTCTTCTTCTTCAAAATTATGAATTTTGGTGCGTGCAATCCTGCAGGAATTTGCTGGAAGATCTAGATCATGGGGAGCGAATGTGTCACTCTTATAATCTGATATTTCTTCCAAAATATCCAAGATTTTACATATTTTCACACCAGCAGCAACATTAGAGGGAGAAAAATCAAATTTCTCTTCACTTTCAGAAGCAATTACTGGTAATTTTTGCACAGAATTCAAAGGAAAATCATCGATGAATGTTTGCATGGAAGTGCAGCAGTATTTTTCTTCAATATTAGAGATTTGAATGTATTCTTCTGTTTCAGAATTAATGAGAATATGAGATATCAGATATCTCATGAACTTCCGGAGCATCAGGAGAAGGAGTCACTTCATGGAGACTTTCTTCAATTCGAATTGAATGTGTAGAAGATTCTGCTTCATCTTCATCTTGAACAAATTCATCAGAGAGAGTAGAGGCTGAGTATTTTGAGTGAAGAACTCTTGTGGTTCTGGATGTGATCTCCAAAGTACTATTATGATCCTCATTGTGCTTGCCAAAGGTTCTATCCAATATTGGCCAGAAATTCTTTGGGTATTCAGCAGAATCAATAAGGTAGTACAAGCTATCATCAAGGGCCAGACACATTGCTCCAAAAGCTCTGTCACCGTCATTTAGCCAGTCATTCTCATTCTCATAAGAATATTTTCCAAGTCCAATAGACACCTCATAGAGACCTCATCTCTTCAGAGATGCAATCATCTTCAACTTCCATTCCGAATAGCTTGTGAATGGGGTGAGAAGAGGGATTGATGAGTCCATTCGAAGTTGTACCTGATAAAACCTGCAAATCAAAACAAAAAGGGCACCATAAGGTTAGACAACCTGCACATTCTAGGCTTTCATCACACCCAACATAGTCAATCAAGCAAGCTTTATCAACAAGTTCTTTACTTGGGATATTGAGTGGTAAGCCTTGGCTTCTGGTGCAGTGCTGGAATTTTGAGCTATTGCTCACTTCTCATGGAGAAATCTATCAAAAATCTTGTTCTTGAGAGCTTGTTCTTCATCCCGCCATAAGCTCTGATACCATATTAATTCTTGCACATGATCTAGGAACTAGGAATCAAAATCATCAAAGAATAATTAACAAATACTCATGAATTAGCAATAATTGGAACCAGAATAGGTTTCCTCTCTGTATATTTTATAAACAATAAAGGGTTACAATTCCCATGCATGAGAAATGGCTTAACTCCATGAAGAATTCGAATACCAAAGGAGACAATTCGAATTCAATGAGTGAGTCTAGCTTCACTGACTCTTTGCCATGCAATCTCACTTAGTTAACCACTTGACCAAAACCCTAATTGACTCACCAAACCCTAACTGAAGTTGGAGTGCAATAAATGACTGAATCTCAACTGAAAGGAGATCAAACACATGCCATAGCAATCCAATCATCAAGTGCTAGTACTGCATGACTCCAATGAACCCTGATGAGGTTAACTGAAGTTGAACTCACCATCAGAAGTTGGTGGAGGTGCCTTGTTGACTCCAGCTCATTAAATAATAATAAATAATCATTAAATAATATATTTAATGAATGGAGGCGCCTTAACTGACTGTAACTGACTGGTTGAACTGAAAGTAACCACCAGTTAGCAATTAGGTACATTAATGTCACACAGATCACCCCTAGAGTGCTCCAGTTAGCCTCCTTGATTGTAGGTAGGCATGGGTGTGACTAGGATGATAGAAATTAATGCTCCACTGATGTCAATTAAACTTAGGATAGTGGTTTAAATAGGCCAATTTGACCGAAAGAGTGTGTATGATGGTAGATGTCTCCAACAAAAGGAACCAAGGAAAGCAAGATTTCCTTGGAATCTTGGCTTACTGTTTGTGCATCCAATTAAATTGCACTGATATTGCAGAATATCAAATTTTATAACATCGAAAGGAAATCTAATGCATGTGATCTACAAGTTTTCTTTAAAATTCATGCAAAAAAGATGATTTCCCCTAAAGCTAGATCTAGAATGCTTATGGAACTTTTTTAGGTGTAAGATCTAGGCTATGGGCTATGAAATATCAGATCTATGTATATTTTACTTTGATGAAATAGATCCAAATGAAATCAAAGCTATGAACTGAACAAAGTAACCAGGTAAAGTGTTGATTTTTTGTAGAAATGAGAAGAGGAGAGAAGGTCAGATCCGATGCTTGAATGGAGTAAGCTGAAAGGAGGACCTTTCATGGAGTGCTAAGGGACAGAGTCTTGAGCTTATTGGATAGGAATGGAGTCGATATAGATCCACACCTTCATCCAATTGGGAACCTGCAACTAAATAACACAAGCTTTCACACACCTTTTAAGATATGGATATAGATGCATAAAACAACAAAAATGAAAGATTATGCAGAAATAAACTTATTTAAGCATATCCCTGAGATTTTTGAGCATACATCATATGGATAAACAAGATCAAGCAATCTAGCTTTCCTAGTTTAAAACCTTACTTGACTCAACTGAATCCTTGAAGCCAGAACACAGAAGCAGCACAGGATTTGGAAAGAAATTGCAGCTTCCACATCAGCAGCATAACACTAAGAATCCACACAATCAAAAGCACTACATAGTATAGCCTCCAAAGCTTCTTTATTCAAAAATGATGATCAAATACAGAGTTACAATGGAAATCCCTTCAGTCCAGCTCTAACTAGCTTGGAAGAGGGAGCCTCAAGTAGGATATATACAATTTGCAGGCCATCCAACCCAGGGGGCACAATTCCTCATGTAATCAAGTGAAATTAACTGATGGAGAGTTCATCAATGCCCAATCTGTGTTTAATTGAGCCAGATCTAAGTCTCACTGAGTACAACTGTCAATCGAAGAGCTGATTTGACTGACACCTCAACTTGTTCACTGAAGCATCCACCAAAACTCATCCAGATGAACCCAAAACGTGTTGAGGAGAGAGAGAGGGCGAAATTCCCCATAAAGGATGCTCAAGATCAACCTTGGATCTGATTTGATCACCTCCTTTAGTTAAGGATTTGTCAGATCCAGTCAATCTGCTTCAGATCTGACTGATTTCAATCAAATCGACTGAGAATCCATTGATTTTGGATTTTGGATTTGCTCCATTATTCATCAATTTATTAATTAAAATAATCAATAATTGATTTTTGGGGCTTTCTGACCTGAGTGATGGAAGATCACTCAAAACCTAGGAAAAAGTGGGTCCATGGGTTTACAGGGTGCTTTTAGCTTGAAAATGAGCACCTACATGACTGAAATTGATTATTTGGCCCAATTTTATTACAAAATCATTTTTTCCAATTAAACTATTAAAAAATAGCCTAAGTCTTGGAAAAATTAAAATTTAATAAAAAACACTGAAAAAACAAAAAAAATTGAAAAATTGAAAAACACCTAGGGGGACTTAGACATGTTCATATGACTCAAAATGATGTGCAGCATGCTTATACATTGACACATGGACTCTAATAACCTCAATAGGCCCAAATGACAAGCTGACCACCCCAACTTTGGAGGTATGGAGTGAAAAACTCAGAAATTATCAGTCATTTATTCAACAACCAATAATAACCAAGGGAAAAAACACCCTGGGCTGATCGGATTGACAAATGAAGTCTAAGAGACTAAGTCTTTTACAGACACTATCATGCTAGAATATTTATTACAATTCCCCCATGGGGTATGAACATGTGATATGATACAACAAGCACTTCCCGGAAGTACTTCCAAAGGTCTTCTTAAGTCCGAACAAGTTATCCTTGTCCGGTTCATCAGGCTCACTTGATCAAAAACCACTAAGTACAACTTAGGTGGTAACAAAGAGTTTTTAATGGAAATAGTTCATACTCATATAAACTATTTTTAACATAAAATGAAACACAAGAAATATATTTAAATTGGATTCTCACTTTCTAACACTCATACATGAATTTATAATAAAATAATAAGATTTTGGATAGGCTACTGCAACCATGGTTTACATATAATAACTCATATATATCAGAGGAAACCTCAAACCCATGATATGTTGTATATTGAAGCCAATGGTTACTCAAACCTTCCCTTGGTTGGGAGAAAATGGGCATGTAGAGTACCTATTCTAGACAACCTCTTATGGTGGTCATGATTTGGGCATAAATGTACTATTGGTTCCCACAAACAAAGCTTCCTGAGATGATGATATAACCTCTATGTAGCATATACGATATGCACTTGATCCCCAAATCAAGATCTCAATAGTCTACCAAGAAACACATCCACCCTCCAATCAATGAATGCACCCTCTATATTCAACAACCTGTCAAGAGTGGGTTCTCCCTTTATATACCAACAACCAATACATAGGAGTGTGCCATCCCTCACATAAGATGGAAGTGCTAAAAGTGATGAATAAATGCACCCTTTACACAATAATGTTTCCAACAATGGAGTGAGGATCAATTCCTCCAACAAGTGTGCTCACCATGAACTCAAACGAATAGTGCACCCTCCTTCAACAACCATTGAACTTTGAGGCCCCTTTACATCTGATACAAAAGCTTGATAATATTTCTTGGTGATTAATGTCATGTAAGAAATATAAATGATCTATACTCTTAAGATAGCTAGGGTGGATGGTTTGACCACTGAAACTATTTTTCTCTCCCTTAGGGTTTCATCCAAAAGATAGCAAGCTCAAGAGCTCTCCAATATTTCAAAAATACGAAATACATGAATGAATGAGATAATGATCTCTATCTCTCATTTCTATAATTATATTTTCACTCTTGTGACCCTTCAAATTCTTTTTCCCATTTTCTCATTTAATAAATATGAAATGGCTTTTAATGAGAAAGTGACATTTTCATCTTTTATTTTCATTTTGACCATTTTAATCCAATTTTACTTTTTTTTTGTCACTTCTAACTAAAGTCACTTATAACTAAAGTGACTTTTATAAATTCACTTTATGAATTAATTATTAAATGTCACTTTATAATGTACTTTTGGGCTTAGGTGACATTAAATACTTAATTAATTCCCTACTCCTTGACTATAGCCTAGAATTGGATAGGCTAATAAGTCATCCTCTATTGGTCATTTGGAAAGGGAAATGACATTCCGCCACTAATATACTTGTCCATACTTGCTGTCACTAGAAGTATCGTCATGATGGATAATTTTAAGGAACCATACTTATTTAAAAGTGTATAAATGTTAGCAAATATTACCAATTTTTAAAATGTCAACTATAAAATGTTTGGAAATATTTTTCTAAAAATATTTCAAATGTATACCTTGTGAAAAATGAAGATGAATACCTTGTGAAAGATAATGAATAACCAAGATCAACTTCCCCATCACCACTTGAGCTTCAATAAGTTCATCAAATAAAGAAAAAAGAAGAAGAGGAGGTTCGGTCTCATGAACCATCCTTCATTGAAGGGTTTTTGAATATGAGTGAAAAGGTTATCCAAGAGTCCCTTATCATACTCCATGATACTCAACCATTGGTATCAAATTATTTTTGTAAAGTTTCTTCATTGGAGGATCCATCCTTCCTTGAAGACATGGAAAAGATTCAAAGAGCAATGTGCAACATCAAAGGTAATTTCATGTCTTTTCTTTTTGATAGAAAAAATGTCATTGAGATTAGTGAATGGTTACATGAATCCTACTTGAATAATAATGAAGATATTCATAAGCTCAAAATTCAAAATGAGCTTCTTGAGAGGTTGCAAGATACTTGTTCTTCCTCCTATGTTTCAGATTGTCATATGGTCGATTGCTTGGAGGATTCCCATGACATGATGGATTGTGAGAAACATGAAAAATGACAGGTTATTGATGTGTTTGAAGATGATATTAATGAGATCCAATCACTTGTTTTGGTGGAAGAGGAACTTGAGTTGCCTCTTGAAAATGGTTACACATTTTTTGGAGAAGTGCATGATTCTACCACCTTGGAACCAACACATGAGGAAAGTTTTTCATTTGTAAGGAAGGTTCATAATACTACCCCTATGGATCCTTCACATGATGAAAATTTTGCTCTTTCTAATCATTTGGGTGATTTGGCTATTTCTTCTACATCCTACACTTCCAAAGTTTGCAGCCTTCATCGTAATGAAGTATGGGTGAAAGGTTTCCTTTTTATGGTGCCACATGAAGAGTATGGACTTTCTATCTATCCTTTTGATGATGAAATTATTAGAGAAACATATTATTTACGTTTTCAGTAACATCCATTTTTACATTATGATGATACACATCTACATTAATGCACCTATGGTCATCACTTGAGTCACTTGGAGACTCATGATTTTCCTTGCTCCTTGCCTAGTCCATTTGATGTTGGAGGAACTTCATCCCACACTTGGGTGAAGATATATATGATTGAAGAACATTATTATTGAAAGCAACATCCTCTGTTAGTACATGATGATATACATATTCATGGGTGTATTGATGAGACATATTTGATCCACTTTAATTCTTCATGTTTTCTTTTCTCCTTATTGGGTTCATATTTTGGTGGGTTCTTCATTCGCTTGTTGGATGAAAGAACACATGGCTGATTATTTTGATGCATCTTAAATTCTTTTGGAGCAAAATTATAGGACATGGGATCCTCACCTATGCCATTGGAGCATATATTAAATAATACTTGATGCTTGTGTGTATGGGCCACATGATGATCTACTTACTTGGATGTACAAGAACTTTCATGATTCTTTGATGAGGTACCTTCTTGATGTACATTTGTATGATGTTTTTATGTACTTTCATGATCTATATTTTGTAATCATGATGTTTGGAAGGGTGCAATACAAGAAATGGGATCCTTCCATTGCTTGGTTTCATCTCACTTGGATTAGCAGTTCGATGTTGGTTTTAGAAAGAAAACCAACCTTCAGTTGTTTGAGTTCATCTATGCAGAGCAGTGTTCTAGTTTCCTATGTGGGATACCTTTTCAGAGATGGATTCAATTTTCACATGCTCGGTGTTCATGGAATTTTATCATAGAAATTTCACACATTGCATGTATCAGGATCATATAGGACTCTGGGATCAGTTTTGGTCTCATTGGTTTCAATTTTGGGGGCAACAAGCAACATTGGATATTTAGTCACCACTTGAGAAGATGATTGTAATCAAAGTAGTGTAGCAGAAATCATGGTGGTTCCTATCTGAATGTTTCATGGAATGTTAAGAAACTCAAAGTTTGGTAACTCAGCACCAACTTCAAAGAATTATACAGAAGAAAAAAGGGGTGAAAGATAATAAAAAAAAGGTTTCCAAAATATGGAGGTAAAGATTATTTGTGCAATTTTTTTTTATGGATTTTATTAAACCTTTTGGTGTTAGTGGTGATGTTACAAGATATATCAATATGCACAACCCACATCTCTTTACTTTTGGGAACACAAAATTGCAGTACATGAGTGCCACTACTCAAATTGTAGCTAAAGAAAATTAATGAGTAGAATCATAAGATAGAACTTGGTGCAAAGGAAGGAGTACCAAATGAGGATTTCACTTGGGAATATGAAAAATATTGCAGCATACAAACTCCTCAAGCAATCTTGATTGGGGAGGATTTTCCATGTCCCCAATTAAACAATTTCCAAATAAGACTATTTGCAAATAATTTTTCACCAACCTACTAGTTCCCTAGGTTGTGATGGAGACATAAGGGTGAAAACAAAAAGTTGGGAAACCATTTTATGACAATGGAGTGAAAAAAAGAGGGCACATGGATGAACACATGAAAAAAAGTCAACCTAAAACTCTAGGTTGATAGTTTGTGAGAGTTCAAACTCTCGACTGAGAGTTTAATAAAACTCTAGGACAAGAGTTTGAACCAATCACCGTGTTGTATTTTTAAAAAAACTCTCGAATGAGAGTTTGGACTAAACTCTCAACCAAGAGTTTGGAAGATATTTTTTTGGCCGAGAGTTCATGGTAAAAAAACCTGTGAAATATCTGGCATCTTTTTGGAACCTGCAACTTCAGCAAGCCCAAACCCCTGTAAAATTTAAATATTATTTGTCAGACTTGGTACAAATGGATTCATATCTGAATCTAGTTTCCAATGATATAATAATTGTTTCATTTCAATTTGAATTCCTATTTATTAATAATTTTTTTCTAAACCTTATCCCTTAACAATTTTATTACTCTAAAAATCACTCAAAATGAAAATTCAATATCATAACAAATACAACACCAAAAAAATATTCATAGAGATCATAATTTCCTTGTCCTCTTCAAAAGGGTACTTTTAGTTTTTCCAATAAGAGTCACACTAAAAATAAAATTGAAGCTCACCAACCTGTGTCGATAATGCACCATTTTCTGAACTTATGTTATTTCGATAAATAATAAAAAATAGTTCTCAAGTATGAAAAATTTCAAAATTTCATGCACAAGTTCAATCTGTGTAGATTATGAGTAAAAATTTTGTTTCCCTAAAATGAATATCTCTAAGAAAAATGTGGTGCACACAAGTCACTCATTATTCATACATAAAATTTTAAAGTATATGTCATTGGCGGACGTCAAATTTTCCCCACTAGATGTTGATAATTTTTAAAAAACATGAGTATGTAGCTAATTCGATTCTCTAAAACTTGTGTGTTTACTTCAACATGAAATTACTAATGGAGATATCAGTTTTAAGGGGTTGAAGTTGAAAAACATAAAATTTTGCAGTTTGTTTTGTCAAAAAACAAGCAAAAGTGTTTCCCAACTTCATGTTTTCACCCATAAATTTTATAATAAGGGGATATGGGACCCAAAAGGACTTTATTTTACCATATTCACATTTAATTGGGTCACAAAAATGATAAATTCTAATAATCTAAGGTGTAATGAGTTAATGAAGACACTTGGAAGCTTGTGAAGACTTTGGGTGACTAGATTCCCTGCACACTTGGCATGATATTCATCCAAATTCAAACACATGGGTAATGTAACATTATTGGATGGTAATTTGGTGTTGAATATAATATAATGAGATAAGTAATTCGAATTTGTAATGGAGGGTAACTCCCATGGAATAGGAAGAGATTAGAAGACAAGGTGTGCCACTTGGAAGGACATTATATGCACTCTATGACAAGAAATGATGGAAGATTCTATGAAAAGTATGAAAACTTCATACCTGATTGTTGACATATGAAAAATATGACATTTCAGGGATAAAAATATCCACAAAAAATTATAATTTGGGAGTTATAGGCATCCATTCGAATTGGGGAAAGAATTGGAGCATGAAGAGGAAGCCAAGTGTCATGAGAGTTACTAAACCACTAAGATTAGTTGGAGGAAGCTCATGGATGGAAATTCGACCTTAGGAGGAATAATGAAGTTAATAAAAGGATTTCATAAGGAAGGATAATATATTTTGATCATTTTTCAATTGGCCTTTGGCATTTTTGGAGAGCTTTTGCTTGTCCATTGCACGGTGAGTGCACACTTACCTTGCTAGTGAACCAATTTCGAGGGAGTTGGATTGCTTTCCAAGTTGGTTGATGGAGAGGACATTCAGAAATATCATGGAATATTAATTATGGATTTTTATTTTCAGTTTGAAGGTCCTACAGTGTAATTCTCATCATCTCCCCATTCTCTCATTCCTTCTTCTCCATTTCCCCACACTCACAATTGATGGCACACTTGTTGGAGTGATTCTTGCGCCTTGCTGAGGATGGTTGATTCCAAATAATTTTTTTATAATGTATGTATATGTAATATCATCTCTATATTCTCTATAATTCTAAATATTAGAAATAAATATATGATAGGCCCGCATTCCCCATGCTCTTGAATAACTAGTTTTCATGGATTTGGCTTCATTATTGAAGTAGCTTTATATCAGATTTGTATGAGGATGTTTATATGATTTTTATGATGATGGGGAATAAATATATGATGTATGTCTCTATAATATTATGTGCATATTCTCTGTAAGTCAAAATATTAGAGATACATGTATGAAAATCTTGCATACTCATGCCCCTATATCACTAGTCTTCATGTATTTGGCTTCAATCTGGAAGTAGTTTTATACTAGATTTTTGTTAGGGATATTATATTAGTTGGATGATGTAGTGAAAGCCATATATTATGTATTACTATGTAATTTAATTTCCATATCCTTTGTGGGTCAAAATCCAATAAACTCATGTGTGAAAAGATTGCATTCCCATCCCATTGAATCACTAGTTTCGATGACTTTAGCTTCAATCTTGGAGAAGTTTTGTATCAGATTTGTATGAGGGATTTTATCTGATTTTGATGATTTTGTGACAGAAATATATGATTTTCTAATGTTTAATTTCATGTGCCAATTCTCTGTGGGTCTAAATCCAAGAAATCCATATGTGAAACTCTTGCAATTCCATGCTACTAATTCACTAGTTTTCATATATTTGACCCCCATACCGAATGAGTTGTATACCAAACTTGTATGAAAGGATTTATATGGTTTTTAATAATTTTTTGGAATCCATTGGTATTATATATATGGTCCCTATATGTCACATCCTGATCTGAACCTTTAACTCCACCTTCCATATGTCAAAATCGAGCTAGTTATGCAATATCTACATAATCAATTTCACTGAAAGTTACCCTACAAATGTTGCAGACCATAATACATTTGCAGAAATTAATAAAAATGATTAATTAAATTCATTGATTTATGATACTTGTTTCCATACTCTATTCTTAAATTTGGGAGGGTCGTACTTGATTTGGAGAGCTAGTTTGGCCATCACCCTTGGGGGGATTTGAACACAATTTCCTAGTAATTTTGGTCTTTTTGTCATTAGCCCCAAAATTTTTTGCAGAGGTCTAAAGTCTGATACAAATTATCCATAAAAAACCTTTGGAGGTTTTAATACTCACCATACCATATTCTTTCGAATTCGGGACCATTTGGTGAAAGTTGGAACCCTCTAGAGTCATGACTAGTTAAGCTCGAATTTTGCCCAATTTGTGCATTCCTCAAAATTTCCAAAAAAGGGACATTGTATTATATTAGATTAAAGTAATTTACAATTTTATTTAAAAAATATATATTATAAGGTTGATTCCCAAGGCTTAATATCTTTTTATGAAAGTTAATTCCTAATATTTGAACTTGGGTGGGGAGGGTAACATTCCTTCTTCCCTACCACCCAATATACACACAATATACAAGAATTTAAATGAATAAGTTTTATAAAAAAACACTTAGGGTTCTTGCATCTATGTCCATTATTATTGAAGAAAAGATAACTAGAAGTCACAAATTATGGCGATTACGTATTCATAAATGCAGATGCAATTACAATGAGTATTGGGAAAGTTAGAGCATTATAAAACAACCAATCGTCGTCAACGATTTTAAATTAAGAAGCAAGAAATCAATAGTATGTTTACAACAACAAAAAAATCGGTTATAAGAGCATATTAAGCAATTAACATGCATATTGAGGAATTAAGGAATGAAAAAAATTGTAGTATGAGTCTAAAAGGACAAAATATTGAAAAGGAAATTGTCGAGAGTAAAGACAAAAGATTCAACGAAACATACAAAATAAAAAGACGTAACATTATCTTCATTAATATGATTTGAGGACAAAAACATATCTGAAGAGGAAGACACTCTCATAAAAATAAATAAACATTATTTTTATATAATATAAATAAAATATAAGAATGAATGTAATATAAATAAAATATATAAATGCTAAATATTAATAACACATAAATAGTTATTAGTAAACTATTCTAAAAGGACACATCCTTTCATGGATGGTGTCCAATGTGACTTTACGATTATTATATATCTGGTGCTCACTTTGTAATCTTTCATCATCATTCATATTTTATTCTTATATATTTACCAACATTGAACTATTTTCTATTGGTTGAGAATATCTGGATACAGATATTACAAAAGTTGCTTGTATAAATAACTACATACTATTATTATTTTTCATTAAGTTGTCATGCTCTAATATTAGTAGATGCATTTATATTAAATTTTGTTGTGTGATGAGTCCTCAAGTCCTCCAACAAGTGACTAAATTCTCGAGTATTGAACGTTCATAACAAATTAAAAAACTGGGACTACGTTTAAGAAAACTTTTAGGAGCGAAATAATAGAGTTTTAAATTTTAAAGGAGTGAATTTTTATATAGAAATATTTTAAAATGTTTTATAATAATTCACCCTAAAATTAAATATTGTTTTAGAAATGCAAACTATTTGTCCCATCCAAAAATATAAAGGAAATCCATGATAATATATTTTTTCACTCTTGGAATATTCAATAAGTTTTTATTAGTAGTTCTCCCAATATTTCACCTAAGAGTTATACATGTTAGGTTAATCTTGACTTAGGTTAAAAAATGATTAAATATAACCTTTGTTCATTTAATAATGGGTTTACCATTGGTGGTTTAGGAGCTCGTGGTTTTGGGTGTCCCATGGTATTTTCCCATGGTATCACAGGTGATAATCAATTTTATAAAATGTTGATGAACACACTATTTAATTTCCACTTATTTTATTATTATACCATTATTTTTTCTATTAATAGAGTCCATTATAGTCACTAATCCAATCCAGTTTTTTACTTTCCATTTGAAAAATTAAACCTTTGTTTTATTTGATAACTTCATTTTAGTTAATGCTTGAAATGTTGTCTATAAGAGGGACAAATTATGTTTTTATTTTTCAAACATATAAAATGAGTATATTATAATTATATAAAAATATTTTCCAACCAAAGTAAATATGGTCTTATATTTTATAAAAAACATTTGTATTCACCAAAAAATTATCAATATTTTATAATGTAGTGAAAGATTCGCTGATATTTTACAAATATTTTGTAATTTAATGAAACATCCTTTGTGAAAGCCATATATGATGTATTACTCTATAATTTAATTTCCATATCCTTTGTGGGTCGAAATCCAATAAACTCATGTGTGAAAAGATTGCATTCCCATCCCATTGAATCACTAGTTTCGATGACTTTAGCTTCAATCTTGAAGAAGTTTTGTATCAGATTTGTATGAGGGATTTTATCTGATTTTGATGATTTTGTGACAGAAATATATGATGTGCTAATGTGTAATTTCATGTGCCTATGCTCTGTGGGTCGAAATCCAATAAATCCATATGTGAAACTCTTGCAATTCCATGCTACTAATTCACTAGTTTTCATATATTTGACCCCCATACTGAATGAGTTGTATACCAAAATTGTATGAAAGGATTTATATGGTTTTTAATACTTTTGGGGAATCCATTGGTATTCTGTATATGGTCCCTATATGTCACATCCTGATCTGAACCTTTAACTCCACCTTCCATATGTCAAAATCGAGCTAGTTATGCAATATCTACATAATCAATTTCACTGAAAGTCACCCTACAAATGTTGCAGACCATAATACATTTGCAGAAATTAATAAACATGATTATTAAATTCATTGATTTATGATACTTGTTTCCATACTCTATTCTTAAATTTGGGAGGGTCATACTTGATTTGGAGAGCTAGTTTGGCCATCACCCTTAGGGGGATTTGAACACAATTTCCTAGTAATTTTGGTCTTTTTGTCATTCGCCCCAAAAATATTTTGCAGAGGTCTAAAGTTTGATACAAAGTATCCATAAAAAACCTTTGGAGGTTTTAATACTCACCATACCATCTTCTTTCGAATTCGGGACCATTTGGTGAAAGTTGGAACCCTCTAGAGTCATGACTAGTTAAGCTCGAATTTTGCCCAATTTGTGCATTCCTCAAAATTTCCAAAAAAGGGACATTGTATTATATTAGATTAAATTAATTTACAATTTTATTTAAAAAATATATATTATAAGGGTGATTCCCAAGGCTTAATATCTTTTTATGAAAGTTAATTCCTAATATTTGAACTTGGGCAGGGAGGGTAACATTCCTTCTTCCCTACCACCCAATCTACACACAATATACAATAATTTAAATGAATAAGTTTTATAAAAAACCACTTAGGGTTCTTGCATCTATGTCCATTATTATTGAATAAAAGATAACTAGAAGTCACAAATTATGGCGATTACGTATTCATAAATGCAGATGCAATTACAATGAGTATTGGGAAAGTTAGAGCATTATAAAACAACCAATCATCGTCAACGATTTTAAGTTAAGAAGCAAGAAATCAATAGTATGTTTACAACAACAACAACAAAAAAATCAGTTATAAGAGCATATTAAGCAATTAACATGATATTGAGGAATTAAGGAATGAAAAAAATTGTAGTATGAGTCTTCAAGGACAAAATATTGAAAAGAAAATTGTCGAGAGTAAAGACAAAAGATTCAACAAAACATACAAAATAAAAAGACGTAACATTGTCTTCATTAATATGCTTTGAGGACAAAAACATATCTGAAGAGGAAGACACTGTCATAAAAATAAATAAACATTATTTTTATATAATATAAATAAAATATAAGAATGAATGTAATATAAATAAAATATATAAATGCTAAATATTAATAACACATAAATAGTTATTAGTAAACTATTCTAAAAGGACACATCCTTTCATGGATGGTGTCCAATGTGACTTTACGATTATTATATATCTGGTGCTCACTTTGTAATCTTTCATCATCATTCATATTTTATTCTTATATAATTAACAACATTGAACTATTTTCTATTGGTTGAGAATATCTGGATACAGATATTACAAAGTTGCTTGTATAAATAACTGCATACTATTATTATTTTTCATTAAGTTGTCATGCTCTAATATTAGTAGATGCATTTATATTAAATTTTGTTGTGTGACGAGTCCTCAAGTCCACCAACAAGTGACTAAATTCTTGAGTATTGAATGCTCATAACAAATTAAAAAACTGAGACTACGTTTAAGAAAACTTTTAGGAGCGAAATAATAGAGTTTTAAATTTTAAAGGAGTGAATTTTTATATAGAAATATTTTAAAATGTTTTATAATAATTCGCCCTAAAATTAAATATTGTTTTACAAATGCAAACCATTTGTCCCATCCAAAAATATAAAGGAAATCCATGATAATATATTTTTTCACTCTTGGAATATTCAATAAGTTTTTAGTAGTAGTTCTCCCAATATTTCACCTAAGAGTTATACATGTTAGGTTGATCTTGACTTAGGTTAAAAAATGATTAAATATAACCTTTGTTCATTTAATAATGGGTTTACCATTGGTGGTTTAGGAGCTCGTGGTTTTGGGTGTCCCATGGTATTTTCCCATGGTATCACAGGTGATAATCAATTTTATAAAATGTTGATGAACACACTATTTAATTTCCACTTATTTTATTATTATACCATTATTTTTTCTATTAATAGAGTCCATTATAGTCACTAATCCAATCCAGTTTTTTACTTTCCATTTGAAAAATTAAACCTTTGTTTTATTTGATAACTTCATTTTAGTTAATGCTTGAAATGTTGTCTATAAGAGGGACAAATTATGTTTTTCTTTTTCAAACATATAAAATGAGTATATTATAATTATATAAAAATATTTTCCAACTAAAGTAACTATGGTCTTATATTGTATAAAAAACATTTGTATTCACCAAAAAATTATCAATATTTTATAATGTAGTGAAAGATTCGCTGATATTTTACAAATATTTTGTAATTTAATGAAACATCCCCCTCCCCCCCCTCTCCTACTTAGGGTTCTTGCACCTATGTCTATTATTTTTGAAGAAAAGATAACTAGAATTCACAAATTATGGCGATTCCATATTCATAAATGTAAATGCAATCACAATAAGTATTCGGCAAGTTAGAGCATTATAAAAGAACCAATCATCGTCTATGATTTAAAATTAAGAAGCAAGAAATAAATAGTATGTTTACAAAAAAAAGAAAATAATCAGTTATAAGAGCACATTAAGCAATTAACATGCATATTGAGGAATTAAGGAATGAAAAACATTGTAGTATGACTCTTCAAGGACAAAATATTGAAAAGGAAATTGTTGAGAGTAAAGACAAAAGATTCAACGAAACATACAAAACAAAAAGATGTAACATTGTCTTCATTAATATGCTTTGAGGACAAAAACATATCTGAAGAGGAAGACATTGTTATAAAACTAAATAAACATTATTTTTATATAATATAAATAAAATATAAGAATGAATGTAATATAAATAAAATATATAAATGCTAAATCTTAATAACACATAAATAATTATTAGTAAACTATTCTAAAAGGACACATCCTTTCATGGATGGTGTCCAATGTGACTTTACAATTATTATATATGTGGTGCTCACTTTGTAATATTTCATCATCATTCATATTTTAGTCTTATATATTTACCAACATTGAACTATTTTCTATTAGTTGAGAATATCTAGATACAAATATTACAAAGATGCTTGTATAAATAACTGCATACTTTTAATATTTGTCATCAAGTAGTCATGCTCTAATATTAGTAGATGCATTTCTCTTAAATTTTGTTGTGTGACAACTCCTCAAGTGCACCAACAAGTGACTAAATTCTCCAGTATTGAACGCTCATAACAAATTAAAAAATTGAGATTACGTTCAAGGAAAACTTTTAGGAGCGAAATAAGAGTTTTAAATTTTAAAGGAGTGAATTTTTATATAGAAATATTTTAAAATGTTTTATAATAATTCGTCCTAAAATTAAATGTTGTTTTACAAATGTAATCTATTTGTCCCATCCGAAAATATAAAGGAAATCCATGATAATATATTTTTTCACTCTTGGAATATTCAATAAGTTTTTAGGAGTAGTTCTCCTAAGATTTCACCTAAGAGTTATATATGTTAGGTTAATATTGACTTAGGTTAAAAAATGATTAAATATAACCTTTGTTCATTTAATAATGGGTTTACCATTGGTTGTTTAGGAGCTCGTGGTTTTGGGTGTCCCATGGTATTTTCCCATGGTATCATAGGTGATAACCAATTTTATAAAATGGTGATGAACACATTATTTAATTTCCACTTATTTTATTATTATACCATTATTTTTTCTATTAATAGAGTCCATTATAGTCACTAATCCAATCCAGTTTTTTACTTTCAATTTGAAAAATTAAACCTTTGTTTTATTTGATAACTTCATTTTAGTTAATGCTTGAAATGTTGTCTATAAGAGGGACAAATTATGTTTTTTGTTTTTCAAACATATAAATTGAGTATATTATAATTATATAAAAATATTTTCCAACTAAAGTAAATATGGTCTTATATTGTATAAAAAACATTTGTATTCACCCAAAAATTATGAATATTTTATTATGTAGTGAAAGATTCGTTGATATTTTACAAATATTTTGTAATTTAATGAAACACCCCCCCCCCCCCCCCCCCACACACTTAGGGTTCTTGCACCTATGTCCATTATTATTGAAGAAAAGATAACTAGAAGTCACAAATTATGGCGATTACATATTCATAAATGCAGATGCAATTACAATAAGTATTTGTCAAGTTAGAGTATTATAAAACAACCAATCATTGTCTACGATTTTAAATTAAGAAGCAATAAATCAATAGTATGTTTACAAAAAAAAAAAAAATCGGTTATAAGAGCATATTAAGCAATTAACATGCATATTGAGGGTCTAATTCTCCTTCCATTGTTTGCAGTTTATATTTTTTAAGGATAATCTTTTGGGAAATCATATAAGGACCAAGCCATTATTGTTGGAATTTTATGTGTGTTTCCCTTTGCTTTGTGTGGCTTGTCGAATTTTAAGACTAGATCACTAAATTAAAATTTTTGTTTCCAACATGGCTAAAGTCAAACCAACTCTTGATAGTTTGTTGATGTGTTGCAAAATTCTTCCTTGCTTTATTCCTTTTCTCTTGAAGTTTCAACAAGGATTCTATCATGTCTTGAATCGTAGGAAAAATTGAACATCTATCCACTTGTGATAGTTGCAAGAAAGGAAGTAATATATTGGAAGGTAATATGGCTTCTTCTCCATATATCAGGAAGTAAGGAGATCTTCATAAATATATTTTTGGAGTGTCTTTGTCATCCACAGAAGGATTTTTGGAGGCTGTTGTGCCAATTCCTTCGATGGTCAACTACAATTTTCTTTAAAATGTGGATCATATTTTTATTATTAGATTCAGCCAACCGATTTCCCTATTGATAGTAGTTAGCTAAATAATGTATTTTGATCCATTTGTATAAAGAAATTTCAATAAAATTCAAAGAATAATGGTATGTAGTAGTATCAAACACAATAGTAGTTGGAACTTCAAACCTACTAAAGATGTGTTGTTATAGGATTCAGATGACCACATATTCATTGATGTTCTGTAGGGGTATGGGTTTTGTGCATATGGTGAAGTAGTTTTTGGAGTTCATGATGTAATTATGCTGATAATTTGAGGAATTGGTATTGATTTAATCAAAAGTGTCGAATCCACATTGATCAAAAGGTTCTTCAATGATAACTTCATGAAGTGGAATGGCATGAATTCTCTCTCTCCCATTTCTCTTCTAATAGGTGATGCATTTCCTCATGTAAGAATGTGCATCCATCAAATTTTAGTATTATGTGTGTTATAGTTTCACCTGAAAAAGTGTCCTCTAGCTGGCCCATCATGTAATTTTTCTAACACCATACTTATGTCATTGTTTTCAAGACATCTCAATGATTCTCCATATTGATTTCTCTTATAATTGATTCAATTTATCAACTGGTATTGGGTAGATTTGAGCATGAGAGCTATCCTTTGTTTTGCACTCATGTTCTTAGGAGTATTACCAGGTTATAGATATTGTTGAAGGTTGTGGTATAACAAGTCTATGACAAAAGGAATGTGTTGTATGTCTTGCATATAGAGTGATATTTCATTTCCCATCCTTATTCACTTTCTTATTTTGGATTTGAGGCTTAAGTGAACAACTTGCATAAGACTTAGCCTTTAACTATCAAAGATGGTTTAAATTTGAGGTAATACTCCTACATGGTAGTGACCCAATTTCCTTTCCTCTCCTCCAACTCCTTTTGAATGAAAAATGACCTTACTATTGGGTGTATATAGGGTCACCTTATATTGATTTTTTACTATATAGGGTATGAATTGTTTGAAGACCTTAAAAGTTGAACACTTGTTTATCAATTTCTGGGTAATTGGGTTCCACCCCTTGTAACCTAATAATCATGAATAATATAGGGAAATCATCCTCTTGTTCTCTTTTACAGTGAGCACAACTGTAAGAGAATGGTTATATGCAAATGTATAAAGTAATAAATATTTTTTAAAATTAGGACTATGCAGTGATGGAGCCACAACTATAGTTGTTTTAATCCTATGGCATGCTTCTTTCTTTACAACAATCCACCTGAAATGTGCATCCATTTTTATCATTTGTTGCAAATATTTGACAATTTTGATGAATTCTAATACAAACCTCTAAAGAAAAAAATCTTTCCTAGAAAAGATTGCATTTGTTTCTTATTGTTAGGCATGGGGATCTACATGATAGTTTGTATTTGTTCTAGATTGACATATACCCCTTCTTTTGACATGACATGTCCTAGTAATTTTACTTTTCAAATTATGAAATTAATATTCATTGGATTAAGAAATATGCCATATTTTTTGAACCTCCTGAATATATGTTTCAGGTGATGGAAGTGATCAAATCTATTACTTGGAAATAATATGATATCATCAAGGTAAACCACTACACTTTGGACAATTAGTCCTTTGAATTTCATGTCCATAATTCACTGAAATTTGGCTCATGTGTTTACCAAACAAAAAAGAATATGTTGGTAGGAATAAGTACCCAACTTAGTATGAAATTGGGTTTTCAATCAATAATTTTCTGCCACAAGACTTGATTTTATCATGAGAATCCATCCAATAAGGATAACATTTTTTATCTTGAGATGAGTTATGAAATATGCTCCATGGGTGGAACATGGTAATTGAATTTTTCAGAGACTCTATTTAAATTCCTAAAATCCACACACAACCTTATCTCTGCTGATTTTTTTCTAATTGGTATTAGGTTAGCAACCCAATCCAAATGCCAAACTTTAATAATGATCCTTGTATCCAGTAATTTATTTTATTCCTTTTGGATCAATGGTTCAAGGGTTGTATTTACTTTTCTAAGGTTTTGCTGGAAAGGATTAATGCCTGTATTCAAAGGAATAATGTGTTGAATAATTATTGTATTGTATGTCTTCATATCATAATATGTCCATCCAAAAACATCCTTGTATTGTTTAAAAAACCGAATAAATTTATGCCTTTCCTTCTAAGAACAACACGACCCTATATTTAGATTCTTAGGTTCCTCTTTAGTTCCCAAGTTGAAAAAAACATATTGCATGGAGGATTTATTTATATTGACATTTATAGGATTTCTAAACCTTTCTTGAAGGTTGAATAACTTTTCCAATGTAAGGACTCCATTTGGGATATGATTCCCTTTAATTGGTTTTTTGTATTCTATAGGTTCATATAACTTTTATTTAGTCTATTTTGTAGAAATAATAGATCAATGCTATGAGAAATGATTCTAAGAAGAAGCACAGGAAATAGATCTTGCTACTAAGAATTCTCACAAGCATACACATGAAAAATAGAGAGAAGAAAAGAGACTGAATCACATGAATGAATAGATGAATATTGGTGTGTATCCTTCCATTGAATAATGATGAATAATAGTGTACATAAATAGTACATCCCTCATAGGAAAATTTATTTTTATGGAAAAAAATCATAAAACTCAAAAAGGATGACTTACCAAAATATAGCAAAACCCCACAGGAGGCTAAAACACTTCCCAAATCTATCAAGGACCTCATGATTTGGAAAAAGCATGAGTGATTTTTCAAGGATATGGAAAAAAAATTATAATCCTAGAAAATGGAGAAAAACTAATGGAGTGTGGGTTGGAAACAAAAGCTGCCACTTTCCTACTTGACTAGCTTTTATCTTATCCATAGAAAAACAAAAAATGTAGAATAAAGTAGAATTTGTTGTAAAGTGTTGTAGACTAATTCTAGATGGTCAAAAGGTGGTCAATATCAAATCAGAATTAGAAATAAACCATTCATAGGATATAGATGGCATGTATTGACTTTAAGGTGCAAGTGGATGCTAACTAATTAAGCCAGTGGGCAAATAATTAATCAAATAATGATTAATTATTTTATCCTAAGTTGTGAGCGGGTTTAATATATTCCAAAAACCCCCTATAATTCTGAATTTATGATGGTATGACAAAAAATATAGATGCATATAGGGCCCATCAACAATGCTATGGTCACCCTTTAATAATTATTATGTCCACGAAAGTGAGGAAAGAGGCAAAACCACATGGGGAAAATCCTCCCTCAAGATAGGACAAGGCACAAAATTTGAAATATGTCTTCAACATATCTTCATATTCACTCTAATGATCCAATTGTACTACTTCTGGATGAAGGACTTGCTGAAGAAATCATGAACTCCATGATCATGCACTAGAGTGTAGAACCTGCAAGAAGGAAGAGGAGAGACTCGTTGTATATCATCAAGTGATGAAGTAGGAGCATTATCTGAATAGTTATTTTTTCTTTCAAATTCTGATCTGCAAACATAAACTGAAATGGAAAAGAGATCTGTGCATACTCCTTCCCAAAGAGTACAAAAATTAAGACAATTTATTTCACACCTAATTCCTTGAATAGTTGCAAAATTATGATGTGAACCACATGTCAATCTTCCAATCTGATGTAGAAACTGTATAGATATGATATGAGGCTGATAAAAATTTGATATATCAGAAATATTAGCATATGGAACAGCAAATACAAAGGCTTCAGTGGCTCTATGAGGATATAGGGCTAGACTAGGACAATTATGAGCAACTAGGGAAAACTGATAGGTGTAAAAATATGAATGATGGATGAGCATAAGATCTGAACCATAAGTGTTTAGAACAGATCCAAAAATATTTAATATCAGTCCAAATATGACTAAGTACATGGATAACCAGCCACTAAAAGATAGGAAAGACTTCAAACCATGTAAGAAAAATATCACTGCATAAGAGACCAATGACGAATCAACTAGTGAACTTGGGATTTGTATAGTCTTAGGATTATTCATAGGTATGTTATATGTTATGGATGGTGGTATTATATGTGTATAAACCTGAAAATATGCTTCTAAATCAGAATCCAAAGGATCGCATATAAGCATATCAATAGACTCATGGGAATACACTAGTAATGAATCCTCTGTATGAAAGGAGGAAAGAATGAGATGTTCACAATCTTCAAGGAGGTTTTGAGTATTTATGCCAAGAAAAAAGGGGGATATTATGAATCACATGAGATCAATTAAGGTAAGTGGTATGAAACAAATAATAATTTATATGGCTAATCAAACATCCTGGAAATCACTGGGTTGCGCACCATCAATGAGAGAGGTATGCACAAGGTGTGAAGAATCTGGCACATAGATCTCAGAATCTGAGATATGAGATATAGAGAAAAATGAATGGGTTATAGGATCATCATCAATATCAATAGAATCTCCATATTTTACTTATTTTTCATCATTAGTATCACAAGGAGAAAAATAACCTTCAAGAGACACATAAAAAGATGGCTCTTCAATATTTGATTCTTCATTGAAGGAGGAAGCATTCAAATCAAAGAGGGCAGCAACAACATGAAATGTATGAGAAAATTCTTCATAATTATCAACCTCATCATATAATGTAGAGGATGAGAAATATTGAGAGAGAGAACAAGAGGTGATGCTGGTTTCGCTCCAATCTTCATCTTCTATTTCTTGCAAACCAAAAGCTTTGTCCAAAATTTTCCAAAGCTCAAATGGAAATTCAGAAGAATATATGAAATGATGTATATTTGGAGACATTTCCAAGAACATTATTCCATAATCTCTATCAAAATTATTCAGCCAATCAATCTTCTCTTCATAAGACTCAGGTTCGTTCAATGCACCAATGGAGACATCAAAGAGACATTGCCTCTTCAAGTATGCACTCATCTTTGGCTTCCAATCAGAATAGTTGAAAGGAGATAGTAGATGAACTTTTTGAATCCATATTGAATTTTCCTATATTCTTTAGGAGATACTCTCTGCAACCTGCAAAAAAAACTAGGATAAAATCTTGTAAGCTAGACAAGCTCTTCTTCAGAGAGGGATAGGAGACTGGATGCGCTCCTCAACTCTGTAGAGCTTGATCAACCTAATTCTATGATACCATGCATAAATAATAGATCAATTCTATGAGCAATGATTCTAAGAAGAAGCACAGGAAATAGATCTTGCTACTAAGAATTCTCACAAGCATACATAGGAAAAATAGAGAGAATAAAAGAGACTAAATCACATGAATGAAGAGATGAATATTGGTGTGTATCCTTCCATTGAATAATGATCAATAATAGTGTACATAAATATTAAATATATCATAGGAAAATAAAATTGTATGGAAACAAATAATAAATCTCAAAAAGGCTAACTTACCAAAATATAGTAAACCCCCATACGTGGCTAAAGCACTTCCCAAATCTATCAAGGACCTCATGAGTTGGAAAAAACATGTGACTTGTCAAGGAGATGGAAAAAACATGCTAATCCTAGAAAATGGAGAAAAAATAATG
Source organism: Pseudotsuga menziesii (assembly GCA_001517045.1). Classification (NCBI taxonomy): domain Eukaryota; kingdom Viridiplantae; phylum Streptophyta; class Pinopsida; order Pinales; family Pinaceae; genus Pseudotsuga; species Pseudotsuga menziesii. The sequence goes on from LPNX010725119.1 coordinate 479,997, forward strand.
GAGGATGGGTTGGAAACAAAAGCTTCCAATTTCCTAGTTGACCAGCTTTTATCTTATCCATAGAAAAGAAGAAAAAACAAAAAAAGTAAAATAAAGTAGAATCTTCTATAAAGTGTTGTATACTAAGTGTGGATGGTCAAAAGGTGGTCAAGATCAACCCAAAATTAGAAATAAATAATTCCTAGGATATAGATGGCATGTATTGACTTTAAGGTGCAAGTGGATGCCAACTAATTAAGCTAGTGGGTGAAGAATTAATCAAATAATGATTAATTATTTTATCCTAAGTTGTGAGTGGGTTTAATACATTACAACATATTTTTCATCAATATCAAAATCTATAAACAAGTATTAATTGGTGAGGGATTATAGAATCTATTGATCATCATTAAATACCCTCAAATTCATAATGTTGTCTAGGATAAGGGGATAGAAAAGGAGTTCATAAAACTTGTCGCTCAAAGAATGAAGTGAGAAGCGGTGTTAGCCAAGGTATCAATGACAACATTCATAGACTGAGGAATTGAACTAATGTTGAATGCATCAGAATTATAGCTTGAATTCCATAACTTCGCCTGGTAAATTTTAAAATGTGGAGATAGACAATGCATGATGTTTTTTACCTATCTTACGACAATTCATGAATCACCAAAAACCTTTAGATTCTTTACCTTTAAATCAATAAAATTTTGAAGCCCTTAGAAAATATCCTCATAATCAATGGTATTATTGGTGTATTCAAATTCCAATCTACAGGAAAGTGAGGTTTTTCATTGTTGTGGATCTACAAGAACAAATTCTATTCCTACCCCTTCTTGTGTCTTCAACTTATAAAAATATAAATTCCAAAAGTTAGTATATAATCTATTATTAGAAGAAAGATAATTATATAATCCTACTATGGTGCATTCATTATCACTAGTCCATGTGAAATGAAGGAGTTTGGACTGTGTATCTATTCTGGAAGTGGATTCTTTAGCCTTGTAACAACCAAAATCTGTTTCTAAAAAATAGTGCACAAATATGGAATGGTTAAAATTTATAGGTTCATTATGTCCTTCCAATTATGTGACCATGTGTTCCATGTGAATTTTATTATCTACCCAAATATAATTCATCTTCTTTTTATATGGAAACCACACGTGTGACCATTCAATGGATAAATATCCTTGTAGTTTTCTTGGCCAATATCTACTTAAAAACAATCCATATGTCTTTGGAATGTATACTATTATGATATCAATGACTTGGCATACTGTGGGATCCACAAAAAATAAAAATATGAGATACTTAAGCTCACAAATCACTTTCATGTTAGACCTATCAAGATGGATAATGTAGAAAGTTTAAGGAGTGGGTACCATGTTGATCTTTTGACAAATAGAATAAAGCATTATGGTTGGAGAAGCTATAGATTCCAATAGAAAATTATGTACATTGTAATTGAATATTTTGAATGTCAATAGGAATGGAGGAATCTCAGGCTTAGAATGACAGCTTGTGCTGGATCCATTTATTACAACTTGTTTTTGAAGGGTAGAACCTTGGTTTTCCCTACCATCCAATAGAGACTGATGTGGATCAGAATATTTTCTAAAATCACTGAGAAACAAATTCCTTTGCCATCGAATATTGTAGAATTCAAACAAGGAAACATTTTATGTAGTCTTTTTTTAATCTTCAAAAACATTATAATCCTTGTTCGGTTACTAGTGGTTTTAATCATCGAGGTTCTTGCTGGATTAATTGGGTTGGTTGGGGTTTACCATTATTTGGAGAGGAAGTGCCTTAAGGTGCATAAATGAAATATTTTTTTTTGAATGGGCAGTACTGCATTAGTATTTCGATGGTCTAAGTCTGAGTTATCTTTAGAGTTTGCATCATTTTTTCAACTTGTACTATGAATGGTGTCCTTTCTAGCATTGATATCCATATTAGAATGTTGAGAAACACTACTCATAGGCCATTTACTTCTCAAACATATCCATGTAGAAAAGTATAAAAAATTCTCTCACACACAATGCATAAATGCACTGGAATTTACATTATATTATGCAACAATATATTTAATTAATATAAGTCTGATAAAGTGTAAATTTCATTGACTTTTAGCTTACTAGTGATATAATAAATCTCTCTAGGCATGTACAAATCCAAACACATGGATATGAGAAAAGGGTCAGTATGAAAACTCCTTTAATGAACTAACCCGATACATTTGAGTTTTGTAGCAACTTACTGAAGATGACATTCACTAGAGATGTTGGCCTTCTGGGATCTCTTCGACCCAATTTTAGTCCCTTTCCTTTTGCGCACAACAAATCCCAAGATATTGGCCTAACAAAGAAAATACCAGTCAATAGCACCTGCGACACAGATGCAATCTCACATGAAATATATTTCTATGGGTAACTACCAGAACAAGGTTTCCGTAGTTGGGTGGGTAATTCCGTGTCTCTTGGTCTTGTTCCAAGGTACTCGATTGAATATTGTGGATGGATTATTTATTCTTAGTATGGACAACTAGAATGTGACACACTTCTTCTTTTGTAAATAATATAACAATAACCCTAGTGTAGCATAGATACATTCAACTTATAACAGTGTGAATGATATTTATGAACTCATTCATAATAAAATACATAAGCATTCATTGAAAACAAAATATACACATGCGACTTAGATACATTCAACATTCATACATATAACACAATATCTAACATGGAAACCCATCCAAAAAAAAACCCACAAAGGTGCTCTTCATCTCGCATGAGAAACATATGGCACCTTTGGTTTGCGAACCAAGATGCAGAATCCATTCTAGATCTTCCTTTCTTATCTATTCAAACTTCTCTCTCTTCTCATTCTCTTTTATCTTTTGTCGCTAGTATTTTTATACTTTATCTACTACTAATCTGCACACACCCTAGATTGACTCAGTCTCTTCTACACTTATGCACACTCAGCTACAGATTATCGACTCAATGAACTCATCAAAACTAATAGACACCCATCACTAATGAGAATATAACAAAGACTCAAAAGAGATAAGAACATTACAGAGGATACAAAGGATAATTAGATAACAATTTTGAAGAGGCTAACCCACATATAGCTTGAGTTCCTCTGTTTACATACTTTTTACAGGCTCTTTGCATGTCGCTCTCTCAGTTGAATTCCTACACTTAGTCAACAGGTTGTCTTTCCTATTCTAGAAACACATGTCAGTAGGCACTAACTAATTGACTTACAAAGATACCTTCATACGTGCAACTTTCACCGCATCTAGCCGACCTCGTACCCATGTTATTTCTAACCTGTCGCTTTCTAACCATTATGCCACTGCTCAGCTTTTGACATGGCTATAGTATATTGCATTCTTTCTCTTTCACTTCCTTTCCTTCTGTTGTGTATTTTCTTCTATTGAGACTTCTTCTTCTATCGTGGCTTCTCTTTTGTTGCGACTTCTTCTTCTGTAGCAAATTCTCTTATGTTGCGGCTTCTCTTCTTCAATAGCTTCTTTCCTTAACCCATTCCTCTATATCTACCTTTGTTGTACCTCATTCTCATTATTTTCCTTCATCTTCTCTTCCTTCCTTATTTTTTTCGTTGCCTTTGTTGCAACTCCTTTCTTTGTTTTTCCTTAGTTATTTTCATACTTAAGTGAATTCTGCTTACCTTTCCCCAATGCAGTAGCTAATGCATACTCTATTTATTACGATATGGCCAAGTAAATAATTATTTATTATACAGATGGATTATTTGAAGGTCAATCCATGTGTTCCATACCATGAAAGAGATATCCAAAAGGTTATTAAATGTAACGCATCTCATTTATGAAAAGTTATTATAGAATAAATATTCATAGGATAAAGGCCCAAAGATTGAGGATTATCAAGTTATTATTGTATTATGATCAACTTAAAATAGATATGATAAATATTTGAGTTAATAGACAAGCCACACAAAGATTATCCCTCCATTTGTTCACTTATGCCTATTTTTTTTTGAAAATATTGTAAGATTTTCATTACTCTCTCCGCCTCTTGTCACACTTCTTCCTCTGTCTTCTTCAATTGCTCCAAAAGGTCGAAACTGATATGTTTCAACGTTACCTTTTCTATTGAATATACTACTTCTCAAACCTTCTCATGTATAGGATGAATGATTCCTATAACTCTTTTAGCTTCAGCCTCCAAGTCTTTCAGCTTCAACCTTCAACTCTTCAATCTTATCGGTGTGTTGTTGTTGTTGTTGTGTGCGCAACATTGTGACCTATTGTTGCATTTTTTCATCTCTGCTTCCTTAGTCATCTTTTATGCTAAGGGTAATTTTTTCATTGTGATATTCATCTAGTTCACATCTTCCTCAACTATGTCCAACTCCTCTGCGAATTTCTCTAACTCTGCATCATCTATGAGTGCTTCCCAAGCTTGTGAGACTTGGTCTACATAACACACTACTTCTGCCTCTTGAATTTTCTGCATAGATTCCATTGTTTCTTTCCTTCATTCCTCCAACACCTCAAGGGGTGTGCTTGGTATTACCTGCACCTCTATCTTTGTGACTTTATTTCAGATCTCTCCTACTATTTCACCAAGTTGAGTGGCCTTGTCTTCTAGCCCCATTTCCTTTGTTATTCCTTCCTCTACAAAGTTTGTACAAGCAAGGGCTACTGCCTTGTCAAGACTATGTGATTTTATTCCCATGTCTTCATCTTATGCTCAAACTCTTTTATTTCTAGTTTCATCTTCTTAAATCTTTTGGTTGTGGCCTTTTCTTGCCTAACTATTGCGCCTTCTCACACTTTTATCTCTGTAGCTGCAGCACTCTGCATTGCATACATTTCAACCATTTCCATCAATGAAAAGTCTATCATTACTTGGCCCATGATCCTTATGACATCATTAAAATATGGAGTTCCTAGATCAAGAACTCGTACTAATACCTGCGTTCTTATTGGAAGAACTAGAACCACTATTCCATTTGGTTGCACTTCTGAAGTCTCTAGTGGATCATGTGACTCAGTGCTTAGGGTTGGATAGTTTACAAAAATTTAACATATTTGACAACTTTACATAAAACTTTAATTAAATCAGTAATCGTTCCTGTAAGCTCTATATTTTTCTCCACTATGGTTTTGAATCTTGTTTACGCAGCTTCAGCTATTGCCTCAATCATAAATTTCAGGTCATCGCTATGCAAGCTAATGGTATTTTCACTTCTATCAGTTTTTCTCTTCTTCTTCCTCTTGGAATCTGCCTATTCCATCTTAGATTCTTTTCTTTCATATCTCCAAATCTGACAGAGTTGAACTGGAATGAATCTTTGTTGGGTTTGAATCCTCCTACGGATTTTCTTCTTCATGTCCTTCATTTGGCAGTGGTGATCCACGTGTCATAGTTCTTCTTCTTATTATTGTACTAGTTGATCTTCTGGCACTGGGATGCGCCATTCTTTTGGCCATTCATCAATAATTGATTCAACATATTCCTTTGATATTATGAATTGTGTCGACAACCATTGGCAATGTGGGTCCTGGAACGACTACATGGTGACATGGTGCGCAACAATGTCGAATCTAACAACTTGATGAAACTGTTTAAATGTGGTGTCATCCAACCTATATTGGTTCCTTATCTAGTGCATTATAGACTCCCCATGCATAAATAATTCGATCTTATGTTCTATCTATTGTTCCTTTCTAGTCTTGTCGAGCCAAAGGTTCTGGTATCACACTCCTCTGCAGTGCACTGACAGATCTAACCCTTGGTAGCTCGGTGAGTCATACTATGCAATGAATGAAATTAATATTAACAACAAGGAGTAGTGAAATGGCTTACCCTCCTCTTGTGATTCAATTTCATCTTGCATTATTTCATTCATAAATAACTATGACTAGTTGATTTGAACTCCCTCCACACGGAGTTCAGATAGCATGATTGCAACCACAGTACATTGGGTTAGGCGCATCTTGTGCATTAAATTCAAGGAAAATAACTTCGCATAAAAAAATGATATAATCATTGATGGATAATATCAAATATCCTATGTTCTCTCTCACTATGTTGTACTTCCCCTTCATTTGCGCAGCTATCGATGCTTGGTTTTGTTTAGAAGTTAATTGATTATTTCTATGTATGTATACCTACGGTAGTAGGATCACATCCTTCCTTAGAAGTGGTGTTGGGTCCATTATTGCGAATGGTAGGGTTGTGATGAATTAGATAAGTTCAACATCTACAGATATATGATTTCCAAGCCATAGGAAACCACCATAAAAGAATACCAACAAATACTTAACACAAGTGTTTATCAGTATGTTGTGGAAACAATGTGGCATATATATAGTAACGACAGGATGCAAGAATGATTTATTCCTCTAGCTCACTCCATTGGGGAAAATCACTACGACACATATGGTGTGTCTTACACAGTCACCATATAGTTCACATGGTCTAGGTATGACTACTTCTTTGTGTCATGGTCAACAAAGGATAACTTCTGTAGGTTCAGGAAGATATCCTTCATCACCTTCACTCCTTTTGGAACCAATGGTGCTATTAGCAAGGCTCCTATTCAATTTGGGATTTTGAATTTTGGTTCATCACTACATTTAGGTGGAACATAAGGTGGCAAAAAAATTATTGTCTCAAAATATTCCTCATCCTGTGGGGGTGGTGTTGAGGTTGTTGATTCTTTTCCCTTCCTCTTACGGGTACCAGTTTGTTTTCCCTATGTGGTTCCAAACGGACCTGGTCTATATGCATGCACTTTTCCAAACAACCTTACGATGTTTGGCTCCACAACTAGAGCAATATTTTCAACAGGTGGTGTAGTCTGTGTAGCAGTTAGTGCGGTCTGTGCAGTAGCTGGTGCAGTCTATTTGAGAACTAGAAGAACCTCCACCTATGTTGGAATATAAATAGAAGTATTCTCCTTGAATATCATAGGTTCTACGAGATCAAACTCAGATTCAATAGTTGTACTTGTGTTGGAGATGGAAATGACCATGCTACGAAAAATTCACTTCGATTCTCAAGGTTTCATACGACAACGACTCTTCTCTCTTGCAATAGAATGAAATGAACTTGGGCGCGAAGGATGATAGTGTCCAAGAATTTTCCATAGTTGTTCTTTGCATGTGTGGGAAATCAATAGAAAGGAATCCTTCCTTTCAGGCACATTGGTGTACCATCCAACTCATTAGAAAAACCTTTATGTATGCCACCAATTATCTATCACTTCAAATGGTAGTTATTGCCATAAATATAGACATGACAAAAAAGAACGCTGCCATACTTTCTTGTATTTTCTGAATTAATGACCTCTAGTCTGTCATATCCAGGATTCTGGTATCTCATGCAACAACGACGCACTCCTTGTGACTTGATTTTTATCTTTGCTAAATCACCTTTCTTACAATAGTGGTGTAGTCCTTACGACCACTTTTCTTCCTTTAACAACGTTCCTTTCTTGCGACAGATGAAGTGTCTTCGCTTAGAATTTTGACCTTCGCTAGACGCTAAGTATACAAAACTTCACTTCTTTCTACAACAGACTAGGGGCATGCAACCATAAATTTTGACTCATCTTTATTTCTTTCCTCTCTTTTATTTTTGATTTATTTCCTCTTCCTATTTATCTTTTCTCTCTCACTATCTCTCTCTCTCTTTATGCAACCAAGTCGTACCTATCATAATATGGTTTCAATTGACTCCCATTGACCAGTCCTCTAACTTTTATCCCATCTAGTTTTTTTAGTTTCACTACTCCTTCATCAGTTATCTCTTTGACAATGTACAGTCCCAACCAATGAGTTTTTAACTTCCCTTGGTGCTTGAAGAATTTTCTATCATACATAAGAACAAGTCCTCTGACTTGAAACTGGTTGTTCTTAATGTTTCGATCATGCTATGAGAAGAACCAAAAAAAGGAAAGCATGCCAAACTGGAAGGCTAAGAGGTCTAATAATTTTGAACATAAGAAGAATGGTTTCATACCTAACCGCAATTTTAGGAATAATCACACACGTAATTTTCCTATTAAGAATTTCCAAGGAAATAAAGGTAACTCATAGTCAAACCCTAATGGCCCTAGAAATAAAGAACCTGCTAATAATCACATCAACTACATTAAGAATAATGAACCTAAAGAACCAATAAAGTGTTGGGATTGTAATGGAACTCATTATGCATCAGTTTGCCTTAACAAAAAGAAGATTTTTAGCAACATTCATACAGTGCAGGAGGAGATGACTGTTGGTAACATAGCAAGGGGGATGCCTAGGATCAACGCGACACTCGAAAACAGGCAGGCAGATTATCAAACTTCCATGGTGGAAGTAGAAGTTAAGCTAAATCAAACACCCATTTCTATCTTAATTGACCCAGGGGCTAGCCTGAGTTATATTTCTCCTAATTTAGTAGAAAAATGCAATTTATCAGTAGAAAAGTTTGCAAAATCATGGTTAGTTGAACTAGCTACAGGGCAAAAAGAAAGATGATTAGTTTTGTAAAAGATTGCACTATAATTATGAATCAGTTTGAAACATATGTGAAGATAAATGTACTTTCTTTAGATTCTTATGACATGTTAATTGGTATGGACTGGTTAGAACAACATAGAGTAGTTTTGAACTGTTTGGATAAAATGTTTACATGCGTAAATAATGAAGGAAAAACAACAATCGTAACAGGAATTCCTAGGAAAACAACTATCAGACAAATCTCTAGCTTGCAATTAAAGAGATTTGTTTGGAAGGGTTGTAAATCCTTTGCTGTAACTGTAATTGACAAAGAACATATAAATAATGAAGATAAACTAAAAATGGAGGATATTCCAATCTTAAGGAGGTATTCGGATGTATTTCCTGAAGAAATTCTGGGACTTCCTCTGAAAAGGGAATTATATTTCACTATTGAGTTGGTATCTGGTGCAGTGCCCAGCTCAGAAGCCCCTTATCGGATGAATATATTGGAAATCAATGAATTGAAATCACAGTTAAAGGAACTTATTGATAAAAAGTATATAATACCAAGCCTGTCTCCTTGGGGAGCACCTGCCATTCTCATAAAAAAGGACAATACTCTACGCTTATGCATTGACTACCGCCAACTTAATAAAATGACCATTAAAAATAGATATCTGTTGCCTTGCATAGATGATATATTCGATCAGCTACGTGGAGCAACTATATTTTCAAAGATTGATTTATGATCTGGTTACCATCAAGTTCGGATCAAAGATGAAGACATTTTTAAAACAACTTTTAGGACTAGATATGGTCACTATGAGTTTGTTTTCATGCCATTTGGGATTACTAATGCCCTGATTGTCTTCATATGTTTAATGAATAATGTATTGCATAAGTATCTCGATAAATTCATAGTGGTTTTCATTGATGACATTCTAATTTATTCTAAGTCTAAAGAAGAACACGAGGAGAATTTAAAAGTTGTTTTACAAGAGTTAAGGGAACATCAGCTTTATGCTAAATTTAGCAAGTGCAATTTCTTTAAGGATAAAATACAATATTTGGGCCATGTAATAACTAAAGATGGGATCTCAGTTGATCCAAAAAGGATAAAAGAAATTTAAAAATGGTCAGTTCCAAATGATGTGACTGACGTGCGATCATTTATGGGGATTACCAGTTATTGTCGAAGATTCATTGAGGGGTTTTCAAGAATCGCAAATCCCATAACTTCTTTACAAAAGAAAGGGAAGAAATTTGAGTGGAATCAAAAGTGTGAAGAAAGTTTTAAGAAGTTAAAAACATTATTAACTACTGCACCAATCTTAATAATTGTTGATCCTAATAAGGACTTTGTTGTATGCACTGACACATGTGACAATGGTCTAGGTGGGGTCTTAACTCAAGAAGGACATGTAATTGCATATGAGTCTATGAAGCTTAAAATTCATGAGCAAAACTATGCTACTTACAATTTAGAGTTAGCTACCATCGTACATGCTTTGAAGATGTGGCGCCATCACTTAATCGAAAGAAAAATTATGTTAATGACAGATAATAAGGGATTAAAATATTTATTGGATCAACCAAATTTAAACGTAAGGCAAGCTAGGTGGCTAGATTTCCTTAGCGAGTATGATTTTGAGATCCAACATATTAAGGGAAAAGAAAATAAGGTCGTTGATGCTCTAAGTAGAAATGAAAGAATGAACTTTGTAGTAGCAATCAACACTTATAAAATAGATTTAGAAGAACAACTAAAGAAAAGAGTAAAATTGGATGAAAATTATTAGAAATTACAAGCTAAAGTGATAGAAAATTTAACTGAAAGTTTAAGTACAAGGTATAGTCTAAATGAAAAAGAAATAATGCTTTATAAAAACAAGTTGTATATACCTAATGTACCCAAAATTAAGTTGTTGATTTTAAATGAAATTCATAAGACTACTTACTCAGGACATCTTGGTTATCAAAAGACTATAACCATGTTACGGAAATATTAATTTTGTCCAAACATGAAGAATGAACTGGAAGAATACATTGCCAAGTGTTTTCAATGTCAATAGGTTAAGACTGAACACCAACATCCAGTTGATTTATTACAGCCATTACCCATCCCTGGCTTGAAATGGTAAATAATTAGTCTTGATTTTATTACAGGTCTACTTAGAAATTAGAATCTGAATGATTCGATAATGGTAGTCATCAATAAACTCAGTAAAGAAACTCATTTTATACCAGTAAAAACCACTTACAAGGCTGCTAATATTGCTGATATATTCATGAAAAAAATATTTCGTTTACATGGGATACCGAAAGTTATAATTTTTGACAAAGACCCTAAGTTTACGGGCAATTTTTGGAAGTCTCTATTTAAAGGCTTGAATACTACTTTAAATTTCAGTGCATATTTTCATCCTCAGACGGATAGATAGACTGAAAGAGTGAATCAAATATTGGAAGATATGCTAAGAATGTATGTTAGAGAACAACCAAGTAAATTGGAGAATTACTTACACTTGGTAAAGTTTGATTATAACAATCACTACCAAGCTTCAGCAATATATAGCCCATTTGAAATTCTGTATGGCAGAAAGTGCAATACCCCCATCTCATTGAGTAACCCAGTTGACAGGTTAGTACTAGCACCTGAGATATTAAAAGAGATGGATTTAATTGTAAAACAGGTGCAAGGCAACTTAAAGGTTGTGCAAGAGAGACAAAAAAGTCAAGCAAATCTTAAATGAACTCAGAAAGAGTTCCAAGTCGGTGAACATGTTCTTATAAAGGTAAGGCCTAAAAAGAGTTCTTTGAAGTTAGGAAGTTGTGCTAAGTTGACACCTCGATATTATGGGCCTTTTGAAATACTGTCCAGAATGGGACAGGTGGCATATCAAGTAAATTTACCACCAAATTTAAATGTTTATAATGTTTTTCATATCTTTGTATTAAAAAAAATATGTGCATGATGCTACTCATGTTATAAATTCGAATGATGTGCAAGTGGAACCCGAAGGACATTTTCTGGTGGAACCGGATTGTATCCTCGACAGGAGGGATATCTTGTTTCAGAATCGTACCATTGGGTAGGTGAAGGTGCAATGGAAGCACCTTAGTCCAGTTTAATCCACCTGGGAATTAGAGGGTCATATGCAAGCAGCATATCTAGTTATGTTCCAGGACAACTCTGAGGACAATGAATAAAATAACATCGAGGACGATGTTATATTTAAGGGGTTGTGTATGTCACATACCCCAAATTGAAAATAACATTTAATGTTTTATGAGATATTATGTTTTAATTTTATTATAAATTTTGTAATTATTGACGAAGTGGGGTCAAGGATGATTGCATTTAATTGATAAATATTTTATTAATTGATAAATAAAAGATGAGACAATAGCTTAAGGAGGTTGTTAAATGAGTGTGGACTGATCAATTGGTGGAATAGGATGGGTTGAGAGCAAATTTACACTTGGCAGCATCCTCAAACTACTTCTAGTTGTTGCAGGAGGCAACTTCTCTATTTTTGTGGTCATGTTCCCCAAGAAAGTGGAACAAGAGCAAGTGGCTCATTAAGTGAAAACTAACCCAAAAGACCTAGGCATACTGATAAAACTACCCATTGAATTCAGCTGAGGATGCTCCTTATTTACTTGTGAAATTTCTGAGTGAAATTGGTGCACAAGAAATTCGACGGAGGGGAAAAGTAGAAGTGTTTGAGTGGAAAGTGTTGATTTACTGAACTAGTGTAGCTATATTGAGCTGAGTTCTTACTGCTACAAGAAAAAATATTATTCCCGATTACTCTGTGGAGTTGCAGAGGTTTCTAAACCTATTCTCTCGGCTAGTGCTTCCAACCAGGTGGACCAGTGGACAGGATCGGGGGTCCTAAGAGTTGTAGCTTGGCAGTCTTTAGGAGTTGGTTGGGAGGAACGGTCTCCTTAGGTTGTTGTCTCCTCTACTATATTACTAGGTTCTAAATATTAATTTTTTTTCCTCTATGCAAGCTTAGAAACAAGGAAATAATATAATTATATGTCTATTTCATATGTTATTTAAATTAATTGGAGATATCTTTTATTGTTCAAAGATAGATAAATTATGGATTATATATGGGTTAGAATGAATGATTAGGGTTAGTTCAAATTTACTAATGAATAACATACATGACTTTATTTTTCCACACCTCTACAGAGGTAGTACTGTAGTACTGTAGGTGAAATTAAATTCTGATGGTTAAATCAAATCAAGAATGTAGGATTATGTTTATTTACTTTCTACTGATTCTTATAGGAATGTTTAGGATAAATATTCCTCTATTTTTCATAATTTTTCTTACTTAGATTACATCTATTTAAAACATAAACAAAAACTAGCATAAAGGAAGGTCTCTTATCAAATAGTACACAATTTGTGTAACTGTGTTCTTTTTAACACAGTATTAATCACTATCATTTAGCTTAACCTACTATAAACACATATATCTATTAACTATTTCAAGAAACAAAATAATAATATAAATAGAAGTAACTTATAAACAGTAAAAGGAAATTATAGTGATCACTCAGGTTTTGCAATTAATATATGAGTAATTTCATTATTACTATAAATAAAACATCAGTTACCAAACCCATTAAACCAAAATAACTAATTATAAGTTTCAAACTATCATATTATTTAATAGTAAAAGCAGCTAACAGTGCAGAGTATGTTTAAAAATATAATAACCATATTTTTCTGGGTCAAAGACCAAAACAAGTAACCTGTTTAGCCACATCCAAAACTTTACTGTTTATCTGATATACATACATACATATATATATAACTAATCTATAACTATATTAAATTATATAGGAGCGAACAATATACTTTACCATATTTACAATAAACAGAGTTATAATAATAACCAAAACTAAAATTAAAACTAATTTATTATAATAATAATCTAGTCCAGGTCACGAGGATGAACCCTACAACCAAGAGAAATTTTCTTTTCTGACTGTTCTTAACAAAAATAAAAAATTATGGACATTTACTAATAGTGAAACCATGGCTTTATCTTTTATCAAATTATTCCTAGATACAAGTAAATAACTGCAAGGTATTTCAAAATTTCGTTATTTTTTTGAAACATAAGTATCCATCACAGAAAACCTTACAGCCCAAGTCTTCCATAGACTTCCTTCAAACACAGCTCGGGTCAAACTCTTGCTTAAATACAGTTAGGCGTTTCCAAAATTAAATCAACAGCTTATAAAATTTCCAAACCCTACCTTATATATAGTTTACTTTCCAACATAATAGAGATACGACCAAATGGCCTTTACAATAAATTCTTCAAAACATTCAAGTCACGGCCACTCGGCTTTTCTAAACAAAACAATGTACAACATAGCCACAACAAGGAAGTTTGAATCTCTCTGAAATAGCATCATCCAAACCTCAGACATTACCACAGAGAAACCTCAAGTCGTGGAGCCGAGGCTTACCAATCAATTGAGCAATGTTGGAGACCCCAAGTCACAGCTATTTCGCCAACTCATTTCTCCTTACTCAGCTGGAATTTGTGTGTCAAAACCTCCACCTATTCAAATCCGCACATTTTCAAGCTTATAAAAATAGTAAATTTTCTATTTATTTGCAGTTCAATTAAGGTTAAACAAAAATTTGGTGACAGCAAATTAAATAGATATAAAACAAAAAAAAGGGTTACCTGTTCCAGTATCATCTCTTACGACCGTGAATATTTCTTTTGTAAACCTCCAGTAGACCACTGAATTGAAGTATGGGAAGGGAACCAACAAATACAAACACCACGATAATAACTATTCAGGACAAATGCATACTAAGGACCTCGACGAGGAAGGGGAAAGCAACAGAGAAGGCTATGAGGAACCCAAATCTCTTCACTACCATCGAATTCCACACGTAACCAAAACTTCTATGAAACAAAGGTTTCAGCTCGGTCGATTCATGGGTTAAGTCACCTCAGAGACAACTTGATGGCACCAATGGCCATGAGCCCATGAGCTTGGTGGAACTCTCAACAACAGCGAAGGATAGGGTGATAATGCGAGATTTTAGGGTTTGGAAAGATTTTGTAGTAGGGTTTACTAACACCCAAAAACCATATTTACTAATGTATAGCCACATGGATCCACTAACATACAAATTGTTTGGGTTTAGATAGATATTTCTCTATAGTCCCATTGACCTCAAGAAAACCTGCGATAAAAACATTACACCTATTATTTTACATTGGCAAAAAAATCAATTTTAAAATGTTGCATATACCATTATATCGTGTATGCTTTTATTCATTATAACTATATTTAGATTTTAGGATAATACTTGTTAAAGTTAATATCATGGTGTAAGTTAATGCAGTGGCTTATGTAGTTACTTTGGAAAAAGTAAATAAGGTCTCACATTATTTTCCATAGGTTGTCATAATATATTGTATTATGTGGTGTAGGATCTAATTCACCAACAATAGGACAATTTATAAGTTTTGCAAGATATATTTATAGTTAGGCTAAGAACATAAGTTCTACTTTTCCAATAATCTCAAGAACTTATGCCTCTAAATAAATGATATAGGTAACATTATATCCTTATGCCTAGAATAGGATAAAAACATAGACTTATAACGTTTTGCAATTACTCAACAAAATTCCAGAATTGGAAGGGAATTAGGTTTAACAATACCTCCTTTACACTCGGTGTTAAGTTAAATAAGTATTCTAGCATTTTACTTTTGCATGTTGGGATAATTTAGTATCAATCCTAAAAACTGGAAAACAAAACGTTATACCTGTAAAAAGAACCTATACAATAATCATCATTTCACTGCATTAGATTCAAAAGCGAAGTAAGCCTCAGACATGAACTGAAGTTCCTTCAATTAAGCAGAAGACAAACTTTAGTACATATTAAACAAATAGTTATTTTTAGCTCATACCACTTCAGATCATGTACATACTAAATAAATATTTCAACACTAAATTTTGAGTGTAGTTAGTGAAGAATGCAAATTATTGAAAATGATAAATGAATTTGTTTTAGTGTCTAGATTAGACCTTAGTATGTTAACTGTTAATAGTTAAGTGTCCCGCTTAAGCGACGATTGTAAACATTTATCGTCACAGGAAAAATTTTAAAATTTAATGAAATTTTGAAGTATTACATATGGTATCAGAGCACACATTCAGACACTAGGCCTAAATGTGGCTCAACTTGTGTAGACAAACAGTAGATAAACTACATGCATACTGATTATTATTATTTTTTTTGAAATATTATTACTAGGAAATTTTTCTGATTTAGAACTGCAGGTATGGAAAGACTTAAGGAATATGCAGATGAAGAGTCCCCGTTAAAAGAACAAAGTAATTCTAGAAGATAACCAGTTAAGGAAGAAATAATTAACAATTCTTCAAAATTATTACAAACTGTTAAAGAATTAAGAACTTGTTGCCGCCTTTCACATACCTGGGGGGGACATGGTAGAAATATTCAAGCCACTTGGTGTGTCCTTGGGGGAAATCCTTGAGTCAAGGATTTCACCTTGTTCTTGACTCCTCCATTTAGGCTCAACTTCTAACGAAGCCAAGGGGGTAGACCCTATTAAGTTAGTAAGGTTAATTAATTTAGTATGATGGTATTAAATTAAATAAGTTGCTTAGGAGTTTGAAATTAAGAATTGAGAACCACAGGTGACAAGATGAAAAATAAACACAAGTAAGCACAATGATGACACACAATATATATATCGAAAGAAGTAAACAATAACCAGTTCCTTAAAATGGAGTCGCAAAATGATTAAATGTGCTTGCATGTGCTTGGAATGAATTTTTTGCAATTGTCTCTTGGTACGTTTTAAGTTAATATGAAAAATGAGTGGATTAAATTAGGCAAAGGGGGACTCCAGATATACTCGAGGGGTACTTGGAGCATGTCCAAAATTAAAACCTTCATGGCTACTGGCAAGGAATGTGTGAGCTGAATGGAGTCTCTGAGAATGTGTTCATAATACACTTGCTAGGGTATAATAGATATCGGTGCCTTGAGGTCACTGTCCAGTAGTTCCCACTTCCTTTGGGTATTTTTCCACCATTTACGGTTTAATTGAGGCATTGGATTTTCGCCTAATGGTGGTTAATTGGGGAAGGTGAAACCTAATTAATCTAGTCACTCACGTTTCTTTTGATGCAACTTGACTGATTAGATGAACCATGGCCAAAACACAGAGCATACACACCGGAGTCTTTGTAATTTTTAGTAAATTTTAATCGATGTGTTTTTATTAAAAAAGAAAACCCTCCAGGAACCTCTTTCGGTCCAAGTGGACCTCAATCGGGGAATCAAGGAGGGGGTTGATTTTAAATGATTGCTTGCAGAAATTAACAGTGAATAATGAAGCAGTAAAAATAAAACAAACTATAGGTTCTCTAATTAAATCTACCATGATCCTCTTTCACCTTTCAGTTCAATTGGGATTCGTGGGGTAAGTATTCAAGTTAAGTTGACTTTATAATATGGAAGATATGATGAAAGTAATAAAAGTACACTATTTTTCATAAATGAGACTAATCTAGAGCAAAAAATAGGAAAAATGCAAAAAAAGGAAAAAAGGACGTGAATCCCCCTAGGGGGGATGGGGAATGCGCTCAAAAGAGCCTATTCGAAATTATTTTTTATTACTAGTGATTAAAATATCAGAAAAATGATATAATTCCTCTTGTTTCTTAAACAGAATGAACCCAAGAGCTTACAAAGTGGAAAAATTAAAGATTTCAGGAAATGGGGAGACCCCTGGGGGGTTCCAGATGGCCAAAAAGTCACTTTTCGGAAAGCACCTCCTCCAATTTTCTGTTATAAATTATAAAAAAAATAAATATTATTAAACTGAAATATGCCCAAAATCACTTTGAAAGTACCTTTGGGTCAGCCCACTTTTAACCGAAAATAGCTAAGTTAAAACTAGTTTAAAAAGGGTGAAAAAGGAACCAAGGAAAGCAAGCTTTCCTTGGGATTTTGGCCTGCCTTTTGGGAATCCAATATAATGTGCAATTATTTATAGATTTATATTTTAAATTACTAAAAATAAATCTAATGCATGCAAGCTACAAATTTTCTTTAAAATGCCATGCAAAAAAGACGATTTCCCCAAAGCTAGATCTAGAATGCTTATGAAACCTTTTTTAAGAACAATATCTATATTATGAGCTTTAAGAAGACATATCTATGCTAAATTCCACTCTATGATGATAGATATGAACAAATTAAATCTATGAGCCAAGTAATTAGGTAAAATTTTAAATTTTAGAGGGAGAAAGAGATATGGAGAGGAAAAACTTGTTGCCGCAAGGAACCAGCCAAAAGGATTCGTAGTGGGATGTTGAGGGACTATGTCATTCAAAGATGTTGAAATTAATGTGGATTCAAACTATATCCATGATTATTCCCAACCAAGCAACCTATAAATCAATCAAAGACTTGCAAACCCGTGAGATATGGTGATTACACATAAATCAAGGCTAAAGCTACATGCATCTAAACTTATAAACATTTCATATCTATATCTTTAAGTACATGTATTCAAAATAGAAGAAACAATTAAACTTACTTATGTTCCTCTATTTCCAATGATTGTGAGCAATCTTTATTAAACCAGATTCATAATTCAAGATGCAAAAAATTGAAACAATGCATAGATTACCTCATGAAGATTAGACAATAATGGCCCACACACAATTGCACCACACCATTAGCCTCCAAATATTTCTTTATTGCAGCAAAATGACAAAATACTATATCAATTACAACTAGCAAGCCTTAAATCCAACTCTAACTAGCTTGGAAAGGAGGAGACCGTGCTTTATTTATAACAAAAACTGGAACCTTAGCCTAGAGGGGGTGCAATTCCCAAGGAAAGAGAGACTACAGTTGCATGAGGAGTCAAGCTTAGCTTGATCTGAGTCTAACTGAGTGTAACTGGCAATCAGAGTGCTGATCGGACTGACACCTCAACCAGTTAACTAAAACATGAACCAAATCACATTCAAATGAGCCCACACATGTGGAGGAGAGAGAGAGAGAGGGCACAAATCCCAAGAATGAATATTGTGGTGCACTCCCTCTTCAGCCCAGATCAACTCCTTCTATCAAGGAATGGTCAGCTCTAGTCAATCCAAAGTCGATGAGACAGATTTCAGTCAAATTGGAGCAAATCCCACTGATTTAGGATTTTGGGTTTTCTCCATTATTTAATTAATTTATCAATTAAAATAATCAATATTTTCTTTTTAGGGTTTTCTAACCTGAGTGATGGGAAAATTACTCAAAACTTAGGAAAAGTGGGTTTATGGGTTTACCGGGTGCTCTGACCTAGAAAATGAGCACCCCCATGATTGAAACTAATTTATGAGCCCACTTTTATTACAAAACCAATTTTTCCATTTAGAATATCAAGAAATAGTCTAAGTTTTGGAAAAATTAAAACCTTAAAAAAACTTAGAAAATAAAAATAAAATTAAAACCTAAGGGGACTTAGACATGTTCATATGACTCGAGTATAATGCCTAGCATCTTTATACATTGACACATAGACTCTAATAACCTCAATAAGCCTAAATTCCAAGTCAAGCACCCCAACTTTGGAGGTATTGAGTGAAAAACTCATAAATTATTAGTCGTTTATTCAACAACCATTAATAACCAAGGGAAAAAACACCCTGGGCTGATCGAATTGACAAATAAATTCCAAGAGACCGATTATTTTATAGACACTATCATGCTATCACATTTTATTACAACTCCCCTATGGGGTATGAACTTGTTATATAGTACAACAAGCACTTCCTAGAAGCAATTCTGAAGGTCTTCTAAAGTCTGAACAAATCATCTTTGTCCGGTTCACGAGGCTCACTTGATAAAAAAACCACTAAGTACAACTTAGGTGGTAACAGAACTGAAATGGAAATAGTTAAAAAAGATCATGAAAGAATTCTAAGAGCTCAAGAGGAGCAGAACCAGATACTGATGGAAAATTTTCAGAGTGAAGGAAAAGATAAACCGATAGGATCCAAAAATATGTCCTACAAACATAAAATTAAAAAGTCCAAATAGTCTAAAATTGAAAGTAGTTCGTCCTCTAAAATTTATGGTGACTCACACAAGAAGAATCGCCAGTAGTCTAGTGATAGTAGTGAAGATAATTACCACTCTAGGAAAAGAAAATTTAAGCCTTATAAGGAAATTTTGGGAGAATTTAAGAAGATAAACCCACCAACTTTCAATGGTGAAACTGAGAAAGGAGAGGAAGCTGAATCATGGCTGTCTGGAATGAAGAAGTATTTCCAAATCTATAATTACTCTAACCAGCTAAAAGCAAGAATGGCCATTTACAACTTAACTGGAAAGGCAGATATCTGGTGGCAGGATTTAAAACGAGTAAAAGGTATTAAGGAAAAGAGCATTAACTCGAGTACCTTTAAAAAATATTTTAAAAGAAGTTTATGTTGGAATAGTATTATGAAGAGAGAGCTAAAGAATTCTATCAACTGAAGTTGGGAACTATGAACATGAAGGATTTAAACAGTAAATTTTTAAGTTTACTACGTTACGTACCTTACATTGTGGATGAGAAGCCTAAAGTGCAGCGGTTTCTAAGTTGTTTACCTTTTCACATTAAAGAAATAATTGAATATGATAATCCAAAAACCCTTGAGGAGGTTATGCAAAAGGAAAATTTTTGCTATGAGTAGAACCAAAAAAGGGAAAGCATGCCAAAATGGAAGGCTAAGACGTCTAATAATTTTGAACATAGGAAGAAGGGTTTCATACCTAACCACAATTTTAGGAATAATAACACACATAATTTTTCTATTAATAATTTCCATGGAAATAAAGATATCTCATAGTCAAACCCTAATGGCCGTAGAAATAAAGAACCTGCTAATAATCACAGAAACTACATTAAGAATAATGAATGTAAAGAACCAATAAAGTGTCGGGATTGTAATGGACCTCATTATGCATCAGTCTATCCTAACAGAAAGAAGACTATCAACAACATTCATACAGTGCAGGAAGAGATGACTATTAGCGACATATCAAGGGGGGTGCCCAGGATCAACACGGCACTGGAAAACAGGAAGGAAAATTATCAAAATTCCATGGTGGAAGTAGAAGGTAACATGAATCAAACAACCATTTCTATATTAACTGACTCAGAGGATAGGATAAGTTATGTTTCTCCTAATTTAGTATAAAAATGCAATTTATCGGTAGAAACATTTTCAAAATCATGGTTAGTTCAACTAGATACAAGAGCAAAAAGAAAGGTGATTAGTTTTGCAAAATACTGCACTGTAATAATGAATCAGTTTGAAACATCTATGAAGCTAAATGTACTTCCTATAGGTACTTATGACATGTTAATTGGTTGGACTTGTTAGAAAATCATACAGTAGTTTTGAACAGTTTCAATAAAACTTTTACATGCGTAAATAATGAAGGAGAAACAATAACCGTAACAGGAATTCCTAGGAAAACAACTATCAGACAAATCTCTGGCTTGCAATCAAAGAGAGTTGTTCAGAAGGGTTGTAAATCCTTTGTTGTAATTGTAATTGACAAAGAACATATTAATAATGAAGATAAACTAAAACTAGAGGATATTCCAATCTTAAGGGGGTATTTGGATGTATTTTCGGAAAAAATTTCAAGACTGTCTCCGAAAAGGGAATTAGATTTCACTATTGAGTTGCTATCTAGTGCAGTGTCCAGCTCAAAATCCCCTTATCGGATGAATATATTGGACCTAAATGAATTAAAATCATAGTTAAAGGAACTTACTGATAAAAAGTATATACGACCAAGTGTGTCTCCTTGGGGAGCACCTGTCATTTTCGTCAAAAAGAGGGACGGTACTCTACGCTTATGCATTGACTACCAGCAACTTAATAAAATGACCATTAAAAATAGAGATCCATTGCCTTGCATAGATGATCTATTCAATCAGCTACACAAAGAAACTATATTTTCAAATATTGATTTACGATCTGGTTACCATCAAGTTCAGATCAAAGATGAATACATTTTTAATACAGCTTTTAAGACCATATATGGTCACTATGAATTTTTTGTCATGCCATTTGGGATCACTAATTCCCCGACTATATTCATGTGTTTAATTGTAGAAATAATAAATCAATTCTATGAGCAATGATGCTAAGAAGAAGCACAGGAAATAGATCTTGCTACTAAGAATTCTCACAGGCATACACAGGAAAAATAGAGAGAAGCAAAGAGACTAAATCACATGAATGAAGAGATGAATATTGGTGTGTATGCTTCCATTGAATAATGATGAATAATAGTGTACATAAATAGTACATCCCTCATAGGAAAATATAATTGTATGGAAACAACTCATAAAGCTCAAAAGGGCTAACTTACCAAAATATAGAAAACCCCCATAGGTGGCTAAAGCACTTCCCAAATCTATCAAGGACCTCACGAGTTGGAAAAATCATATCTTCAACATATCTTCATCTTCACTTTAATGAGCTGACTAAACTGATTCTGGATGAAGGACTTGCTAAAGAAGTCATGAACTCCATGATCTGGAGTGTAGAACCTGAAAGAAGGAAGAGGAGCGACTCCTTGTATCTCATCAACTGATGAAGTAGGATAATTATGTGAATTCTTATTTCTACTGTCAAACTCTGATTTTCAAACATAATCTAAAATAGAAAATGTATCTGTGCATACCACTTTCCAAAGAGTACAAAAATCAAGACAGTTTATTTCACACCCAATTCCCTGAATAGCTGCAAAATTGTGATGTGAATCACATGTCAATATTCCAATATGATGTAGCACCTGTATAGATCTGATATGAGTCTGATAAAAATCTGATATATCAGAAATAGTAGCATATGGAACAGCAAGGACAAAGGATTCAGTGGCTCCATGAGGATATAGGGATAGACTAAGAAAATTATGAGCAACTGGGGAAAACTGATAGGTGTAAAAATGTGAATGATGGATGGGCATAAGATATGAACCATAAGTGTTTAGAACATGTACAACCATGTTTAATATTAGTCCATATATGACTAAGGTCATGTATAACCAACCACAGAAAGTTAGGAAAGACTTCAAATCATGTAAGATATATATCACTGCATAAGATACCAATGAGGAATCAACTAATGAAGTAGGTATTTGTATAGTCTTAGGATTATTCAGAGCTATGGTAGATGGTATGGATGGTGGTATGATATGTGTATCAAGCTGCAAATATTCTTCTAAATCAGAATCCAAAGGATCAAATAAAATCATATCAATAGACTCATGGGAATACATTGGTAATGAATCCTTTGTATGAAAGGAGGAAAGAATGAGATGTTCACAATCTTCAAGAAGGCTCTGAGTATCGATGCCAATAACAAAGGATGATATGCTGAAGCACATGAGATCAATTAGGGTAAGTGGTATGACAGAAATAAGGCTTAATTTGGCTAAGCAAACATCCCAGAAATTACTGGGTTGTGCACCATCAATGAGAGAGGTATGCACAAGGTGTGAAGAATCTAGCAACTAGATCTCAGAATATAAGATAAGAGATTTAGAGAACAATGAATGGGTTATAGGATAATAATAAATATCAGCAGCAGCTCCATATGTTACTTATTTTTCATCAATAGTATCACAAGAAGAAAAATCATCTTCAAGAGACACAGAAAAAGATGGTTCTTCAATATTTTCTTCTTCATTGAAGGAGGAAGCATTAGAATGAAAGAGGGCAGCAGCAACATGAACTGTATGAGAAACTTCTTCATCATGATCAAATTCATCAGAGAATGTATATTTCAAGAAATATTGAGAAAGAGAACAAGAGGAGATGTTGGGTTCACTCCATGCTTCATCTTCTATTTCCTGCAAACCAGAAGCTTTGTGTAAATTTTTCCAAAGCTCAAATGGAAATTCAATAGAATCTATGAGATGATATATATTTGGAGACATTTCCAAACACATAATTCAATAATATCTATCACAATTATTAATCCAAACAATATTCTCTTCATAATATTCAAGTTCACTCAATGCACCAATGGAGACATCAAAGAGACATTGCCTCTTCAAGTATGCACTCATCTTTGGCTTCCAATCAGCATAGTTGAAAGGAGATAGTAGAGTAAATTTTGAATTGATATATAATTTTTTGATATACTATAGGAGATACTCTCTACAACCTGCAAAAAAAACTAGGAGAAAATCTTGTAAGCTAGACAAGCTCGTCCTCAGAGAGGGATAGGAGACTAGATGCGCTCCTCAACTCTGTAGAACTTGATCAAACTTTCTGCTATAGAAAATGGCAAGGTTGTGCTCCATGTAGCTCTAATACCATGTAGAAATAATAGATAAATTCTATGAGAAATGGTGTTAAGAAGAAGCACAGGAAATAGACCGTGCTACTAGGAATTATCACAAGCATACACAGGAAAAATAGAGAAAAGAAAAGAGACCGAATCACATGAATGAAGAGATGAATATTGGTGTGTATCCTTCCATTGAATAATGATGAATAATAGTGTACATAAATAGTACATCCATCATAGGAAAATCAAATTGTATGGAAACAACTCATAAAGCTCATAAAGGCTGACTTACCAAAATATAGCAAACCCCCATAGGTGGCTAAAGCACTTCCCAAATCTATCAAGGACCTCACAAGTTGGAAAAAGAATGAGTGAGTTTTCAAGGAGATGGAAAAAACATGCTCATCCTAGAAAATGGAGAAAATATAATGGAGGATGGGTTGGAAACAAAATCTCCCAGTTTCCTAGTTGACTAGCTTTTATCTTATCCATAGAAAAGCAGAAAAAGTAGAATAAAGCAGAATATGCTATAAAGTCCTGTATACTAATTCTGGATGGTCAAAAGGTGGTCAATACCAACACATAATTGGAAATAAATCATTCCTAGGATATAGATGGCATGTATTGACTTTAAGGTGCAAGTGGATGCCAACTAATTAAGCTAGTGGGTGAATAATTAATCAAATAATGATTAATTATTTTATCCTAAGTTTTGAGTGGGTTTAATATATTCCAACATTGATGAATAATGTATTGCATAAGTATCTCGATAAATTCATAGTGGTTTTCATTAATGACATTCTAATTTATTCTAAGTCTAATGAAGAACATGAGTAGCATTTAAAAATTGTTTTACAAGAGTTAAAGGAACATCAAATTTATGCTAAATTTAACAAGTGTGATTTCTTTAAGGATAAAATACAATATTTGGGCCATGTAATAACTAAATAGGGGATCTTAGTTGATATAGAAAAGGTAGAATCAATTGAAATATGGATGGTTCCAAATGATGTGATTGATGTGCGATCATTCATGGGGATTACCGGTTAATATCGAATATTCATTGAGGGTTTCTCAAGAATTTCAAATCGCATAAATTCTTTACAGGAGAAAGGGAAGAAATTCAAGTGGAATCGAAAGTGTGAAGAAAGTTTTAAGATGTTAAAAACATTATTAACTACTAAACCAATCTTAAGAATTGTTGATCCTAATAAGGACTTTGTCATATGCATTGATGCATGCAACGATGGTCTAGGTGGGGTCTTTACTCAAGAAGGACACTTAATTGCGTACGAGTCTAGGAAGCTTAAAATTCATGAGAATAACTATGCTACTTACAATTTAGAGTTGGTTGTCGTCATACATGCTTTGAAAATGTTGCGCAATCACTTAATCGAAATAAAATTTGTGTTAATGACAAATAACAAGGGATTCAAATATTTATTAGATCAACCTAATTTAAATGCAAGGCAAGCTAGGTGGCTAGCTTTCCTTCGCGAGTACGATTTTGAGATCCTACATATTAAGGGAAAAGAAATAAGGTTGTTGATGCTCTAAGTATAAATGCAAGACTGATATTTGTAGCAGAAATCAACACTTATAAAACATATTTATAAGAATAGCTAAAGGAAGGAGTACAATTGGATGAAAATTATTAGAAATTACAAGCTAAAGTGGCAGAAAATTTAACTAAAAGTTTAAGTACATGGTATAGTCTAAATGAAAAAGGATTAATACTTTATAAAAATAGATTGTATATACCTAATGTACCTAAAATTAAGTTGTTGATTTTAAATGAAATTCTTAAGACTCCTTCCTCAGGACATATTGGTTATCAAAAGACTATAACCATGTTACAGAAAGATTATTTTTGGCCAAACATGAAGAATGAACTGGAAAAATACATTCCCAAGTGTTTTGAATGTCAATAGGTTAAGACTGAACACCAGCGTCCAGCCGATTTATTACATCCATTACCCATCCCTAGCTACAAATGGGAAATAATCAGTCTTGATTTTATTACAGGTCTTGTTACAGAGAGAAATTCCTATGGCTTGGGGTACCACAACAGACAGCTTGACTCCATAAATCAATCCTTTCCAATATGCAATAGAAATTAAATATCTAACACTAAAGGCTCAGACCTCGTACCTTATTCCGGATGGTTGAAGTAGATCCTCGTTGAGCTTTCCAACTTCAGCTTGAATTGATAGATTACTTCCTCAATAACAAGTAAACAATACAAACATACTATATAGATTGGTGTTAGATCTATTCTAGCATATATAATCAACAATGTATAAGCATTTGAAATCATCCCATGGATAAAATATTCATTCAAACATACATTATTGGATAGGAAAAGATATGTCTATTAATATAAAATCAGATATTACAATGGATACAACCTCTATCAACATGTTTGCAAATCGGAGAAACTAAATCCCCCACTTGGGCCTCCACCACTTCAATCCTCCATCTCTCGATAGCAAGCTCACAAACAAAAGGCAAGCTTGGGAAGAACACAAAAGTGCTCCAAGGGACAAAGGGATGCAGACTCAAGCATAAGTTTCGGCAACAATGGGATATAGTTTCTTTGGTCTTAATTCTCTCATATGCATTCAATGAACCAAAGAGTTCCTTATATAGATTTTCAAAGGGGTAATGAAAGGTCAAATCTGAGTGATCTCAAGGCATAGGGAAGGCCAAGAGTCAAGTGAGTCAAATCCATGTCAAGAAAAACTCCAAAAATATTTGGATTATGCACACATCCCGATGTATGCAGTTTTAGTGGTCAAACCTGCGTATATATGCGATTAAGGGTTTAAAAGTCGTGTATATGAATTTTCACATGTTTATAGGGATGGTCAAGGAAACATCAAAGGACAAAAAATGGTCTAAGGGGTCTAAGGAGTCTGCAGAGGGACAGGGGAAGGCCATACAAGTGTGATTCACCTAGAGTGGTAAAATCAGCTATAATAGATGCCCCCTAATCTGTAAGGTTAGAGGAGTCATACGATGGCCGAAATACATTATAAGTCCATCCCAGAAGTGGAGTGATGAAGGATCCCAAATGGAAGGCCATCCACCCAATCAGCATAGTACAATGATACAACTCTGCACATACTGAAAATACATATAGCAGTCCCAGATACATAAGAGTACAATGGCCATGAATAGGCATGATAAAAGATATCACATAAGTGGTCATTTCCACATACAATATACATAAATCAGAATCTCCATGATGAAGATATATAAAGGACCATGATCTCCAAAATGGCTGAAGATAATGGCTGAAGATGTCTGACATACACTAGAATCAAGTCACAAGAGCTGAAATCTCATGAACACTAGCACGATCAAGCAGGTAGCATAAAAATATGCCACCAATCTGGAAGGTCTTCTACACAAACCACCACAAGTACATGTCCTACTATGTGAATAGAGGTGTCGAGGTCAAACATAGTAGTCCATTGTCTGATTACCAGTCATTGATGTATATCATTAATAGACACGAGATCACCCATCGATAATGAAAATGGGAATCAAGGTGCTAGAGTGCAAACTAACAAGTGTGAATAAATGTGTTGAGGTCAAACACTTGAGAGGATCCATCAATCAAGGGACATTGATGTATTCACAAAGATTGTTGATGGCGAGAGAACCTGCCACTGATGACTGCAAGTCTCAAGGCACTCAAAATGACTCTATATTCCAATCCCAGAATAAATGATTTGAAGTCAATGGGATGAAATCCACTGGAAGGAGGGAATTAAGGAATCCCCCATCATCCAACATGAGGTACTCAACAAAGTTGTATAATGTGGAAGGACTCTATCATAAGGTGCACGAACCAGTAACTTTACCGGGAATGGCTGACATGCAAAGTCAAGATAACTAAGGAATGGCCGACTCAGGTTTCAACTTTCTTCGAAAAAGATCATAACAATGAATGGTGACTGAGTAAAGGCAGCATAGACTTGATATACAAACTGGGACATCTCTACGACACAGGAAGCATCGCCGGAGGCTCCATGGGGACTGGAAGCTTAACCAATCGGTGGAGATAAACTTAGATAAATGAGTACATCTCCTAAATTCAAACTATAAACCCAACCAATGGATGTGATATACAGTGATCTGTTCGAAGGCAACATAACTCGACAGCTACCAAAGATAACATCTTTTCTTGTCCGACTTTTTGGTTTTTTGATTTTTTTGGACTTTTTCAAATATTTAAAAATCTTGAAAAAGAATAAAATGGCTTTATAGTTACAGACTAGGAGGAGACGAGTGTCATAGGGGCAAACAAACTAGTTCCAAGCAGTGGAACATACCTATGCTCAATGCAAGGATACATATGTAGGATAGCGACACTCGGGGGAAAATCCTCTCCTGGTAAAAAGGGAATAAAGCTGCAAAGGATATATAAAATGGCTCTTCATGGCTAGACATGAAACAAGCTCAGGCTATATGTTCTGAAATGCAATGTCAGGGAAGCCAGCATAAAGCTCAATAAGCCAGGAAAATCTCATGAAAATGCAATTTCAACTTGACATACAGGAGTCCTGAGGGAAATAGGCTAGAAAAAGATCAAGAGGAGTATGAGGCTCTTGCAAAATGTCATGGCAATACTATACAACGGACTCCCACACCCTAAGGGACAAAACGTTAGCATGGGTACCAAATGCAAATAAGGTTCTAACTAGCGTACCCATGTAAGGTCAAGCTCTACCACTCATATCATACCACTTCTAAAATAGGAAGAAGGTTTCATGACATAATACAGTGGATTCGTACCTAAGGATATGATGAAACGGTCATAAGGTCATGCAAAATGAAAACAGTGATGAAACCTAAACTATATGCCAGTTTAGACATGATACTTGAGATCATCATGAACGAGTCAATCCAACGGCTGAAATGGCACTCAAAAAGGTCTCCTACATCATGAAGTAGGTAAAAAATGGTCCAAACTATAGGAAAGGGGGCAAAAAATTTGAAAAATTTGAAAAATTTCTATAAATAGTAAAAAATTCAAAACATTATCAAAAATTTGAAATTTTTATCCAATTGAGCTCAGATTTTCAACAACGAATTCCAAGAGATCTAGCAGGAGGAATCCACTACCGTTTCTTCCAGGTACTTACCCATGCTCTTCTCTTCCATTTCAATGCATTTTTTTATCAAATTCCATGGTCATTTGAGGTTTCTGGGCCAATCTAAAAAGGGCGCTACGGCCCATGTGGAAATCGAGGGTTTTTCTACGTATAGGGATGGATATATGTGAAAAATTCCCTCACAGTCACATACATACATGGTTTTTTGGCAAACAGCCACATATGCGGCCGTGCATGAGATTTTTTGAGTATTCTAATGGGCAAACTTGCAATTTTTTGTGCAATATGGTCCTATAATGGAGAGACCTTGAACATGGCGATGTATAGGAGGCAGTAAGGGCCGATCTAATGGCTCAACAAGTGCGACGTGCATGTGGAATCTAAAAGTTTTGGTGTCTTGGTGGCTTTAGGGCCAAACCAAGGCTATTGCTTCCTTCCAGATAGATGGGATGTCCCCCACCATAGAGGTGGAGGACATATACTTTATTACTGGACTTTCCCGATGGGGGGAATTAGTGAAAATTCGTTCTCACGGTGGGCCCAGCGGTGGCATGAATTTCGATAAGTACATTGCGGTGTACTGCTATCCAGACATGCAGAAGGTGGGGAGTCAGACCCCAACCAACTCTATATAAGTGCTAGGCCTAAAGGCCATCTTACTGACATTGGGTAGGATAGTAAGCTTGGATTCACTCCACCAGGCCTCGTATCCTCTGATGTTCTATGCAGTGGAGTGCATGAGACCCATGGTCTATGACTGGAGCACTATACTACTGAGCAACATCAAACATCAGCTCAGTGAGTGTAAGATGGGTAGAGTGCAGAACTTCAAGTTCAACAGCATACTGAGCATGTTTTTCTTCGAGTGTGTTCCAGGATTGAGCCCCAGAGTTGACGTTTGTCTTCACGAGGTTTGAGATCCGTCCCAATGGCATTGGGCGGATGCGATGCACAGACTAAGGGGAGGTAGGGTGTCCAACCCCTATCCAGCTGAGTTCTTTCTATGGTGGCAATGACAGATAGTTTCCATCGATGACTACCCCTATGCAAGGATTGATTTTTGGGGGGACCCGGACATGCTGCTACCACCAGGATTGGCATATGGTAACATAGGTAATGAATCTCGACCCTCTCTTTAAATTTTTGAGTTAATTAATTTTTTTTTGTGTTTTCTGATTATATGGAATCAAAAGACATATTTTTTGGGTGACAATACATAGTGACATCTACCATTTGCATGTAGATGTGGGACCATGACGTCCTGAAGGCTGCCCTTGTCACAAACGGAGGGGAAGAGGAGATGATATCACGGGTGTGGATGCGGAGCAGACACTCTAGAGCATTCATACCAACTTTGTTAGGCTGACACATAGAGTTCCCATGGTGCAAGTCGAGGACTTGCCTGAGGCTATGCAGTGCCAGGTGGTGGGTGTACCATGGGCATGGGTGCGATTATTTCAATGGCTAGCTAGAGGTGTATTTACCTTCCATGATCACAACCCCCCCCCTCCTCCACAGGCTTAGAGACCTGGGAGTGACACATTTTGTATTACCGTGTATTATATTTTGGTGGCTCGAGAGCCCCATTTTTTATCATGACACTATGTATTATCACATTTTGGATGTTATATAAAAATTTTATGGTGATGGATTTATTACATGTGTAAAAATTTGTGTTTGTGATGAATTTATTGTGTATGAAACAAATTCCAATCTAACACATAGTTAGCATATGAGTCAGCAACTTGATTATTAATTCTTGGAATATGTATGTATGTTATATTGTCAAATTGTCTTTCTAATAATCTCACACGTAAGAATCTTCTTAATAACTTTGTATCTCTAACATGGTACAAACCATTAAGCTGTGACACTACTAACTCCGAATCAAGATGTACCTCAAGAGAGAGAATGCCATGTGAAATGGCATCCCCTAGAAGCTTAATAATGACACTATATTCAGCAACATTGTTTGAAGATGGCTGCAAACATATGCCTCCTGAAGACAGTACCTAACCTATAGGAGTATAAATCACCCAAGCAGTAGAGGCTGAGTGTTGAGTGTGACGGCTCGCACCATCCACGAATCCTATGTAGGTGGAATATTCCATTGAAATCTGCCAAAAGAAACAGAAACTAATCATAAACCTGATCACTATAAGAAAAAGACTTAACTATGCAAAACTGTACAATAATATACAATAACCAGCCTTAGCTGAAAATCATGCATAGTACTTCTTGAGATAGAGCCCATTTCTAGGGTTCGCCAAGGTCGTTCCCTCATAATCCACTAACTCATAAGTGCCCTTCTATAACACACGTTTGACGATGTAAGGACCATGCCACATGGGGTTAAACTTTCCTACCCCCAAGGGTTTCGGTTGATCCCACAAAAGGACCAAGTCTCCCTCACTAAACCTCCTTGGACAAACATACTTATCGTAGTGGAACTTTACGCAACATTTATTTACTTCTAGAGCCACCAAGACATCTTGATATTGCTCATCAAGTTGCTCAAGGTAGACCAAACGCTCCTCCAACGGTGAAGTGTCTGGTAAGAGTTCTATGGCTAAAGAAGGAATCTCGAATTCAATCGGCAATATCGACTCCACTCCATGTACAAGTTGATATGGAGAAAAACCCATGGCAGTCTTAAGAACGGTTCTATATGCCCACAAAGTAGGATATAACATGATGTGCCAATTATTCTTGCTTTGTGCGATGGTTTGTTGGAGAATGGATTTGAGTGATTTATTCACTGCTTCTACCTATCCATTCACTTGAGGGTAGTAAGAGGAGGAATGCTCTTGTTTGTACCCTAACTTTGATGCCAACTCTTCCATCATACAATTCTGAAAGTGCGAGCCATAGTCAGTGACAAGCTCTTTCAGAATCCCGAACCGAGTAATAATCTGGTTGAATACAAAGTGCGCGGCTGTCTCACCGTCAAATTTAACTGTAGGCATAGTCTCAGCCCATTTCTTGAAGTAATCAATAGCCACTATGATATGATGATGCCCCCCAGCTGAAGCTGGGTTGCAATCCATAAAATCAAGCCCCCACTTAGTGAAGGGACCGACAGTGATGATGGGATGTAACGGGGCAGGTTTTGAGCGCATATTATGTGCAAACACCTGGCAAGGGTAGCACCTCTTAACCGTATCTATACAATCCTTAAAGATCGACGGCTAGAAATAACCTGCTTTTAAGATTTTTTGGGCTGTAGAAATCCCAGATAAATGACCACCACATGCCCCTTCATGGAAATCATTCAACACTACCTCAACCTCTTCATGAGTTAAACAACGTCGTAAAATGGAATCTACCCCACGGTGGTACAAAGTGTTATCCACTATAAGGTGATTCTTAGACACATGACATAATCGTCATCATTCATCCTGTGAGAGGTGAGGAGGGACCTTCAATGTTTGTAAATATATAATAATATCCCCATACCATGGGTCTAAAGTTGAGATTAAGAAGATATGTTCATCGACAAACGTATCTTCACAAACAAACTCCTTGGCCTCGCTTGGGAAATCCAATATAAGCTCTGCAAAAATTAATGATTTCTTTGAATTTACTGAAACAAACTTGAGATCAAATTCCTGCAGGATGAAAATCCATTTATTATATTTTCCCCCAATCATCCTTTGAGTCAGGGTGAATTGAAATGAATTGACATGGGCTACAACCAAGGTCTGGCGAAGGAGAATATGATGTCTCAACTGTTGAACCACATGTATGGTAGTTAAAGCAAGCTTCTCAACATGAGAATAACGAATCTCTGCATCAATAAGGTTTTGGCTAAGATAGTATATGACATGCTCTTGGAGCTCCTCATCCTCTTGAACCAAAACCATACCAATCGTCTCCATGGATGCGACCACATAAAGTAGAAAATCATGGCTATAGTCTGGGGGACTAATCACCAGGGCCGATGCTAGGGCTCGCTTGAGCACATCAAAGGACTCATGGGCTTGCTCATCCCAACAAAAGGTGGTGTCCTTCTTCAAAAGACGCATGAAGCCTCTAGTCAAATTAGCAAAATTGACAACAAATCTTTGTAAGAAGTTTTCCATGCCTTGCAAACATTGAAGATGACGAATATTTTTCGGGAGAGACAACTAAAGTATTGCCTCAACCTTCAAAGGGTCAACTCTTATACCCTCTTTAGACACGATGAATCCTAACAAGCGACCTAACTTCACACAAAAGATGCACTTGTGAGGATTTCACCTAACCAAATAATGGTGACATCTTTCCAATACCAATCTCAAGTGATAGGAATGATGCATTCTCATACGAGAATGAGCAGCAAGGTCATCCAAAAATACCTCGATAATCGACTTGAGATCATGGAATATCAAGGTCATTGCCCACTGAAAAGTAGCTCCGGCGTTCTTAAGGACAAAAGGCATTTTTTGATATGCAAAAGTTCCCCAAGGACAAATAAATGCAGTCTTATGTTGGTCCTCAGGTTTAATTTGTATCTAATTATATCCAAAAAAGTCATCCATAAAGGAGAAAACCTCGCTACCCACACACTCATCCAAAATATGATCAATAAATGGTGTGGGGAAATTGTCCTTAGGACAAGCACGATTCAAATCATGGAAATTAGTACATATGCGGATCCCTCCCTACTTCTTATCCACCGAAACAGGGTTTGAAACACACTCCGTCAAGGGAACAGGATAGATAAAACCGGCTTTCAATAGTTTCTCTATCTTTGCTTTAATCGCGGGTGCTTTCCTAGGATTCACCGCACGAAGCGTTGTCGAACAAGCTTAGCATTGGGATAAGTCTTAATCTCGTGTTTGAAAATACGAGGGTCGATACTTGGCATTTCATCGTAAGACCAAGCAAAGATATCACATAATTATTTAAACAGCTCAGTGTATTCTTGAATCTCAGCATGGGAACATTCTTCCCCAATATAGACATTTTCTATCCTGCCAGGATCGCGAGAGATATTGATAGGAATCATTGAAGATACGTTTTCCATGTTTCCATCAGCCATCAGACCAGGAGAGCTTAATGGAACCATAGGACTACTAACTCTCTCACTAAGAACCGCCCTAAATTCCTCACGCTCCAAGTGGTAAAGCTCAGGAAGAAAGTAAGATCTATGATGGAGTTCCTCCCATGGTGGCTCAACTCCCGACATGGCCTCAGTAATCGCTTCATCTAAAGGGAAAACACTATCAAGGCAGTCGTGCACATGATAAGACTGTAATACCCATGCCGGCAGCACATAAGGGTCCTCCTCTTCCATTCGCAAAGAGGAAGGACTGGGCTCTGCAACACACTCGATATTAGCTTGATAAGCTACCATAGTTGCAGGAAATGGCATGTTTGTCATGATGGGCTCACTCTTAGTGCTTGGTGTAGGAAGAATCCAAGGATCTTCCATATGACTTGTGTGAAAAGACACCGATCTCATAGATGTCAAAACCTCACCAGAACTAGATCCTATCATAAGGATCGGTGCAAGATAACTAAAAATTCCCATGAGAGATGGATACATGCCCACACCCACACTCCCAGTTTCCGGCTGAGAGTGTTCAACGATTGGGATCGAAGCTCCCGAAGATGCAGTAACTAATGTATTCTTGAATGACGTTTGATCAATCGTGACTATCTTCCCGTTAAATGGAAAGCATACAATGTGAAATAGGGGAGAAGCTACGGCTTGCATACTATACATCCAATTCCTACCCAACAAGAGATTGTAGTCAAGGGGCGCATCAACCACCTCGACCTATATCACAATGGTCTTCCCTCCCAAACGGACCTTAAGGGAAGGAAGGATCCCATGCAGCCTAAATGATCTCCCATCGAACACAGTTAACATGGTCATCGATTTAGACAGTTCAGGGGAACCTAAGCCCTTCCAACATGATAAAGACATCACAGAAGTGGTAGTGCCTTTGTCAATCACAGTGCATTTGATGGTCATGTTAAGACATGTCTACGTGAATCAAAAGAGACACATAGTAAGGCAAGCGAGGCTAAAGTCCTACAGTTTCAAATTTAATCACGGAGGAAGAATCATCATCATTCACACCAAGGGAAAAAAGCAAAGCCCTCCTTTGCAAAGGACAAATCTAAAGCACTTCCAATGCAGACATCGCACAAGGAGTATGGCCCAAATCCTCGACAACAGAATAGTTCTGGGAGGCTCGGGCATTAGGATTGTGCCTCGAATGCGTAAGGACTCCCTTAGGATTGTGAGGTGCAGCTTCAGGTTTATTCACAGGTTTCTCAATATGCAAAGGAGACCCTGGTGGATCAGGTTCCTTTCCTGGGCTGGGTTGTGACGAACCATATTCCTTCGCATGGGTCACAACTTTCGTAGCACATACCATGTTAATGCAACCATGACCACCACCCTCCGACAGATATTGATCACCACCAAACTGATCATGGGTCCTCAAGTTCATATTTTTATTGTGAGGTAAAGGGTTAGTCAGCACAGTTGGGCCCTATGCCAAGAATCTCAAGGCTTCATCGATACGAGGGCACAAGTAGGTGAGGTGATCGTCCTTACACAACTTGCAAGGGAATTTAACCTTAAGTTTAGCTTGCTTGTCCCCCCCAGCATTATGGGAATTCTTGTCATTATTATTATCATTATCATTCCTATTCCCACCCTTACAATTATTCTTACCCTTTTTTTATTCCATCCGGGCTGCTGGTTACCCTTCTGGTCCAACTATTGTACTGAAAGCACACTCGCCATTTGGGCCGGTTGAGACGAAGCCATGGCTTGTCCTGAAGTAGATTGTTTGATTGACAATTGACTAACTTGTTTTGCAACTGAATTCATAGGTTTAGCACTCGCACAACCCACAATGCCATCGGCATGTGGTCCAGGTTTAAATTTGGGGTCAAAACTAGAACGTGGAGCATTGGAAATGATCTCATATAACAAACCGGACTGAGCATAAATCAAATCCAGTTCCTGTGCCCTAAAAATGGCTTGTTCCTCTTTTTTCACTTTGGATGTAGAAACATCCTTCGCTATATACGGAAATAATGACTTAAGGAACCATTCGAGGAGGAATTCCGATGGTATAAAGGCTTTAATTAATCTCTTCCGTCTATGCCACTCTTGGATATGATCCGAGATATGTGTGGATTTATCCTGCTGAAATGTCGACAAGATTTCAGTACCAATGTCATAATGCACTGGTAGATGGAAGTGGTTAATAAAATCCATCGTTAGGACATCGAACAAAGTAAATGCCTCCCTAGGTAGCTCTATAAGGGTGCATTGAAACAGCCTTAAACAGATGGAGTCCTACTATAAGGAACTCAAAGAGCACCATAGGTGAAAAGTAGTAACGTGTTCACTCGGATCCTCTCCCAGTTTTCCCTCAAACTTGGGTATGTCCGAGGGAAGCTTAGTAGGGATAGCCGTCCAATCTGGGTCATGAGCTACAAGATCGTTCGTCAATCTCAACAAGTCAAGAAGATTGAGCGTTGTGAGGAAATGGAGCCTAGGATGATGAGGTCGATGGAACACTCCCTGATAGTTCTAATTCACATAAGTCTGATTACCACCATGGCCTTGGTCATAGTGCCCTCCTCCCATTTGACCCATATAAGGTGGCATGGAAGCACCATAGTGTGGTTTACCTTGACTATTCGACGCTACAAAGCCATCATTTGGAGAGTAAGTAGGTTGTTGATACCCACACCCATAAGGTGAAGAACCCTGCCCATACTACATCCCATAATAGGGTCCATAAGTCATCGCATGAGATGTCCCATGAGACACTCCGTAAGTAGGAACATACATTCCAGAAGTAGGAATATACATTCCGGAAGTAGGAATGTGACCTCTAGAGTCTAGAAGTATGAACATGGCCTCCTGAAACAACAGGTGGTGCATGAAGCTGAGACACAACCGGTCTAGTAACCGTAGTATGGACATAACTCGTAGTAATGTTTCGGCCCAAAGGACCATGTGAATGAGGTGGAGGGTGAACATTTGAAGAACTAGGGACAGAGGATGAAGGGATCTGTGTAATTATGTACATACTATTCCTGATAGTCACTCGTCTCGGATCTGGTATCCTAATAGGATCTCTAACCCTAGACCTAGGAGGAATATGTGATGTATCTTCCACCGCCAGGATGGAAGGTGCAATGTGACTAGTCCTCCCAAACCTCTCCGCATGGTAAGGAATGAGAGTGCCCCCAAGCATAGTGTTAGGCTTGAACTCAAACTCAACGTGGAATGCCAAATCATGTGTAGGAAAACTAGACATACCATAACTACCATAACTAGTGCTTGCGGGTTCAAAATGAGTCTCATCATCCTCTGGCATTCCATACCGACGATGCGTCGATGGGGAATCAAACCTAGAGTAAGTAGGTCTATCATGAAAGGTTCCTATCTTAGAAATCACAGGACCTAACTCAGTCAAGTCGGGTGAAGGATCATAGTTAGGAGTAAACTCCCCATCTTCCACATGAATGGGAGAATGTGGTTCAGGAATACCTTCTATATGGTCTCCCATGGTGTGTGAATCAATGTGCAAAGTAGTCTACCTAGACTGTCTATTTATCTCTCCCAAAGGAGGAGGAGATGTAGAAGGAGGAAGTCCTGCTAAATGATAAGAATGGTAAGGAACCGCACTCAAATCGACAATGACTCAAAAAATACAAAAGACTCTCTATCTACTCAAACCCTAGGCAAGCTAACGTGCACAGAGCAATCACCAATAAAATCTAAAGCCAAATACAAGCAATCAAGGGTAGGATAAGTGAGCTCCCAAATGAAGCAGGTATGTCTCACCGAGGAGAGGCTTGATACTGCCATACACAACAAGCATAGGTACATAACCAATCATTGTGGCCCTCAGCTTCAACATGTAAAGTGATTGTGCTGTCCAACCCCAACCTGGCCAGGACACCTACAAAATAACCCCTACAAAGTACCCCCTCGATATCGTAGGTAAGGCCACTAAGATCACCTTAATATAATCAATGCTCAGGCATACAGTCACAGGCGATATTGACCATATGGGCAGGGTAGAAAAGCCCAAAACTCTCGAAAGAGCCCCCAGATATGAATACAATCCTAGAAATATATTTGGTGCTACTCAATTATGACTGGGGGTCATCCCAATCAATAACTGCTCACACTACCTTGTGTTTAACTCCCTTTTGAGAGGAGGATCCTGAGGAACACTGGTTATACCAAGGATTTCACACACTCACCTCGACAGACACATACATGTTGTTGTTTAGTGGTCTTGGAGAATTTACTCACAATGAACTATTCCAAGACCCTAAAACCTAATCTTGTTGGTGAAACCTATCAAATAAAATAGTGTAGTTCATTTTAATTAAGCATTTCTTTTAATTGGCTTTATTACTCAAAATAGGAATATGGTCATGCAACTAATGGTGTTATGACACAACATGAAATAAAATGCACACCTAACAATCAATGCAAATGCATTGTGTCCATGAAAAACAGGGTATGCTACTACGTGAAATGCACAATTTTTTTCAAATGATAAATGCAACCTTTCCTATATGAAATCCTGACTAATAATCCAAAGCAAATCTAGTGAAAGTACTATGAAAAATGAAAAATGCAATGCATGATGATAAGCAAATATTTTTGGATTTTTTGAAATAAAATGAGATATAAAAAGCGAAAGAATGATTCTACAACCCCCAGACTTTGCAAGCACACTCAAGCAGCACTCAAGCAAATCTCTAAGGTAAAAGAAGTCTAATGCACTAATCCCAAAACAAAAAATCGAAAATGCAATGACAAGAACATTCTTAAAAAAGAAATTTACCCTAAAAAAACATCTCTAGTCAGAAACAGAGGTGTATATAGACTCTGGTAGTAACAACAGAGACTTAGCAATCATCAAAATTCACCCAGCAACCATTCAACTTCCTCTATAAGGAAAAACTAAGGGAATATGTGACTATTCACATTAAACCCACGTGTGTACCCGGAAATAGCAGTGAAACCCATGTATATACATGATTGTGAGTTCAAAACTCGCATACAGGAAGAAAAGTGCATAAAAATAAAGGCAAACCGACAAGCTGAGACAAAATTCACACCAATTAAACACTACCAAGAAAACATGCCCCCAGACCTGACACAGAAACAAGAGAAAAATGGCAATTCAAAGTCATTGAATGTCGATAGAAAACTCCCAAAGGACAACTACTAGGAACTCCCTAGTGGAGTTGCCAATTCTATTACGGAGAGAAATTCCCATGGCTTGGGGTACAACAATAGACAGCTTGAATCCAGAAATCAATCCTTTCCAATATGCAATAGAAATTAAATATCTAACACTAAAGGATCAGACCTCGTACCTTATTCCGGATGGTTGAAGTAGATCCCCGTTGAGCTTTCCAACTTCAGCTTGAATTGATAGATTACTTCCTTAACAACAAGTAAAAAATACAAGCATACTATATAGATTGGTGTTAGATCTATTCTAGCATATATAATCAACAATGTATACGCATTTGAAATCATCCCATGGATAAAATATTCATTCAAACATACATTATTGGACAGGAAAAGATATTTCTATTAATATGAAATCAAAGATTACAATGGATACAACCTCTGTCAGCACATCTGCGAATTGGAGAAACTGAATCCCCCACTTGGGCCTCCACCACTTCAATCCTCCATCTCTCGATAGCAAGCTCACAAGAAAAAGGCAAGCTTGGGAAGAACAAAAAAGTGCTCCAACGAACAAAGGGATGCAAACTCAAGCATAAGTTCCGGCAACAATGGAATATAGTTTCTTTGCTCTCAATTCTCTCATATTCCTTCAATGTACCAAAGAGTTCCTTATATAGCTTTTCAAAGGGGTAATGAAAGGTCAAATCCAAGCGATCTCAAGGCATAAGGAAGGCCAAGAGTCAAGTGAGTCAGATCCATGTCAAGTAAAACTCCAAAAGGATTTGGATTATGCACACATCCCGATGTACGTGGTTTTAGTGGTCAAACCTGCGTATATAAGTGATTAAGGGTTTAAAAGTCACGTATATGAATTTTCACATGTATATAGGGATGGTCAAGGAAACATCAAAGGACAAAAAATGGCCCAAGGGGTCTAAGGAGTTTGCAGAGAGACAGGGGAAGGCCATACAAGTGTGATTCACCTGGAGTGGTAAAATCAGCTATAACAGGTCTACCTAGAAATTTGAATCTGAATGATTCGATAACGGTAGTCATCGATAAACTTAGTAAAGCAGCTCATTTTATAGCAGTAAAAACCACTTACAAGGCTTCTAATATTTGCTGATATATTCATGAAACAAATATTTCGTTTACATGGGATACCAAAATTTATAATTGCTGAGAGAGACCTTAAGTTTACGGGCAATTTCTGGAAGTCTCTATTTAAAGGCCTGAATACTACTTAATTTTAGTGACATATTTTCATCCTCAAATGGATGGACACTGGACAGACTAAAAAAGTGAATCAAATATTGGAAGATATGCTCAGAATGTATGTTAGATAAAGCTTGGTGAATGGGAGGATTACTTACACTTGGTAGAGTTTGCTTATAACAACCACTGCCAAGCTTCAGCAAGATATAGCCCATTTGAAATTTGGTATGGAAAAAAGTGCAATAACCCCATCTCATGGAGTAACCCAGTTGACAGTTTAGTACTAGGACCTGAGCTATTAAAAGAGATAGAGTTAAATGTAAAATAGGTGCAAGGTAACTTAAAGGTTGCGTAAGACAGACAAAAAAGTCAAGCAGATCTTAAACGAACTCATAAAGAGTTTCAGGTCGGTGAACATGTTTTTATAAAGGCAAGGCCTAAAAAGAGTTCTTTGAAGTTAAGAAGTTGTTCTAAGTTGGCACCCTGATATTGTGGGCCTTTTGAAATACTATCTAGAATGGGACAGGTGGCATATCAACTGGATTTACCGCCAAATTTAAAGGTTCATAATGTTTTTTATATCTCTCTATTAAAACAAATATGTACATGATGCTACTCATGTTATAAATTAGAATGATGTGTAGGTGGAACCCCAAGGATATTTTTTGGTGGAACCGGATCGTATCCTCAAGAGGAGGGAGATCTTTCTTCGGAATCGCACCATTGGGCAGGTGAAGATGCAATGGAAGCACCTTAGTCCATAAGAAGCCACCTGGGAATTCGAGAGTCATATGCAGGCACCATATCCAATTTTGTTCTAGGGAAACTTTAAGGACGATGAATAAAATAACATCGAGGACAATATTATATTTAAGGGGGTGTGTATGTCACATACCCCAAATTTCAAAAAACATTCAATGTTTTAGGAGACATTATGTTTTAATTTCATTATAAAGTTTGTAATTATTGACCAAGTGGGGTCAAGGATAATTGCATTTAATTGCTGAATATTTTATTAATTCATAAATAAAAGATGAGACAACAACTTAAAGAGGCTATTAAATGAGTGTTTACTGGTCACTTGCTGGAATATGCTGGGTTGAGAGCATATTGACACTTGGAAGCATCCTCAAACTACTTCTAGCTATTGCAGTGGGAAACTTCCTTATTTTTTTTGTCATGTTCCCCAATAAAGTGGAACAAGATCAGGTGGCTCATTAAGTGGAAAATGGCTCAAAATACCTAGGCATGCTGATAAAACTACCCATTGAATTCAGCTGAGGTTGCTCATTCTTTACTTGTGAAATTTCTGAGTGAAATTGGTGCACAAGAAATTCGACGGAGGCGACAGGAAGAAGTGTTTGAGTGGAAGTGTTGATTTACTAAACTAGTGCAGCTGGCTTGAGCTAAGTTCTTACTACTACATAAATAAATATTACTACTGATTACTCTGTGGAGTTGCATAGGTTTCTAAACCTATTCTCTTACCTAGTGCTTTCAACTAGGTGGACTAGTGGATAGGCTCGGGGTTTCTAAGAGTTGCATCTCTGCAGTGTTCAGGAGTTGGTTGGGAGGAACGGTATCCTTAGGTTGTTGTCTCCTTTTCTATATTACCAGGTTCTCAATATTAATCTGTTTTCCTCTATGCAAGATTAGGAACAAGAATGAATGGATTTAGGAAATAATATAATTATATGTTTGTTTCATCTGTTATTTAAATTACTTGGAGAAAAATTTTACTGTTCAAAGATAGATAATTCTAGATTAGATATGGGTTAGAATGAATGATTAGGGTTAGTTTAAATTTACCGATGAATAAAATACATGACTGTATTTTTACACACCTATGTAGAGGTAGTACTCTAGTACAGTAGGTGAAATTAAATTCTGATAGTTAAATCAAATCAAGAGTGTAGGATTATGTTTATTTACTTTCTATTGATTCTTATAGGAATGTTTAGGAGAAATATTCCTCTATTTTTCAGAAGTTTTCTTACTTAGATTACATCTATTTAAAACATAAACAAAAACTAGGATAAAGGAAAGTCTCTTAGAAAATAGTACACAATTTGTGTAACTGTGTTCTTTTTAAGACAATATTAGTCAGTATATTTTAACTTAACCTATTATAAACACATATATCTATTAACAATTACATGAAACAGAAAAATAATATAAATAGGAGTAACTTATAAACAATAAAAAGAAATTATAGTGATCACTCAGGTTTTGCAATTAATATATAAGTAATTTCATTATTACTATAAATAAAACATCAGATATCAAACCCATTAAAGTAAAATAACTAATTCTGAGTTTCAAAATATCATATTATTTAATAGTAAGAACAGCTAACAGTGCAGAGTATGTTTAAAAATATAATAACCGTAACCAAAACCAAAACAATTAACCTATTTAGCCGCATCCAAAACTTTACTATTTATCTAAT
The DNA here is from genome assembly GCA_001517045.1 of Pseudotsuga menziesii. Taxonomy (NCBI): domain Eukaryota; kingdom Viridiplantae; phylum Streptophyta; class Pinopsida; order Pinales; family Pinaceae; genus Pseudotsuga; species Pseudotsuga menziesii. The sequence continues at coordinate 522,842 of LPNX010725119.1, forward strand.
CTTATATATATATATATATATATATATTGTAACTAATCTATAATTTCATCAAATTATATAAGAGGTAACAATATTCTTTACTATATTTACAATAAATGGAGTTATAATAATAGCCAAAATTAAAATTAAAACTAATTTATTATAATAATAATCTAGTTCAGGTCACAAGGTTGAACCCTACAACCAAGAGAAATTTTCTTTTATGATTGTTCTTAAAAAAAATAAAAAAATATGGACCTTTACAAATAGTGAGACCATGTCTTTATCTTTTATCCAATTATTCCCAAATACAAGTAAATAACTGCAATGTATTTCAAAATTTCATTATTTTCTTAAAACTTAAATATCCAGCACAAAAAATATTACATTCAAAGTATTCCATAGACTGCCTTCAAACACAACTCGGGTCAAACTCTTGTTTAAATACAGTCGAGCATTTCCAGAATTAAATCAACAAATTATATAATTTCCAAAACCTACCTTATATATTGTTTACCTTCCAACAAAATAGAGATACGACCAAATGGCCTTTACAAAAAAATCTTCAAAACATTCAAGTCACGGCCACATGGCTTTTCCAAAGAAAACAATGTACAACGTAGCCACAGCAAGGAACTTCGAATCTCTGTTAAATAGCATCATCCAAACCCCACACATCACCACAGAGAAACCTCAAGTTGTGTAGCTGAGGCTTACCAATCAACCGATCAATGTTGGCAACCCCAGGTTGCATCTATTTCTCCAACTCATTTCTCCTTACGGGAATTCGTGTGTCAAAACCTCCACCTATTCAACTATGCACATTTTCAAGATTAAAATGACATTAAATTTTCTATTTATTTACAGTTCAATTAAGGTTAAAATAAAACTTGGAGACAGGAAATTAAATAGATATAAAACAAAAAGAAGGGTTACCTATTCCAATATCAGTGCTTACAACCTTGAAGATTTCTTTTTCAAACCTCCAGTAGACCACTGCGTCGAAGGATGGGAAGGGAACCAACAGAGGAAAACACCATGACAATAACTCTTCAAGAGAAACACATACTAAGGACCTCGACAAGGAAGGGGAAAGAAATAGAGAAGGCTATGATGAACCCAAATCTCTTCACTACCAACGAATTCCACACGTAACCCAAACTGCTATCAAACAGAGGTTTCAGCATGGCCGATTCATGGGTTAATTCACCATAGAGACAACTCGATGGCACCAATGGCCAGGAGGCCACAAGCCTAGCAGCACTCTCAACAGCAGTGAAGGATAGGGTAATAATGCGAAATTTTAAGGTTTGGAAAGCTTTTGTAGTAGGGTTTATCAACACCCAAAAACCCTATCCACTAATCTATAGCCATGTGGATCTGCTAACATACAAATTGTTTGAGTCTAGATAGAGTTTTCTCTGTAGTCTCGTTGACCTTAAGAGAACATGCAATAAAAACATTACACCTGTTATTTTACATTGGCAAACAAATCAATTTTAAAACATTGCATATACCATTCTATCGTTTATTCTTTTATTCATTATAACTATATCTATACTTTAGGATAATACTTGTTAAAGTTAATATCATGGTTTAAGTTAATACAATGGCTTATGTAGTTACTTTGGAAAAAGTAAATAAGGTTTCACATTATTTTCCATAGGTTTTCATAACATATTGTAGTATGTGGTGTAGGATCTAATTCACCAACAATATGACAATTTATAAGTTTGCAAGATATATTTATATATAGGCTAAGAACATAAGTTCTACTTTTCCAATAATCTCAAGCACTTATTCCTCTAAATAAATGATAAAGGTAACATAATATTCTTATGCCTAGAATAGGATAAAAACATAGACTTATAACGTTTTGCAATTACTCAACAAAATTCTAGAATTCGAAAGGAATTAGGTTTAACAATACCTCCTTTACATTCAACGTTAAGTTAAATAATTATTCTAGCATTTTACTTTTGCATGTTGGGATAATTTAGTCGCGATCCTGAAAAGTGGAAAACATAATGTTATACCTGTAAAAAGAACTTGTACAAGAATCATCATTTTATTGAATTATCTTCAAAAGCTAAGTAAGCCTCAGACATGAATTGAAGTTCCTTCAATTAAGAAGAAGACAAACTTTAATACATATTAAAAAAATAGTTATTTTTAGCTCATACCAATTCAGATCATGTACATACTTAATAAATCTTTCAACACTAAATTTTGAATGCAGATAGTGAAGAATGAAAAATATTGAAAATGATAAATGAATTTGTTTTAGTGTCTATATTAGACCTTAGTATGTTAATTGTTAATAGTTAAGTGTCCTGCTTAAGCGATGATTGTAAACATTTATCGTCACATGAAAATTTTAAAATTTTATGAAATTTTGGAGTATTACAAGCCTCCTACGTCACCAGCATGTGTTTCGTTTAATATCATCAGGCGCTTGTGCTCCAAGATGCAACACTGAAGAATCTCATCAAGACCCATCTTATACAGTTGTTCAATGATCAATTAGGAATCTGCAGCATGCACAACCAACTGGTTCTTCTACACAATGGTGAATTCATCTGGTACATAACCTATACTTAAAAATTGTATGATGTCATTCTACTGATCATCAAACATGTTTATCACAAATATTTCCACATCAGGAATATTATCTTCTAGAATAGTAGGTTCTTCTCCACTTTCGATCCTTGAAATATGGTCTGGCTGCAAATTCAATCAACCAGGTTTAACAATTATCTCAAAATAAAATTCCTAGAAGACGAGAAGCCACTAGTAGATATTCCCCCCAAAAAAATGGCTTATTAACCAAGTATTTCAATGCAGAATGGTCATTGTACATCTTGAAATGTCCTTCCAGTAAATAGTGTCTGAATTTCTGCATGGCATATACCATTGCTAGCCCTTGTCTTTCTGTTGTGGTATAATTCTTCTCTGTAGTTGATAATTATATGCTAGAGCAAGCAATGGGATGATCAATCGATCCTTCACCAGTGTGCGCCAGTACCACACCAAGCGCAACAGACGATGTGTCGACATGAACATGGAACTATTTTTCTGAGTCTGCAAACACAAGTATTAGCATAGTAGCCATCTTGTTCTTAAGCTTGTCTAGACTTTCTTGGTAGTTTGCTTCCCATTGAAACTTAGTATCTTCTTTCAACAACTTTTCCATTAGAGCAATCGCCTACACATATCCTTTGATAAATTTCTTGTAGTATCCAGTGTGTCCCAGTGTCGCTCTTAAAATTTTAACTGTATTAAGTGGTGGTAGGTCGAGGATGATCCCATTTTTTTCCAGGTCAACCAAAATTCCGTCGCGACAGACCACATGGCCCAACAGAGCTCCAAAAGGTGCACAAAAGATACATTTCTTCAAATTCAAGGAAATTTGATACTGGCGAAAGTGTTCCAGCATCATTCCTAAACTCTTTATATGGTCTTTTATGATCCCAAATACTGTCTAATCATCAAAGTAGACTTCAAGAAATTTATGTATAAAATATTTAAAGGAAGCTACTATGATTCTGGAAAAAAGCATAGGTGCATTCTTAAGTACTAGAAAAATCCCCACTCCGTCGTAAAGGTAGTCTTGTGTCTATAATCCTATGCAATCCCAATCTAATGGTCACCATAAAATCCATTAGTGAAGGAGTACATATATTTCCCTTTGACATTCTTTAGTACCTCATCTCTAAATGGAGTCTGAAATGGGTCATGTAAACCAGCATCATTCAACTTTTTCAGGTCGATACAAATTATTACTTCACTTGAGGTCTTCTTGTCTTGCACTATAATTGGGATAATCCATTATGATTCCTTGACAAGTTCTATAACACCTTCCTCTAGCATTTGATCCAATTCAGCCTTAAACTTTTCTTTGTATCATGGATTCAATATGTATGGTCGCTTCTTGACCAATTTTGTGTCGGGCTTCAAAGGTATCTTCATTTCACAAAGATATCTGACTATTCCCTCCATCTATGAAAAATTTGTAGGGAATATAGATTGGAATTCATGCAAGAAATCAATGATCTTCCCCATAGTCTCATCATCCCAATAATATCCAATATTGGTGAATTTTGGATTTTCAGGAGAGAAAATATTTACTTTCTTAATTTTAAGTCGACTTAGGAATTGGTTTCTAGAAATACCAAATCATTCCAACGCACACATAAATTTTGAATCAGGTATGTGTATGTCGAGTGGGTCATCATCATCTAGTTCTCCCATGACATTGTAACATCCATCCAATGGTGTATTGTCGCGCTACATTGATGGAAATGTGTAGCTGCGACAAGGATTTCCTCAAATATATTCTCTTTCATTATATACAATGCAAGATCAATTGTTGGATGATAACTTTAAAAATCAAATATGTGTGTGAAGCTTGTAGCTAACTCTTCCCACTCGAGAGTTCCTCATCGCATATCCACCAATGTGTACCAATTCCTTGGTACCATATCCAATGTATGTATAAAGTGATGAACTCATTCTTGCCACAGATACTCTTGCCATGTCATACAACAATGTTCAATATGTTTGACAGGATTTTTCAATCTTGTACACTTGTGATAATTATAAGTGATCTCTTCTCCAAATCTAATCTCCGACAATCTTCTGCACTGTTTCCATTCAGAGATAGATTGTTTATGTGTACCCCACCATCTAGCAGGCGTAGCTTTTAGAAAAAATTCCAAGGAGGACAATCACTATGATTCTATGACTTTTGCTTCAAATTCCACCAAGAAAAGACACAACCTTAGGAAAACCTTCATATGTAGGCAGCTCGCTTTCCTTGTCTCCTACCCATCGCACAGATCTTGTAATTATTTCACATATTCGCATGGAAACTTCATTCAGCAGATTCTTCCAATTTTCTAATGCTTCATCTGAATTGGATGTATGGGAGCTAACACTCTGCCAACTCAGATTTCCATCAGTCATTGGATTTATATAGTATTCTCTTGAAGACATGATATTATATAGATGATACAGGTAATTACCTTGGACTTCATTGTTCACTAGATCGACATATCTCTATCCTTCGAGGGGATCAATTGGCGTGGCCACCCTTATTTATAAATATTTAAATGACAAGATTCTTTTCTTAAAATTAATTATGGTTTGATTATCTATCGCCCAATCAATCCCCAAAAGTGCAGGATATGAGTTTGTATCATCAACAATGTCAATCACTTCAAAGTTCGTGTATGTCCTCGGGCCTTCTACTTCGACATGTACTTGAGTTAGTCGACCAATGGGTAGAACCTTCGATTGATTCATTAGCCTTATATGAAAGGGAGAACAATCCAGTCGTGTTTTATTCATGCTTTCCCATGTTTAACTTGTCAAGATATTGATATCAGAGCCCATATCTAGAATGATATAGTCCATGTCATAGTCTCCTATATGTAGAGTCATTTGCAACTCACAACCAGTTTTCAATCCTTTCATGAAATGGTTACCTCTATTTTCGGCTCGCAGGTCTTCTAGAGTTTCTTCTATGAGTGTTGTCAATTTTGTGACAACATCTTTATCATGGATTACTGCTAAAAAACTTTTGAAAATTTCTTTGAGCTTACTAACCTTTGTCATTGACTTCTTCCTAAGCAATTGCTCAAGTATTTCAGGCATTTGTCTTACTTGTCCAAATGTCAATATTTGATTAGTATCAACAAATTGTGTTCGCACATCGAAGAATACTTCATTTTCCTTCTGGACGTCGAATGGTGATTTATTTTGTGACGTTGTTCACACCTATGGTTGTCCACGCTGTGTATTTTGGTCTGCTCCTGTCATAACATCTCCTCTTGTAATGAAAACAATATTTGGTTCCCTTGTATCGAATAAAATCATTTGGATGTTTTGGCTGGGGTTCAAGTTTAGATTCTACATCGGACTGATATTTTCCACGGTTCAAGCCTATCATTTCACAATCAATTGTAGAAACTATTTGATAGTGTGATCAAACGTTTTATAGTATGCACATTTCTTCACAATACTTGCACAATATTGATCAAAGTGACTGGGTTTTCCACAGTTATAATATTTGATTTTTTCTCTTCCTTGACCAAATCCTCCTCCTCCTTGTTGTTTTGCTCAATGTTGAAAATATCCACCCACCCTTAGCTGAGGGTAGTGTTGATGCAACAAATACTCATTTTTTTGACATTACAACTATTATGGTTGTTGAAATTGTGATGGTGGATATTGATCAGGGTGATATTGAGGATCCACTTGTTCATCTTGGATCTGCTCATCGTTCTTCATCAAGTAGGTATCCATTGTTTTCTCTTGCAGCAGCTAAAATGCTCTGCAATATTTCTCATAATATCTATTGATTTACAAAATTTACAGTACAAAATAGGTGGTGTACTTACAATATTCTATAAATACAAACATTCTTTTGATCGATGGCCTTTAGTTTGACATATTCTACACCAAGGAATCCCTTGGGTGTTTATCAGGTTCGACGCTGCTGTTGCGACATAGTTCATGAGTTCTAGACAATTATCTCTATGGTGTGCATCTGTTCTACACCTTATACACCATATATATTCTTGAATCTCTTTTCCTCTCTTGATTTCCTAGAGATGCACCATAACATTAGATAGTTCCGACTAAATATACACCATACCTGTGCTAGTTTCTCCAATCGGCACGGATTCTAGCTTCATGGCTATTTCCAGAGCTTCTTCCTGTGACACAATCTTTTTTTGCATCAATGGAATCTAGATGCATGGTAACAAGTACATCGAAATAATGAACCTTTCCTTATGATGTACATCCGACATCTGGAATCCTACTTTGGCCATTAATGTGTTGAATCTTCGGTCAAAGTCCTAGACTATATGTAGATGCTTGATTCTTTAATCTCTATAATGCACTGTGACTAAGACTTCAATTTTTTGAACTCTTCTATCATTCCTATTCAAATATGGTTGAGCATTTTCTACGCAAATCCTAATGGAACTATAGAAAACTTCATGTACCATTCTAGCGCACGAACTTGTAAAATCGTGTCCATTTTTGCTCGCTTTATGTTCTTATCTTAGATCTTTTGTACAATCCATATGACTTCATGGAGAAACCAAAGTTTCTTTGGGTATTCCAACCCATTCCCATTAAATATTGGAAACTTAATGTCTTTTCTAGCCATTATGTTGGATCCTAATACACTTGGGAAAACATTTGAGTAGTCAAACTACCTTGTCCACTATTCATGACGTTAATTCTATTTATATTTACAGTTCTACTTGGAGACGAGTTTTTAGATATTACCTCTGGCGATGTATGTGTCATTGTAGGTGTACCATACTCGTGCTCTGGTCTTATAGTTTCTACTGACTCCTCTAATTCTTCTTCTTTAGATATCAGCTGATATTCTTCTTCTTCGTTGCAAGAACCTTTGTCAACGTGCGACACAAGCTCATAGCCTTCTTTGCTAGTTGTACTACAACTCTCTCTTCCTATCAAAGTATTTCTTCTCTTTATTGACCTAAATCTTCTTCCACTTCTTAAATAACTAGCCTCTAATTTAGTTCTGCTATATCCATGGAACATCTCCACTTAGTTTGGTCCATTTTTCACATCGCACGATTTTCAACTGTTACATTTGTAGGATTCCTTTTTCATGTACAAGCATCTTTATCAATGTTTTCAGGGACGACAAATATCTTCCGTGAGGTACTTGAATTTTTTTTCTTTAAACCTCACTATATGAGGTTATTGTATCGACAACAAAATCAGTAAAATATCCCTCCAAAATACTGTCTACCCAAAAATCAGCAACCCTTGACACAGGGTTTCTCACACTTTTTAAGCACTGAATCAACTGAGGTTTCCACTCCCTCAATTATCCTCCTTGAAAGTTTAATTGTTAGGTTTCCAACCTAGAAAACCACTCATGCAACACAATGGGAAATTCATAAAATAAAATCTCATGAGTATCTGTGTAGAGGTATCGACCCAACCACTCTATTGGGTTCCACTAAGATCCTTTACTCTCTTCTCATGCAAACTCTAGAACTTTGAAATTCACACAATATTGGATTTTAGGCTTCGTCAAATGCCATAACATATCCCTCACCAAAATGATTCAGTCTTGGAAATGGAACCATTTGTTGGCCTTTTGGCGTCTCTTTTTCCCAGGCTCATTCCCTTTCCTCTTGCGCACAACAAAGCCTAAGATATCAGCGCGAAGATAAAATCTTGGTCGACAATACTTACAATGTAGATGCAGCCTCATCTGAGATATATTTATATGGGTAAATTCTAGAACCAGGTTTTCACAGTTGGTGGGGAATTTCGTTCCGCTTAGTCTTTTTCCAAAGTGCTCGACCGAAGCTCCTAGATGGATTATTTATGTTTATTATGCATAGCTATAATGCAACACACTTCTTGTTTTGTAAATAATATTGTTGATGTAATTGTAACTTCAGAATGTATTAACTTGAATTTCTTATCTATTGTAACCCGATGTTTATTCCAGGATGTATTTGAGTCATGTCATGCCCCGATGTTCCGATCAGGAAGTTTCTATAATGAGAAAGTCCTGTCAAGTCATTATGGGTAACCCTCCTATTGGTCAAGGGTTAAAGTCCCCACAGTTGTGGGGCCCTTGGGTTATTAGACTATCCTAGTGAATTCGACCCTAGGTGATTCATTGTAACTCGGGGAAATAGTCCCCACCATTATGTTACCCTCCAATTGGTCGGAGGAGGCAAATTTCCCACAAGTGGTGGGGCACTAGGGTTATTAGACACTCCTAGAGATGTCGGCTCTAGTAAGTAATTGTTAAGTAAGGCCGACATGTTGGAGTGCACTTCAAGTGAATGGAAGAATATAAATAGAGAGTGAGAGCCTCTCTATTTATCACTTGCAACACATCACTCACTCACTCAAGTGTGGTGCATTAGTGAGGAAGGAAATACACTGGGACTAGACAAGAAGAAGACTACTGATGTCGGGAGTGCATCTTACTGTTTTCTAGTTTTACCATTTTGGTGTTGATTATATCTTTGAGGAAGTTGCAGGGTTTTCTCCTTTATGGTTTCCCTGAGGAAAAATCTCTGTGTCTCTTATCTTTTGTGTTGTGATGTGCTTATGTTTTATTGCTGTGCTTGTTATTCTCTCAATGAAAAGATCCTAAGATCATAATGCTAGCTTATATGATGAAAAACTAACATGGAATCAAAGCTAACCTGAGAAGAAGACATTGTGAAGCTGCAAAAGCTAGGGATTCTTACTTTTTAGGTCTCTCTCCACAATCCATCAGCAAAAGTATGCTAGGATGACTCTCCATTGAAGGGTGCATCTTTCTGTCAAAGCGGAATTCAATTTCAAGCATTTTTAGTTTCGATGTGGAAATTAGGGATTTCTACGAAAGAGGAATTTTTGAGTGAGACTAGTGTAGGATTGTTATCCTCATCAAAACCAAATTTTAGAGACCTGGATCAAGAAATTTGGTTGGGTGAAACTCCGGGAAAGTCAAACCCTAGTTTGACCCTAAGCTAGGAAAAACCCTAAATACTAAAACTGATAAGTTTTGGTACATTAGATATATTCCGAGTTTGGAGAAGTCTCAGAAGCTGAAAATTGTAGGAGCCGAAGATAAAATCCCGATGAACACTATGTCCAACAATCAGCCTCATATTAGCTATATTCTGGGAGATAGGATCCCTCCAAGTTAGGGTTCCATCCTCTTCCAGAATTCATCCTTAAACAGGACACCTGAGGAGAATTGCAATATCTTGGGCTACCGAGGTCCAACTGGAATTCCTAAAGATTTTATAGAAAGGGAAAGAAATTTAATTTCTTTGGTCCAAATATAAGACTTAGAAGATCAACCAGTGACACGTGTCATTCCGTACAACTTCGCTGTTCTGAACAGTCCTGTAACAGGTCACCTTGGGAAACGGATCATAAATACAAAATGGTGAAACCAATTCTATTGAAACCTATGGTGGTAGATCAGGGACATGTTAGGTTACCTCATTGAGAAATTTTAGACATAGAGGAGTAGAAATTGTGGATATATCATAGAAACAGTAACAACCATTTCTGCAGAAGAAATTGGAAAATTAGGGCTTCTTGTTCCGGGAGCTTCCCTCCACTGTTTTCAGAAAAGGAGTACATTGGACAGCTCCATTTGAAGAGATATATCTGTCTATCCAATCAAATCTAAAAGATTCCAAGTTTTTAAAATTAGGGTTTTCTGTGACAAACCCTAGATCAGCTAGCTCCGGAACGTGGACGGACACCTCAAATCGGTAAGATCTAATCCTTTGCTATTTTCATTTGAGGTTCTCGTTTCAAAGTGATATATCACATCAGATTGATGATAAGCTTGGTGAAGTTGACCACTTCCAAGCATAGAAGTATTTTATCTCTCTAAAGAAAATGAATGGGACACCTACATGAGTAGAGAGGTTCCAGTTTCAGAGGGAGATGAGGTTAGAAGCATTTGGTTAAGGCCAAGAAGATCATGATTGATTCAGTCATGGATCAACTTGTACCACAAGTGTCTTCCTTAAAGACACCGAAGATGTTTGATTCCTTGACCAAGATATTTGAAGGGAAGATTATAAATTAGAACATGACCTTAAGAAACCAGTTGAAGAATGTGAAGATCCAGAATGTAGATACCATGCAGTCATAAGAGTCTCTCAATTCAAAGAACAACTTGAAGTGGTAAAAGAAAAATTGAAGAATGCAGAAGTGGTGATGGACACCTTGAATGGCCTCCCAGGATCATAGGATTCATTCATGTGAGGAATGTGTGCCAGAAGGAATTGATTACTTTCAATAGACTCTAGAAAGAGAACTCACAAGAAGAAGAAGCTCGAGAAGAGAAGGTGGGAGCAACTAAAGATCAAGCTATTACCATCCAAAGAAGATCCCTCAAGAAATGAGGAATATGAAGAAGATCAACTCATAAGAAGAGAAGAGAAGATGGGAGAAATTGAAGATCAAGCTCTTACCATCCAAAGAAGATCCCTCAAGTGATGGGGAATATGAAGATCTAAACTCTTGAAGAACTTCTTATCCATATTAGCATTTGGATAAGAAACGATGCTATCATGAATGAAGAAGATGATGAAGCTGAAGGCTCAAGAAGAAGTCCACCCACGAAACAAATAAAGATAAGTATTCAATTGTCATTTCATTGTTTTGTTATGCATTTGTTTATATTTAGTTAAAGTATTACGCATGATAAGATGTTTGCATTAACGACAGTATACTACTAATATGTATGTGATGGGTAAGTAGCTCATGGTACTATACAACTCTCCATTGCTACTTATCTAGAATGAAACCTCTTTGCTGACATATTGGATTAGTGCACAATCTCAATGTTGTCCTGGTAGAGATGGAAGGCATCTAGAAAGTTTCAGTGAGATATGGATGAATGTTGTATTGGCTAAAGTAGTTGCATGATCATATATTTATGCATAAGAATTTGCCAGTATAAATATTCCTTATGAAATGTTTCTAACCATACAAATGCATTTGACTTGTAGGAAAGACTGCATACATAATCACCTGGAAGCAAAGAAGAAGGAGACTTGATCCAAAGAACAAGTGACGACATTTCAAAATGAAGAATAATATGACGAATACAGCGACATCATTGATACAAAGCCTTCCAACCATGAAGAAGTAACCAAGAAGAAATGGAAGACCAGTTCAAGAAGAATGATGTCTAAGATGCAGTATCAATACATGAAGAGAATTTCATAGTTCCATCATGCAGTAGATGGAAACATCGTGGGATACAAAGCAAGATTCGTAGCACGAGGATTCTCATGAAAAGAAGGCATAGACTATGAAGAAACATTTACAGCTACTAGAAGTGAAGTCACATGACATGATCATGTGTGCAAATGAAAGAAGGCCTTGTATGAGTTCAGAAGACACCCATTGGATAACACATACATGATGAGCTTGACGAATATCGTAACCTTTGCTACAAGGTTGATAAATGATGACAAGCTCACAGATGGATGTGAGAAGAACTTTTGAAAAAGTTCAAGATAGAGGATCTTAGTATCCAGTGATCCTAGATGGATACTACTTGTCACTCCAGTACAGAATGTTTCAGTGCATAGAGTACGGAAGACAGAGGGAGTATGATGGTCCACTTCAGAGGGAGTGATTGCAAAAGATCCTGAGGTTTGACATGGTACAATAGGATGGGCAGATTACTGATGATTCTAGGCTTGACTGAGAGTAAAGTAGATTCCAACCTTTGCTTCAAGGTTGAAGATAAAAGACCAGTGATACTCCTGTTATGTGTCGATGCATTACCTTCTAGGTATGGAGGTCTGGAAAAGTGCAGATGGAATCTTCCTTGAATAAGGGAAGTATGTAGTAGAGATCCTGAAGAGGTTTGCGATGATGGACTGCAAGACTATGGCCACACCTATGGCATCGAACATGAAGCTATTGAGCGATGCTTCATCAGAGTCGGTTGATGCTACGATGTATCGTTAGATGATTGGGTCATTGATGTACCTGATGAACACGAGACCACACATTTGCTTTGCTGTGAACACCTTGAGACAGTTCTTGACAAATCTGAGAAATGTTCACTTGATTGCTGCAAAGTGTATTCTGAGGTACCTATGGGGTACATTTGATTATGGGCTCAAGTACGATGTGAATCAAAAGATTAACCTAGAGGATTATGTTGATTCAGATTGGGCAGGCAGTGCCATCGACAGGAAGAGTACTTCAGGATGTTGCTTCAGTATGGGATCAGGTGTGATCTCTTGGTTTAGCAGGAAGCAATCCTATGTGGCAGTGAGTACAGCTGAAGCAGAGTATGTCACAGCTTGTTCAGCTAGTTTTAAGGCAGTATGGATACAGAAGCTACTATCTGATATAGTTGATCTCCAGTTGGATGCTACTTGTATACATTATGACAACCAGAGTTACGTGAAGTTGTCAGAGAATCTAGTGTTCCATGACAAGTTGAAGCATATCAAGATCAAGTATCACTATATCAGGGATATGGTGCAAAGAGGATCAGTGAAGCTCCAGTATGTTGCGACGGAGGAACAGATAGCTGATGTATTGATGAAGCCATTGGCTAGATTGAAGTTCAAGTACTTCAGGGAGAATCTTGGTGTTCTCCAGATCGAGGAAGTGATGTGTCCATACCATACCCATTCTGACATGGTGAGAGGATTGGTTCCTTCCATGGTTAGATGTAAGGGCTGAGCCATTTTGTCATGGTGAGAGGATTGGTTCCTTCCATGTCAGATATGAGTGCTAAGATCCATAGCCATTCTAACATGGTGAGAGGATTGGTTCCTTCCATGGTCAGATGTAAGGGCTAAGCCATTCTGTCATGGTGAGAGGATTTGGTTCCTTCCATGTCAGATATGAATGCTGACTTCCATTCTGGGAATGGAGGCACCTGGTCAGTTACCAGGAACACTCAGTCAAGGACTGAGAGAGCCATTCTAACGAGCAGGTCAGATGTAAGGGATGAACCATTCTGTCATGGCTAAAGGATTAGGTTCCTCCCATGTCAGATGTGAGTGTTGGCCATTTTGTCGAGTAGGACAGATGTAAGGGAAACTGCCACTCTCTGGGAGAGTGGAGGCACTTGGTCCATTACTAGGTAGCTCAATCAGGGACTGGGGGCCATTCTAATAAGGGTGTAGGATTCAATTCCTACCAAGTCAGATGTGAGTGCAGAAATCTTTCATCATTGTGGTGGATGTGGTTCCAGCCTGGGTGAAAAGAACACAGTTCTTCCATCATTGTGGTGGATGTGGTTCCAGCTTGGGTGAAAAGAACAGAGTTCTTTCATCATTGTGGTGGATGTGGTTCTAGCCTGGATGGATGTGCCTTTCTGACGAGTAGGTCAGATGTAAGTACTGAGCCTTTTCACAGATGTTAGTGATGTGATGTCCTACCATGCTAGTGAATGTGAGTGCTGGGCCTTTCTGATGTGATTGTAGTTTACTACATGATCAGATGTGAGTGTTGGGTGTGCCTTTCTGATGAGTAGGTCAGATGTAAGTGTTGGGCATGCCTTTCTGACGAGAAGGTTAGATGTAAGTGTTGGGTGAAGACCTACCTGGTGGCTAGGCCTACAATTAGCATGAAAAAGGGATGGCTCTATAGAACTTCCTATGATGAGATAGTACACACATGATGATGACCGAGATGATCCAAATCGAGATATGATCCAAATCCAGTTATGATGACTCCGAGAAGTAGTGATGATCCAGATCGAGAGATGATCCATATCCAGATCCAGATCGAGTGATGATCCAGATCCAGTCCAGTGATGATGATCCAGATCGAGAGATGATCCAAATCTAGTGATGATGTTCCATGATTATCCAGATCGAGTGATGATCCAAATCCAGTGATGATGCTCCATGATGATCTAGATCCAGTGAAGATGACTTACAGATGAAGATGACTTATAGATAAAGATGACTTGAAGATGCAGATGACTTTGAAGATGATGAAGACCTGATGATGACCTAGATGATACAGAGAAGAATACTTGTACTGATAAATTGTGTCAAGAGAATACCTTCCTAGTTAAGAGGGAGTGTTGATGTAATTGTAACTTCGGAATGTATTCACTTGTATTTCTTATCTATTGTAACCCAATTTTTATTCCAAGATGTATTTGAGTCATGTCATGCCTCAATGTTCTGATTAGGAAGTTTCTATAATGATAAATTCATGTCAAGTCATTATGGGTAACCCTCCTATTGGTCAAGGGTTAAAGTCCCCACAGTTGTGGGGCCCTTGGGTTATTAGACTATCCTAGTGAATTCGACCCTAGGTGATTCATTGTAAGTAGGGGAAATACTCCCCACCATTATGTTACCCTTCTATTGGTCGGAGGAGGCAAAGTCCCCACAAGTGATGGGGCACTCGGGTTATTAGAAACTCCTAGAGATGTCGGCTCTAGTAAGTAATTGTTAAGTAAGGCCGACATGTTGGAGTGCACTTCAAGTGAACAGAAGAATATAAATAGGGAGTGAGAGCCTCTTTATTTATCACTTGCAACACATCACTCACTCACTCAAGTGTGGTGCATTAGTGAGGAAGGAAATACACTGAGACTAGACAAGAAGAAGACTACTGTTGTCGAGAGTGCATCTTACTATTTTCTGGTTTTACCATTTTGGTGCTGATTCTATCTTTGAGGAAGTTGCGGGGTTTTCTCCTTTATGGTTTCCCCGAGGAAAACTCTCTGTGTCTCTTGTCTCTTGTGATGTGCTTATGTTTTATTGTTGTGCTTGTTATTCTCTCAGTGAAAATATCCTAAGATCATAATGCTAGCTTATATGATGAAAAACTAACAAATATAACAATAACCCTAGTGCAGCATAGATACATTCAACTTATAACATTGCGACTAATATATATGAACTCATTCATAAGCAAATACATAACCATTCATTCACAACAACATATACACATGTGAATTAGATACATTGAACATTCACACATATAACAGAGGATCTAACGTGGAAACCCATCTGGGAAAAAACCACAAAGGTGCTCTTCATCTGGCATGAGAAACATATGGCACTTTTGGTCTGCGCACCAACCTGCGAACTGTGTTCTATATCTTCCTTGTTTTTCTATAAATACTTCTCTCTCCTCTCATGCTCTCTTATCTTTTGTTCTTGGTCTTTCTCTACTTGAATCTACTACTAATTTGCACACATCCTAGATCAACTCAGTCTCTTCTACATTTCTATGCAATCAGCTATATATTCTTGACTTAATGCACTTAGGAAAACTAATAGACACCCATCACTAACCAGAAGCTAACAATGATGCAAAAGAGATAGAAATTCTCTAGAGGCTATAGAGGCAACCAGCTAACAACATTGACGAGGCTAACCCACATACATCTTGGGTTACTCCTTTTATAGAATATTTACATGTCTCTCTCTTAGCCGACTTCCTACACTTAGAAAAAAAGTCGTTTTTCCTATGCTAGACACATTTCAGTAGGAACTAGTGACCTAACTTACAAAGATACCTTCATACATGCGACTTCCATCGTCTCTAGCCAACCTCATATGCACGATATTTCTAACCTGTCTTTTTTTAACTGTTGTGTTGTTGCACTCCTTTTGACATGGCTCTAAACCATCACATTTTTTCTTTGTCATGTCCTTTCCTTCTATCGTATCTTTTATTTTGTTGCAGCTTCTTATCCAGTCCTGAATCCTCTTCTATCGCGACTTCTTCTTTTGTCATGACTTCTCTTCTACCCCGACTTCTCTTCTTCAACTGCTTCTTTCCTTAACCCCTTCCTCTTTATCTTCCTCTTCCGCACCTCATTCTCCTTATTTTCCTTCATCTACTCATCCTTCCTTCTTTCTTTCACTACCTCTATCGCAAATCCTTTCTCTTCTTTTTCCTTATCTCTTTTCCTTCTTAAGCATAATTCACTTGTGAATTCTACTTACCTTTCCCTAGGCCCAACAAGAGTAAACTGATATAATTTGTAGACCTATTCCTAGTGATTGTACCAACTTCCCTCATGCCCAGAATGGCTATGGATAGACACAACATGACATTAGATAGAATAGAAAGCACCCAATAGAGGCAAACGAGCTCTTCTAGGTGACCAATGAGGATACACATATCTTTCAATAGTGATTACGCTTGAATATCGGTTTCACAATTGTTTATTCCTCTTAGCATTGGTGTGGCCACACTTCCTCAAAATGTAGTTGTTCCCTCTATAGAGAGAACCCTTCTCAAGTGTGGATTGTTTACAAACAAGAAATGTTCCCTCTTTATATTAAAATGAACCCAAACATAGCTTATTGTGATTAGGGATGGAAATAATGAACCAACAGGTGGGGGATTGAAATTTCCCTCAACAACCAAGTCACACACTTGAATAGAAAAACATCCAAAACTCAACAACATTCACTCCAAATAGGGGTAATGCTGGACCTAGGGGCTCTATGACTATCATATGTAGCCTAAAAACTGCAATCCATCAACTCAAAACCCAAAAATGAAGGAAACATTTATTTGATATATGAGTTTTGAAGGTATGGAGCACCTTCCTACATAGCACCAGAGTGGTAGAGAGGGGTTGGCACACTTACAAAACTAGGAAATATTTCTAGTGGAACTCTGTTACTCAAGGGAAAGGGCTCCAACAACACAATGGAGTTCTATATGCACTACCTAGGTATGCTAGAGGAATAGAGAGGCTATATATCCTAAGGGATAATGGCTAGGGGCCTAGTATTAAACCCAAAAAGAGTCAAGGAGGTTCCAGAAACTCTTCTAAGAAAAAAACCGAAGGAGGGAGGGTCTCTAGAGGCTATCTAATGGACTAATGAAGAGACATGAAATCAAAAACAAAATCAAATCAAATCTATGTATATCCCCAGTATGTTTTCAAAATTTGTTATTGGATAAATCTACTCAAGCGGACTCAAGCCAGATCTCCCTAGTCCAAGTGGATCTAGAAAAAATCAAGTACATAATACAATCTACTTTCCTAGATCAATTAGAAATGCAAGTTAACATATATATCACCTACTCAGGATATTCAAATCCTCTTCTCTCATTGTTGATCCAAGCTCCATAGCCTTCATATATTTAGCTGCAAAACCTTGTAAAGCAAGTGGAAACAAGCAAATAGTACATGTGTATCTCAACATGAATTGATCTAAGCTAAGAGTTAAGGAAGAAATCTCTAAACATCATCAACACAATAATGTTTATGGAAAGAGTTTATATTACTTTAATCAAGGAGATACATAGAATTACATAGAGAAGGAGTGTCACAACCTAGACTTAATGCTAAAACCTTCCATCCAACAATCCAAGCCAAGCCTCCAAAGAGTGATAGTAGCCTCCCAAAGGATGAGATTTTTCCTACCAAAGGATGATAAGGATCGCCTAGAAATTCCATTAGCATAAGAGTACCATAGTCCTTCCTCCCTCCACAATGGAAAGAGGGATCAATTTATAAGGATAAATGGATATATTAGGTTGAGTATTAGAAGGAGGGTTCTAAGGGATATTCCCCATAGGTTATGGAACTAGAAGCCACCTCACATAGAATGTAGGGATGATCCTCCACCTCATACACATTCAAGAAGGGACTCGAAGCTTCATTTTTTTCCCTCTAAACATCACTAGCACACTTAGTAGTAGGAGATAGAGCATCGACATAGCTTGCATGAGTTGAAAGAGTTCTAGTGGCACTACTTACATGAAGGTAAAGAGTGTTGGTGCACCTTTCCTTAGGAGTAAGAGAGCTAGCCTACCTATACAGGGTAAAAAGGGTAGTAACAACCTCAATTTCAATCCATTTTAGCCAGGGAAACTTTAGGGATTAGGCATAAGGTTGACAAAGGGGTCAATATGACACGATTTTAGTGTAACAATGTCTCATATACATCTAGTCTGTCTCTAGAGTCAATGGGAATCTCCCATACCTAGTTGAGAACCTGGACATGCTTCACATGACCATCCACTACATGTTTGTCTCTACTGATGATGAGATTTATTTCATACCAAGATGAGAACCATGACAAGTAGAGCCACCAGTGTACACAACCTTATACTACCTATCTGCCTCTATTGTAGATGTGATTTCTCCCACACCAGGATGAGAACCAGGACAAGCAAAGGTACTAGTGTACATGACCATCTACTACCAGTCTGTCTCCACTATTGATGATATTTATCTCATACCAAGATGAGAAACATAACAAGTAAAGGCACCCATGTAGGAGCGATTTATATGTCTAAATCACATTTCCCTATCACGGAGGGATAAATTTTCTTCTACTCCAAGTCTTCCATCAAAGTATTCAAAATTTGTCTTGGGAAGAGACTTGGTAAGAAAATTTGCAATCTATTCATATGTTGAAACATACTGTAGCTTGATCACACTCTTCTGCACCATATCACAAATGAAGTTATATCTCATCTCTATATTCTTCGACTTATCATGAAACATAGGAGTCGCTAACATCTGCACACAACTTTGGTTGTCACAGTAAATCACAGTTGGTCTTGGGATTTTCCCAAACAATCCCATAAGTATTTCGAATCCATACTGCTTCTTTAACTATTGTAGTAGCAGACATATACTTTTCCTTTGTTGTACTAAATGCTATTAAGGTATGCTTCCTGTTGCACTAGAAAATAATTGCAGAACCCAAACTAAAGCAACATTCGAAATTACTCTTCCTATATGCAGTGATTCAAACACAATATGAATCTAAAAATCCTTGAAATCTCAAATCACATTTTGAATCATATCTCAATACATATCTCATGGTTCCACACAAATATCTGAGTACATGTTTTGTAGTATTCTAGTGGATTTTCCTCGACTCACTCATGAACTAGTTGAGATGATTCACAACAAAATATATATTCATCCCGGTGCTCATCAGATACCTCAACAATCCAATCAACTATAGATACATCATGGGATCATACAAGTTAGGATCTAAAGTTGAGTCTCTCAACTTCTTCAAGTTTGCATCCATTAGAGTACCCATGGACTTGCAGTCTAACATTCTGATTCTCTTCAGTATATCAATGGTGTATTTTCCTTAACTTAGGAAAATTTCCTTCTTCCTTTTCCATACTTCTAATGCCAAGAATTAATTGATCAATACAATATCTTTCATTTCAAACTCAAATCCAATCTTCCTCTTATACCATGCAATCAACTTCTCATTTCCTGTGAGAAACAAGTCATCGACATACAAAACTAGAATCAATGGTTCATCTTCCATAATATTGTAATAAATATTGGGATATTCTAACTCTTGGTGAATCCCAATCTCATCAAGTATCCATTTATCCATCCATACCAAGTATGAGGTGCTTTCTTGAGTCCATATAGATCATTTTTCAGCTTGTAGACATGGGACTCCTTCCCATGGACAAAAAACCCATATGGTTGTTCATTGTACACTTCTTCCTCAATTACACTATTGAGGAGTGTGATCTTGACATCCATCCGATGCAACTTCCATCCCATAGTTGAAGCAATAGAAATAATGGTCTTGATGGAAGTATGTCAATCCATAGGAGAAAATGTTTCATCATAATCAATCCCTATTTTTGAGAGAATCGTCTGGAAACAAATATAGACTTATGTTTTTCCACACTTCTATTTTCTCAATGTTTAATATTGAAAATCCATTTGGATGTCACTACTGAGTTCCCCTTAGATATCAATACAACCTCCCATACATCACTCTTCATGATGGATTGGTATTCTTCTATCATGGCATCCTTCCGCACTTGGTATTAGGATGCTTCTTCATACATGGTTTTATTTGAGTTAATGATGTGACTCATCAATCCTACATAACTTGAGAAAATTTGAGGTATTTTTATTTCAAGAAAGTGCCAAGTGGAGCTTCATGCCCCTCTACATACTGCAGTGTTTGTTGTGTCCATCTAGGCCTCTCCTGGCATACCACAATTTCTATGGGAGCATCAACTGGCTCAAATAGCTCAATGGAGTCAATCATTTATTCCTTTGGTAACTCCCTCTGAATTGCTGGAGGGGGAGATAATCTCATCTCTTCATTATCATCGTTCTCCATGTCATATCATCTTCCTTTATAGATAGTCATTTCTTCTTGAAAGGAAACATCCTTACTGACTTCGATTTTCTTTGATCATGGAATGTAAATTTTGTATTCCTTTGAAGACTCACCCTATGCCACGAAATTCCCCTCCTTTCCTGAAGGATCCAATTTTGCCATTTTTCTCCTTGAGAACATGTATGTAGACTAGACATCCAAAGATACGAAGGTGGCCTACTTCTGGCTTCACTCTTATGAAGGCTTATTCTACAGTCATGTTCTTAAATATTTTATGAGGGAATCTATTTTGTAAATAGACAGTTGTTTTGGAAGCTTCTTCCCATAAGAACACCGGTAGACTCTGGTCATGTATCATGAATTTGGCTACCTCCACAATTGTTGGATTATTTCTTTCAGCAACCCCATTTTGTTGAGGGTTTTAAGGAACTGTAAGATCCCTCTTAATTCCTACTTCCTTGTAGAAATCATTAAACTCTGTGGATATATACTCTCCACCATTTTCTAATCTTAGAGTCGTGATCCTCTTTCCCAACAGATTCTTGACTTGTCCTTTGAATTCTTTGAACTTGCTGAGCACTTTTGTGGATTCCTTGGTCTTGAGAAATTATATCCAAGGCTTCCGTGAGTAGTCATCCATAAATGTTACATAGTAGTTGTAACCACCTAGTGAAGCAATAGCAATAGGTCTGCACAAGTTGGAGTACACTAGATCCTATATTTCCTTTGATATGCTCTCACAATTTAGAAAATATCTCTTGGTATTCTTTCCAATCGTGCATCTTGTGCCGAATCCATCATGGTAAATGTGAAGTACTGGTAGAACCGTCATAATATTTCTTAATTCCAGTAGATATTTGTATTTTATGTGAGCTAATATTCTATTCCATAGCTCACAAATGCTGGTGGAGTCAGGAACTATTGTTTGAGTTGGCAGAGTGTTCAATTTATACAGGCTCTCCTCTCTTTTTCCAATTCATTTCGTTGTATCCATGCTTGAGTTCTTGTGGAAAGCAAGCACTTTCCCATATGAAAATGCAAATTTATATCCCTTTTCCTCCAAAGTAGATATGGAGACAAAATTTATTTTCATACCATGCACATACATCACATTACTCAAATCTAACATATCTTTAGATTCTAGTTGAAGGGAGGTAGTCCCAGTTCCCTTCATGGTATAGTTGGAATCATCTCTAAGTACAACATGGAGATGAGATTATTTCTTAACTATTTCAGAAATATTTTCTTTATGTCATGCCATAGTCCTGGAAGCACCACTATCTATGTTCCAAGTGTCACTAGTGGTGGGAACAGTACCCGATAATGATGATATGAAGAAGAATTTTGTATGGTATCCACTCCTTTTCTCCTTGTGATGGTGAATTTATTCTACATAAGTTGTTGAGGATTCATGTTTCCTCTTGCTTGAGATTAGAAATATGTTTACAT
This sequence comes from Pseudotsuga menziesii, assembly GCA_001517045.1. Classification (NCBI taxonomy): domain Eukaryota; kingdom Viridiplantae; phylum Streptophyta; class Pinopsida; order Pinales; family Pinaceae; genus Pseudotsuga; species Pseudotsuga menziesii. The sequence goes on from LPNX010725119.1 coordinate 544,897, forward strand.
AATGACCATATTTCTTTCACCTGAAGCATTGTATTTGTGATGGATCCTTCTTTTTTTCTTGTTGATCTAAAAAAGGGATTGGTATTATACCTTGATGATTATGGTGATGATATTTTCTTCCCTTTCCCTTTTATTACTTAGCATGCGCCATGAATGCTCGATTATCCTTAGGTTGGGTTCCATGAATTCTTTTCCTTGCTACAATCCTCGTCTCCTCCTGAGTGCAATATTCCCATAGTCTATCAAATTTGGGAAACTTGGTGCATCCACTAATGGTTTGGATGAAATATTCCCAAGATGGTGAAATTCCATTTACTGTAGTCATGAAAATCTCTTTGTCTTTAATATGTTCTCCACTGGATCTCAACTTGTCCTTGAGTTCTGTGATCCTCAAGAAGTATGAGGATATTCATTAAGACTTGTTCATATTCATGTTTGATAGTTGGTTCCTTAATGTGAGAGTCACATTGATGTTATTGTGCTCAAATAGCTTCCTTAGGTTTTTGAACATCTTTCTAGTTGTCTTCTTTTGTGAAATTTAAGGAAACAAGTGGTATTTGATTGAGTCCACTAGTATTGTCCTAGCTCGGGCGTCATTCTTCCTCCACTAAGAATTGTCATCTTCAACTTCTGGTTCTAGGACCTTCTTATTGATGAAATTCAAGAGGTCACTTTCTTCCAAGATGAGAAGAACTATAGAATTCCATGAGATGAAGTTGGTGGCTCTATCAAGAAGATATTCCACCTTCATTCCAATCATCTTGCATACAGATCTGAACCATAAATCCTAGGAGTTAGGTAAAAAATGAAAGTTGTAAAATTTTGAAAATAACCTTCTAGATAGATGCAGCCTAGCAAGGATATTTGAGGTATGGTGAGGCCAAGCCAAATTTGTGGACTAATCAGCTCAAAACTTGATACCCTAATTTCCATAGTAGTTGCAAAATTTGAATTAAGTTAAAGATGAAACTTCTCATAATTTTATTCTTCCTTCACTAGAATATGCGCCTACCCGAGAGAGAGATTTCTTATTCTCTTTTTTCTCATGGATTGTTGAGGGAAGGACTTCAAATAACAATCCCTAGTTCCCTACAATGGATTCTTTTAGAACTGCTCTGATATCATGTTAGAGTTTACAAGATTATACCAGTATAACATTTTTGCAAATGAACAATAGGATCTCTAGAAGAAAGATAAAGCACAAAAAATATGAACAAAATATTTTATCCTCGGAAAACCAATATAGAGGAAACTGAAAAACCTCTGTATAGAGATAATGAATCCTAAGAAAATAGTACATGAAGAGAGAGAGGAAGAATAAAGTCTTTCTAATAGAAAACCTCCCCAAAAAATTTCTTTTCCCACTAGAGTGAACAAGCACAACAATCAAACACAAGAGACAATAGACACAAATATTTTCATCGAGGAAACCATAAAGGAGAAAACCCCACAACTACCTTAGAGATAGAATCAACAGCAAAAGTAAAACCTAAAAACATAAAGATGATCTCCCGACAGCATTAGTCTCTCTCTCTAATCGTAGCTTCTTCACTCTCACTCATGCGCCCCAATGAGTGAGTGTGTGTGTGATAAATAGAGAGTCTCACTCTCTATTTATATTCTTTAATTCACTTAACCTTTAACTATATTATGTAGGCTCTAGTAATCCTAACTTAGTTATGTAGGCTCAAGTAACCACAACTGGGGTACTAATGACCCGACTTACATTAACTCACCTAGGTCTGACTTCTCTAGGAGAGTCTAATAACCCTAGTGCCCCACAATTGTGGGTACTTTAACCCTTGATCAATAGGAGGGTTACCCACAATGAATTTACATGACTTGTTTACATTATTGAATCTCTTGATAGGAACATCGAGGGTACAATACATAATATATACGGATGAATACATTCCAAAGTTACAAATACATCAACACTCCCTCTTAACTAGGAAGGTATTCTCTCGACACAATTTTCCAGCACTAGTCTTCTTCTCTGTATCAACTGGATCATCATCGAGTTCTCGTCATCTTCACTAGATCTGGATCATTACTTGATCTGGATCATCACTAGATCTGGAACATCTTTGGATCTGGATCATCTCTAGATCTGGATCATCTCTTCTAGATCATCATCACAGGTGCTATCTCTTGATTCTTCTCATCACAAGAAGTTCTACAGAACCATCCCTTTTCAATGCTGGTTGTAGGCCTAGCCTCAAAGTAGGTCTTCATATTATTTAGCACTTATATCTAACCATGATAGGAAACTTTATTCACACAACATGTCAGAAAGGCTCTGCACTTATATCTGACCATGATAGGAAACTTTATTAACACATCATGTCAGAAAGGATCTGCACTTATATCTAACCATGATAGGAAAAGTTATTCACACATCATGATAGGAGACTTTATTCACACATCATGATAGGAAAATTTTATTCACAGATCATGTCAGAAAGGATTTGTAATTATATCTGACCACAATAGGAAACTTTATTCACACATCAAGTCAGAAAGGCTCTCAACCCTAGGCTGAGTGTCAATCCCATACTGAACAAATTCCTAGTAACTGACCAGGTTCCTCCATTCTCCCAAAGAATGGAATTTAGCACTTATATCTGATCATGTAGGAAACAATCCTATAGTCACATCAGAACGGCTCAACACTCAGATCTGAAATTGAAGGAATCAATCCTCTCACCATGATAGAATGGCTCATCCCTTACATTCGACCATGGAAGGAACCAATCCTATCACCATGTCAGAATGGCTCATGGACTCATCACTTCCCCTTGGAGGGAACCTCGATCTAGATAACACTAAGCTTCTCCATGAAGTACTCAAACTTCACTATGGCCAATCACTTCGTCAACACATCAACTATCTATTCATCCGTCGCAACATACTAGAGCTTCATTACTCCTCTCTGCACCATATCCCTGATATAGTGATATTTGATCTCGATATGCTTCGACTTGTCATGGAACACCAGGTTCTCAGAAAACTTCACACAACTCTAGTTGTCATAATATATACAAGTAGCATCCAACTGGAGATCAAATAAATCAGACAGTAGCTTCCTCATCCATACTACCTCGCAACTAGTTGAACAATTTGCGACATGCTCTGCTTCAGCTATACTTAGTGCCACTCAAGACTGTTTCTTGCTAAACCAAGAGGTCACACCTAATCCCATACTGAAGCAACACCCTGAAGTGCTCTTCCTATCGATGGCACTACCTGCCCAATCTGAATCAACATAACCTTCTAGGTTAATCTTCTAATCAACCTTATACTTGATCCCATAATCAAATGTACCCTTTAGGTACCTCAGAATATGCTTTGAAGAAATAAAGTGAACATTTCTTGGATCCGTCACGAATTGGCTCAAGGTTTTCACAGTAAACAAAACATCTGTTCTCATATTCATCGGGTACATCAAGGACCCAATCGTCTGACGATACATCGTAGAATAAATTGCTTTTGATGAAGCATCACTTAATAGCTTCAAGTTTGATTCCATAGGTGCGGTCAAGGCTTTACAATCCATCATCCTGAATCTCTTCAGGATCTCTACCACATACTTCCCTTGTCCCATGGAAATTCCATCTACATTCTGCCACACCTCCATGTCTAGAAAATAGTGCATCATACCCAAGTCCTTCATTTTGAACTTGGTATCAAGTCTCCTTCCTACAAATTTAATGAGTTCCTCTTTTCTGTCAAGAACAAGTCATCGACATATAACAGGAGCATCACTGGTCTTCCGCCTTCAACCTTGAAGAAAAGGTTGGAATCCTCTTTACTCTTAGTAAATCCTAGAGCCATCAGTAAGCTGTCCATCATGTTGTACCATGTCAAACCTCAAGATCTTATGCAGTCACTCCCTCTGAAGTGGAGCATCATTCTCCCTCTGTCTTTCATACTCTATTGTTGAAATATTTTGTACTGGAGTGACACGTATCTTCCTCTGCTACTAATATTCTATGTATCCTTCTGGGGTCACTAGATACCAAGATCCTGCATCTTGAAAATGTTCTTCTCACACCCATATGTGAGCTTGTCATCCTCTATAGGCTTTCATCTTCAACCTTGTAGCAAAGATTAAGATCTTCATCAATCTCATCATGTATGTGTTATCCCATGGGTGTCTTCTAAGCTCATACAAGGCCTTCTTTCATTTGCACACATGATTCTTCATATCACGTGTCTCAACTCCCACTAACTACAAATGTCTCTTCGTAGTCTATTCGTTCTTTTCATGAGAAGCCTTGTGCTATGAATCTTTCCTTGTATCCCAAGATGTTTCCATTTATTGCATGATGGAACTACAAACTTTCCTTCATGTATCGATACTGCATCCTAGACATCATTCTTCTTGAACCAGACTTCCCTTTCTTATTGGTTACTTCTTCATGGCTGGAAGGTTCTGCATCAATGATGTCATTTCATTCATCATATTATTCTTCATCTTGAACTGTCGTCACTTGTTCTTCGGAAAAAGTCTCATCCTTCTTTGATTGTAGGTGATTTTAAGCGATCTTTCCTGCAAGTCAAATGCATTAGTTGTATGGTTAGAAACATTTCATAAGGCATATTCATAATGGAAAAATTCTTATGCATAAATATATGATCATGCAACTATTTTATCCAATACAACATTCATCCATATCTCACGGAAACGTTTCTAGATTCCTTCCATCTCTACCAGGACAACATTGAGATTGTGCACTAATCCAATATGTTAGCAAAGAGGTTTCATTCTAGATAAGTAGCAATGGAGAGTTGTATATAACCATGAGATACTTACCCATCACATGCATATTAGTAGTATACTGTCATTAATGCAAGCATTCTATGATGCATAATACATCAACTGAATATAAACAAATGCATAACAAAACAATATCATGAAATGACAATTGAATACTTATCTTTATTTGTTTCATGGGTAGATTCCTTCTTGAGCCTTCAGCTTCATCATATTCTTCATTCATCATTTCTTATCCAAATGCTAAGATGGATAAGTGGTTCTTCAAGAGTTTATTTATTCATATTCCTCATCGCTTGAGGGATATTCTATGGATGGTGAGAACTTGATCTTCAGTTGCTCCCATCTTCTCTTCTCTTATTATGAGTCGAGCTTCTTCTTCTTCCCAGAGTCTACTGAAAGTAATCACTTCCTTCTGTCACACATTCCTCGCATGAATGAATCCCATGATCCTGGGAGGCCATTCAAGGTGTTTATCACAACTTATACATTCTCCACTTCCTCTTCTACTACTATAAGTTGTTCTTTGATTTGAGAGACCCTCGTAAAGTATGACTATATGGTATCTACATTATGGATCTTTATATTCTTCAACTGTTTTCTCAAAGTCATATTCTTATTTATATTATTCCCTTCAAATATCTTGGTAAAGGAATCAAACATCTCTTTTGATTTATTTAAGGAAGACACTTGTGGTATAAGGTGAACTGTGATTGAATCAGCAATGATCTTCTTGGCCTTGACCAAGTTCTTCTGGTGTAAGGCTTTTAGCTTCATCTTCCTCTAGACCTGGAACCTCTCTACTTATGTAGGTGTCCAATTCATTTTCTTCAAAGAGATCATATACTTCCATGCTTGGAAGTTGTCAAATTCAACAATCTTATCATCAATCTGATGTGATAGATCACTTTGAAATGAGAACCTCAAATGAAAATAGCAAAAGATTAGATCTTACCGTTTTGAGGTGTTCATCCTAGTTTTGGAGCTGGCTAATCTAGGATTTGTCATAGAAACCCTAATTTTAAAAAATTGTAATGTTTCAGATATGATTGGACATAAATATATACCTCTTCAAGGTGAGTTTTCCAATGTACTCCTTTTCTGAAAACAGTGGAGAGAAGCTCCTGGAACAAGAAATCCTAGTTTTCCAATTTCTTCTGCAGAAATGCCTGATACTGTTTCTATGGTATCTCTAAAATTAATACTCCTGTATGTCTAAAACGTCTCATTGAGGTATTCTCATCAGTCCCTGTTCCAACACCATAGGTTTCATCAAAATTTGTTTCACCAATTGGGACTTATGAGCGTTTTTCCAAGGTGACCGTTTTTTAGGACTGTCCAGCATAGCTAAGTTGTATGGACTTCCACGTGTGATTATTTCATCTTCTGGGTATGAAAATTTGACCATAGAAACTAAAATCCATGCCCTTTCTAGACCATCTTCATAAATTTCATTTGGACCTTTGTATCTCGAGATATAGCAATTCTCCCCAGGTTTCCTGTTTGGGGATGAATCGTGAGAGAGGCTGGAACCCTAACTTGGAGGAATCATATCTCCTATAATATAGTGAATATGAGGCTAAAAAATGGAGACAGTGTACACCAGGATTTTATATTCGAACTGTGAAATTTTTGGCCCCTGATACTTCTGAAATCCTGAGATATAGCAAATGTACCAAACCTTATCAGTTTTAGTATTTAAGTTTTTTCTAGCCCAAGGTCAAACTAGGGCTTGACTTTCCTGGAGTTTCACCCAACCAAAAATCTCGACCCAGGTCTCTAAACTTTGATTTTGATGAGGATAGAAATCCTATGCCAGGCTCAGTAAAAAATTTCTCTTCTGTAAGAAGCCCTAATTTCCTGCACCAAAAAACTGAAAATGTCCGGAATCGAATTCTGCTTCGACAGAAAGATGCGCTCTTCAATGGAGAGTCAACCTAGCATACTTTTATTGATGGATTGTGGAGAGACCCAAAAAGTAAGAAGACCTAGATTCTGTAGCTGCATAATGTCTTCTTCTTAGGTTAGCTCTGATACCATATTAGATTTTTATCATTCAAGCTAGCATTATATTAGGATCTTTAACTGAGAGAATAACAAGCACAACAATCAAACACAAGAGACAATAGACACAAAGATTTTCCTCAGGGAAACCATAAAGGAGAAAACCCCACAACTTCCTCAGAGATAGAATCAACACCAAAATTAAAACCTAAAAACATAAAGATGATCTTTCGATAGCAGTAGTCTCTCTCTCTAATCCCAACTTCTTCTCTCTCACTCATGTGCCCTAGTGAGTGAGTGAGTGTGTGATAAATAGAGAGTCTAACTCTCTACTTATATTATTTCATTCACTTAACCTTTAAATATATTGTGTAGGATTGAGTAACCACAACTAGGGTACTAATGACCCGACTTACATTAACTCACCTAGGGTCGACTTCTCTAGGAGAGTATAATAACCCTAGTGCCCCAAACTATGGGGACTTTAACCCTTGATGAATAGGAGGGTTACCCACAATGAATTTACATGAATTCTTTAAATTATTGAATCTCCTGATAGGAACATCAAGGATACAATACATAAGATATATGGATGAATACATTCTGAAGTTACAAATACATGAACACATGGAAGAGTCCCAATGACTAATTGTTGTAGGTTAAACAATATATTGCAATCATTAGCCAATTTTTCAAGGTGTGATTCACATCAACATATGCTTATCCCATATTATCACGACACACATTGCAACTTACCAATCTTATTTACAACATATTATTTGGACTACATCCATAACTGTCACATCCCCACCCCTCTACCAACATCCCCCTAACAACAATTCAATTTACATCCCCCTAACAGTAATTCGATTTCCAGAAAAAACCCCCTAATAGCAATTTGATTTCCAAAAACATTTATGGCCTTCACGTGGGCCAAACAAACTCAACAAACACCCCAGAAATCGTGGGTATCTTCTCCCACTCACTGTGCAACATAAAAATGGTTTGTCCCAGCTGGTAATGAGGATAAACAACACCAAAACCATTAAGAAAATATCCTATCCACTGAGCTTTCCAAAAACGACTTCCTAACCATGATGAAAATGAATAAATATGAAAAAAAATGTGACTGGGGAATGCACAGAAGCTCCAAAAACGTGAGAGAGGAGAAATACATGAATGCATGAGGGAATGGGTAGCATTTTTGGGAAATTCGTTTTGTTGCCAGAACCATTTTTCCTCAACCCATAATTTTGTATCTTTCTATGTGTGAATATTTTTCTTGATCTCAACTGGTTGGGAGCGGAATTGGGTCTGAATCGGCTTGATAAACCTAGTGTATGAAGGAACCTCACAAACAGATCTAGATGGGTTGGTTTTATTCCTTGCACACCTTGAATATCACTGGAATGGAAGGCATATCCTAAGGGACTGTGTAGCAGAGAAGAGGATGCGTCCTTGTGTTGGGTGTGTATATGTTTAGAATTCAATCCATATCTAGTGCAGGTGTCCATAGCTCTATGGTTGAGCTCACTAGCTTAGCAATTCATCTTTCCACCTCCCTAGCAGCCTGATAAACCCAACTATGTTTGGCTTGGCTGAATTTTGATATACCTTTGGCTATGTGTGAGCCTTCTATTGTTCACTTATTCCTTGTGGGAATCATGCCCAACTTGCAGGTGGTAGTGTTGTTGAGAGATTGATGAGCACACTGGCCTATGGTTGGGTGGAACGTTGCAATAACATAGCTGGTTGCGGGACACGCTTCTTTCAAGATAAGTATCTCTTGTGTTAATCTATGCATTTGTATTTGCTTGATGAAATATGATGAACATGTCTAATGTGATGAATGCTTGAATGAAATGTAAATGCTTCCACTGTATATTGCATGTTTTACAAATCTGTGTATGTTTTTAAGTTCAATGCATTTTATATTATGTTATGGCGCTTATATTTCCCGGATTGATAGTGGCATAGTCACGTCCTCTCTCTGTTGAAGGGTGGGGATGTGAAAATAACCCATAACCCATGTCTTTTAAGAGCCAAAGTTATGAGGAAAACTTCAAATGAATAAAAAAACAATCAACCCAATGATTGTAAGTTCGAATCCTTTGAATATCGACTAGAACCAACACAATCATTGTTGGCATCTTTCTCTTTCTTGTCTCGACCCATAGTTCAACAACAACACAATACCAACAAGACACCAAAATACATTGGCCCCATAGAGCAAGCTCAGTCAACAATGACCACAGGGCAGGCATAGCCTCACCCAAGATATCTTAACGTGTAACTTCCAAAACCATGTTTCCACAGTTGGAAAGGGATTATAGTCCCTTGGCACACAACCAAGGTGCTCGACAACGACGATGGGATGGAGTCCATCACTCTGCGATAGCGGAACAGCCAAATTCCAGAGGCCACCCACGTGACAAGACCTTTTCCTTAAATTTTAACAATTGGCGCAACTATGCGACACAACCCATTCCTTATACTTGACACACAATGCACAGCTTATATTTTAACTTAGCATCTTAACCATGACTCATACATAATAGTCCAGTAATACATTTAAACGGTCATTCATTCATACTATGACATACATTCAACAAAAATTGTAAATGTAATAATGTAAGATAAGAAAACATTCACCTTTCAATGAAATTCATTCATATAACATAGGAAATAACATGGAAACCCATCTGGGAAAAACCACCAAGGTGCTCTTCATTTGGCATGAGAAATATAGGTAGCACCTTGCAGCATGTAACTTGCAGATTGTTCTTAAGGTATGTCTTACTGAATCAATCTTCTTGATCTCATGCTCTCTAGTTTATTATCTATCTACTCCTACTAATCTGCATGCAGCCTTGATCGACTCTTCTTCTTTACTAGTGGTCTACGCACATAGCTGCAAGATCCGTGGCTCAACATCCTTTTCCTTCTACTAGAATCCTCTTTGATTCAACTAATGAACTACTACTAACTCTAAATTACTGAATGGACAAACAAAAAACATCCAACCAAACTGATCGAACCAGGAACCCTTATATAGAGTGGGTTCCTTCTATTTATAACATTTACAAAACCACGCAGGGTTGACTAAGTACAACTCAATTATTACAAACTTAGGCAGCTACAAAATATCTCTATCACATTAAATGTTGGCCCATACCTATCTATGAAAGTCCTATAATGCATTGACCAAAGCCTTAACTAGCCGCGGAAACGTCCTTCAGCTCATTTGTACTAGTCATAACTAGTCACAAAATTGTCCTTCCATATTCTACTGGTTCGTCCTTCTGTAGTCTTCCTTGAATTTCGCCTGTCCAGCATTAACTCTTCTACCTGCCTCTTCTATGGAATCGAGGCATGCTTTTCCCCCATTGCACGAACCATGTCGCAACTTCCTCTACTATTCTATGTGCTTTGTTTCCACCCTTATCTTGCCTTTCTCCACCGCATGCATGTTTTATCTTTCTGCGCTGGTTAATTTTCTTCCTTATTGACCTGCTTTTATCCCTCAATGTGTGCACTTTTCCTCCTTTTCTTACACATCGTATTCTTCCTTGTGCACTTTTCCTGGCCCAACAGGCCCCCAATACTCACATTTGTCTCATCCCGAGCCACTAAGTAGAAATGGATATCTATGCAAAAATGTAAATGCCCTCAAGTTAAGCCTCCAGCTCGAGTTTCGTCCAAGGTTGTGTAGGAGGACCAACCTTGCCCTAAAATTCCTTCACCATCTGTTGCACTTTAGCAACTTTTTTTTATTACTTCCTCTGCTTAGGCATCCAATTGCTCCACCTGGTCGACACTGATATGTTCTGACTGTCCTGCCTCTAGCGACTGTGCAATATGTTGAATTTTTTGCTACACATGTTGAACAAGGCATGTGATTCACGCTGCTTCTGACTGGTGTGCCTCCACTTCCGCTTCCCTAGTCCGCTCTTAGTCATAGAGAGATTATAATTCATGTTGCAGATGCGTGATCTTAGCCATCATCATAACCTTTTCCTTAAATGGTAACTTCTTCATCTCTGCCTTTGCCGCTGTAATTTTATCCTCAGCTTGCAGCATGTTTTCTCTGATATTTTATCCAGTCTCATCTTCTAGAAGTGCTTCTCATATCATGGAAATGGATTCAACTTCCTTAGTGCAGAGTTTTTCTCCATCACTTATCTTTCCAACAGCCTCAAACACTGCTCTACTTCACTCTTCAAGTACCTCAGCAGGTGTGCTCGGTACCTGCTTGTCCTGAAGCTCCTCAACCTGCAATGGGAGGTCGAGGTCTAATGAATCACATGGGATTCTCGGCCAACGCGTTCCTTCATTAACTCTAAAACTTGAGTACTACGTTGTACTTGTCAGCACGGTTATGGCAGTTATGTTAAGGACAACTGATGTGTTAGGAACCCATGTCAATCCCTCTCTTTACTATGTTAGTATATTGTTGTTGGACGCATATGCTTTGTAAGTCGTCCCATAGTAATTGTTGATCCATAGTTTGTGTTATTGTTGTGAGGCGCATATGCTTTGTAAGCTGCCTGTAGTATTTGTTGATCCATAGTTTATATTGGCCCATGGTTTTGACCCATAGTATTGGCGCCCATAGTTTATATTGGCCCATGGTTTTGACCCATAGTATTGGCGCCTATTTTGGTATATAAGTGTGTGTTGAGGCCAAGGAAGACACCGTGAAGTTATTTTGTATTGAGCTTGCTCAAAGGAGGTTACCCCCTCGAAGTGGCTTGCGATTAATATAAAAGTGATTCTTAGTTTTGCTGCTATATCATGTGTTTTGATTACTTGTTTGCTGCAAGTTCCTCACATCTGGTATCAGAGCACTTTCCTTGGCACACGTGGGAAATATTTTTTTTTTGGCGGCGACTTTTAGATCAATTTCTGAAACTTTCTGCACAAAATCAGAAGAAACAGATTGCATATCTGAATTCCTCTTTCAAAAATATGTAGTTTCAAAAAAAAATCATCTCATTTGGAGTTCTAAAAGTGGAGATATCGCGGATTTAAAATCCGCAATTTTTCAGAATTTCGGTGATGGCCGCGGAAATTGCGGCGAGAAAATCTTCTGACTGAGCACCCAGATTTCTATTCCGATTTCATGGGTAGAAGCAGAGTGGTTGTTCCAGTTCTGGAAACATGCTATAATAGCGATTCTGAGCAATATAGATCCGGTTTTTGAACATTGGGTGGAATTTCTGCCCAAATTTTTTTTCTGTTGCAGGTTCGGATCTGGGAATAATCCCTCTCCGCTTAATTGTGGGAAGTACTTGGGAATAATCCCTAAAAATCATTGTGAGGAGTACCACAGGAACCCCGAAGTAGCTGGCCCATTGAGAGGACCTGCCAGCGAAAAGGGCAACGACCCCTACCTGATTGACTAGTTCCCACCCGTGAAGTAAACTAAGAGCTATCGTTTGTGGCCAAGCAGTTATCAGTTTTACCTGAGCCATAGAGTGAGGGGTACTTCCCAAATACGCAAGCCATCAGATAGCATTGGTGGCCGAGTGAATCCCTTGAACCGATAGGAAGCCGCACATACCTGGGGTCCATATCTATTTTCAGTTGAACAATTGCAGATTTCCTCTGTCTAGAACTATTGCCGGTCAGTTCCGCGTTGTTGCAGATCCATCTGTTGTCGATCACTTCCGTGCCGTTGCAGATCCCTTCCTGAAAAATCTCCTGCTTATGGTTGTCACCCGCACTGGAGCAAAAATCATGGAGGAATCACTTGCAGCCATCCAAGTCAAATTCCAGGAACTGGATGAAAAATTTCTCGGTCTCCATCTTGAGCATTCAGCTATGAACACCAGACGACAGTCCGAGTCTTCATCAACCAATGGGTTCTCTTCTTCCAGCAATTTTCGCGGTCCGAAGCTAGATTTTCCACATTTCAATGGTACCGATCCGACTGGATGGATCTACCGTGCAGAATAGTATTTCAGCCTTCATAATACTTTTGATGTCCACCAAGTTCCACTTGCCTCCTTTCATTTGGAACAGAAAGCTCTTCAATGGTATCGTTGGTACATCAAGACTCATGAAGAGACAAAATGGCCTTCTTTTTGCCAGCTCCTTTTGCACCGATTTGGTCCGAGTGCTTTTGATGACTTCATAGGAGCTCTCACTAAACTTCGTCAAACTGGCACTGTGAAAGAGTATCAAACTGAATTTGAGAAACTAGCTAATCACACTGAAGGATTACCTGATGACTTCTACCGGAGTTGTTTTATCAGTGGTCTAAAGGATGCAATTCGCTCTAAGGTCAAAATGTTCAGTCCCAACGCAATGATGGAAACCCTGGGGTTGGCTAAGTTGGCAGAAGACAAGATGGCAGCCCAACAGCGCTCCAAATCCTCTTTTGTTCCCTTCCGAAATATGGGTTCTCAACGACCTCCCATTCCGCTAGCTCCTCGCTCACCTCCAATCAAGCATTTGTCTGAAACAGAGATGCAGGCACGCAGAGAAAAAGGGCTTTGTTATAATTTTGATGAGAAATTCAGTCGGGGACATCGATGTGTTCAACAAAAGATCTATCTCTTAGATGTGGATTCTCCACCTGCCTCTGAAATTGGTGAAGAAGTTGTCGATGTAATGGATGCTCCGGTTGACACTCAGGAGCCGCCTACTGACTCTCCATCTCAGGACGACCAACCTGAGATATCCCTCCATGCTTTAGCTGGAGTCACTAACCCCCCAAACAATGTAGGTACGCGGTTACTTCAAGAAGCTTCCTCTTACAATACTCATTGATTCTGGCAACACTCATAATTTCATTGACCCTCAGATCGCCAAACAAGCTGATTGTTTTATCCAT
>LPNX010725124.1:9801-33012 GCA_001517045.1 Pseudotsuga menziesii
CACATTTTCCACCAGAAAAGGATATTGATGGATTGAGCTTTGTAGGAGTCATGATGCTAATGTTGACTTTCTTTTGGAGGTTTTCCACAAGAGAATAAATACATAATGTTAGATTACCTCTCCAATCATGATCAAGGTCAACCCAATGGCATTATCTTAATGAACCCTCCTTGAGGAATTAAAAATATTACTTGACAGTAAGTACTATTAGATTTGGCAATTTCCAACCTTATAGATAACACAATTCACGTGTTATTATGTTTCCAATGTTGTCGATAGTAGACGGATGAATCTATTCTGAAATGAATGTGTATTATTTTATTATAATTGAGCAGAGTGATGATGGGATTTGTTGTTCTGTATACTAATACATTATGATGTGAAATTTGAACAAATTTACTTTATATTTCTTATTGTATTTTTTTCTGTCTTTTAATAGAAATAGATTTTGAGTTGCCATTGATTCGATGAAACCCAATGTAATATTTTATGTATCGATTTATAAGGTTTCATTTGCCAATTTCCATAATTTCTTTTACTCCACAATAATTTTTCTTTCTATCCACTTTTATAATTCCATTTTGGTTCTTATTTTTATACAAGTATGCCTTATTTTGTATAACTAATTGCTAGATTTAGGTTAATAGGTCAAGAAATATAATCTCTCTCATGTTGTTCGGTTTTTGTAATATACCTTTATAGTTTTTTGTAATATCCCTTTCCACTTGAGGGCTCGTGAACCAATTAATTTTTATGTTGGGTTAAAAAACAAGAGCATTAAAATATTATCATATGCCACCCGAGAAAGACCATTTCATAAAGTAAGATGAGGTAATAAAATAAAAACATGCAAGACACTCTCACTTTATAAAAATAATAATAATAAAAAGTGACTTGGTCATGGAAGTTGAAAGGTCACAATTGAGAAAAAGAAGAAAATATAAAATAAACTTCGCTCGTTCTATTAATCTAATTTCTCAATTTAACTTGGATAGCCCTGAAGTTTCTAGGAGGTTTTGGAACCCTAGTTGTTGTGTCTTCAATTTCCAAACAAATCCATTCTAGGAAATTAAAGAAGGAGAAATCACCTTCATATTCTCTCATCATGCTTCCTTTAGCAACAAGGAGATTCATTTTAAAGGATTTTCATGAGATTCTTGCTGAGATCCCGATCTTCATTTATGAAGGGTGCAACAGTGTTACATGGGATTCATCTTCTTGGAAAACACACTAGTAATCTAATTGCACTCATAATCTATCTTTTTTTGTGAGGAGGGCACACCACCTAATACCCATCATTCTCAGCTATCTCCAAATCTGAGAACAAAGGGGACACACCACTTTATGAGAATTTTGTCTAGGTCCCACTATTCATTTGCGAAGGGCATAGAATTTTTGCAGGGGCTTCATATTCTTGTCAAACTTACTGGTGATCTAAATATTCTTATGAGGAGGGCACATGGTTGAGTACCCATTGTTCTCAGCTATCTCCAAATATGAGAATAGAGGGGGCTCACCACTTCACCCTTGTTCAAATATCGCCCCGTTAAATATCTATAAGCTTGGTAAACAGTGAAATCATTGGGTTTCAAGGTGAAGAATGTGATTGTGATTTCCTTATTATTTCGTTATGATTCTACAGTATTGTTGTACAAAACGTGGACTCTCCCACAATTCATTTGCTATGAATTTCAATCAAATTGCGTGGGTTATTCTACTTGGAAAAACATTGCTTAACTTCAACATTATGCTGTTGGGTTTGATCTTGAGAACTGGTAATTTCGTGGAGAATATCAAGTGGAGGTTTCCTTGCTTTGAATGGTGCAATTGTTCAAAAATTTGTGATACCTTCTAAGTCATATCTGCAGCAATAACAAACTTGTCTTCTGGACTTGCTTATGAGTTCCAATGACAGCAAACCATGTAGTGAAGGGAAAGCTCATAGAGCAGAGACTCTTTTTATAAGTAAGTTGTAATAGGAAAGGGAGACAATAAATTTCATTTGTAGTTCGATATATCATTGTTTTTCAAGATGGTGTAGTGGTATCCATCACCATTCAAGTGGCTCCTCAACCATATTTGAATACAAGTTCCATTACCCCATATTTGCAAATTAATAGTCAACTACCAGTACAAGCTTGTGGACTGAGGAGTGGGGCGTTTTCTTATCCATCTAGACCATATAATCACTGTGGGTGACTATTGTAGCAAGAATACCATTATCTCCGCCCCAACGTTGTAAGAAAACATCTCCAGGCATGTATTTTGAGTTGAAATAAAATTATCAGTTTGAGTTCACTCCTTATGACTTTGTGTAATGAATGGGTTGTTGATTGTCGTAATATATAAGCATATATGTTGATGTGAAATATCATATAAGGCTACATAAACACAATATTAAACATTAGAAATAAACACTCCATTGAAACAACTAAGATGTCACCTACAACAGTATGGAACCAAACAGTTTGATGAAATCTACAATCCAAATTACTTAGAGTAAGCTACAGTCGCGTTACTTCATAGAACAAACAGTGAGCCCTATTAACTCATATACATAATTATGTGTTTAAGTGCTCATTAAATATTTGGAATATGTATCTTGGTCAAGTGTTGTCAGTCACAATAATAGAGTAAAGTGATTTTTAATGCCCATAAATTCTTAGCCTAATTAGCCAATTGTGGGAAAAAATCTAGTCCATAGTGCTTGGGATTTTACTACATGGAACGATTTACTTGTGTTAAATTTGATTTTGAGGTATCATTGGAAAAATTTAGTAACTTAGGTTAAATAGGGTTTGGTATTACATCTCGTATCAGAGCCACAGGCTCAAACCCTAGGGACTTTGAACACTTGGCCCTATGTAGAGGAATCCATGTTGTTACAACGAATTGACTCCATAAATGTTGATTGTTTCCCATCTTTGGTTTTCCAATCCTGACCCTATTTTTATTGTCCAAGAAAATGGGTAGTTTGTAAATAGTTTAGTAGGTATATATTTGATAGTGAAGTCACTTTTAAAATGCCTTTCATAAGACCAAAGAAAATATCAATCCAAGTAGTTGTCTTGCATCTTTTCCAGAACCTTAGCAAGTGGGTAGCTAATAGCAATGCTCCCACCTCCAAAATCCATGCCATAAGAAAGCAAAATATTTTGCTTGGCATTATTTGAATTGGTTCCAATGTAGTAGAATTGACTGTGGTCATACTTGGATGGCACTTGCAACATATTTTCTAGGAAGGAAACAATATCATCATCACACATGACAAACCAATGGACATATGAGAGATTGAGCCATAATGTCTTCAAAACAATCTTTGAAATCCTAACTGTTGAATGTAACCCCTTATTAAAAGTATACCTAAAACTGGAATTATCCTTTGATGCCTTCAATAAGGTTAGAGAGGACTATTGGGGTTCATCCATTTTTTTAGTTCAACCACAAAAACCCCCTCACAACATCAGATTTCCACCATATATAGATGTACTACTTTCTCTGGTTCCATTTTCTAGTAGAAGATGATATTCCAAAAACTAAGTTGGGAAGGGTGTGTTATCCACCTGAATGGCACTTCTTCGTCCAAGTGTCAACATTCCTTATGTTGGCACACAAAAGGGCATTTATGGATTGAAGGTTGCCTAAAACACTATAGATGGGCATATTATGAATTACATTCATCATTCATCCAGCTGGTTATTTTTACCTTTACATATGTCAATTGCTATACACGCATATTCCCATATGCAACTCGTGTGTTGTACGCGAGTATCGGTCATTGAATCTCACGTACAGATTTGTACGCGGGTTCCCATTAGAGCAACTCGCGTGTCATACATGAGTTGCCAATATTAATACCCGCGTACACCTTCCTTTGATATTAAAAATAATAAATCACAATTATTTGAGATTTGTTAATCCCTTAACCATAATCGCCTTAACTGTCTCAACCTCCTCAACCCTCGAAACTGCCTTATTTCACCAAGTATAAATAAAGGCCTTGGGGAGGCTATTAATCAATGATACTTGGAGAGAAAATTTATGTTGGTGGAGTCTATTCAAAAGTCTTTGGAGCAGTGGAAATCATAATCCTTTGGTTTTAGAGGAGTCCTTGTCTCAGGTGTTGGGTTGTAATCTGAACTCATTCACTATTGTTAATAAAGAGAATCCTTCTTCCATATGTGTCTTGAATATCTTTCATGTATCATGGTTTGATGAATACTTATGATTAAGCACTTTGTATATGATTTATCTGACGTGTTTTATATACATGTATCATCTTGCACTTGGAGGATTTGCTCTTGACTGGTGAAGGAGAAGCATCCCAGAAGGCTTTGGAAGAGAAGCAGAGTGGAAGAGGACAAATCTAGGATCAACTGTCATATATCGGGTGACTTTATTCTATCCTCTTATTTCCTTTTCTGTACTCTAGAGTCGATTGCCTGCAAGTTTTATGAGTATGTTGGTAACCCCAGACCTTTGGTTATAAGGTGTTTATTCCGATACAACAGAACTGGTGACTCCACTGGGGAGCCCAGACTGCTATAGGTTGTTTCTGTCACCATTGAACAGTCTTTGCTTTGAAATTTGTGTGTGGTATTTTATCCTGGTTCATGCTTATCATAGTGTTTGAAAGCCTTGTGGATTTTTCTTATTTTTGAGAAAACTTGTGTACCTGTACGTGGGTTGCTCTGCTACACAGTCACATACAGAGGCCTGTATACATGGGTTGCTCTCTTGGATAGTCGTGTACAGTATCTGAGTTTCCCTTATACACAGTCGCGTACAAGCCTGGAAATAGGAATTTTTAGGTTAGGGTTTTCTTGTCCCTGTCTTTGTGTAATTCATGTTTGGTAGTTGGATTTCTTTATGGATACTGTGTAGTTAGTCTAAAGACCTTGTTGACCACACTTGGTGCTTTCTTGTAAAGCCCTTGGTTTTCTTGTGTTTGGATTATCTTCTGTTTACATTTTGAAGTAGGTTGGCTTGTTTGGGTTATAGGTTGATGTGTCTCTGTCTGAATCAGTGATCAGGGTTTTGGGCATTGTTTTTCTAGTCTATCTTCTGATAGTGGTGGGTTAGTCACTTACCTTTGTGAGTTTATAGTGATTTCTTGTCATTGTACACACACAAGCTAGGGTTCCCATCTCCCTTTGTTGGTTGATTCTTGGTTTTATTGACCTTTTTAATTTAGTTTGCTTATTTTATACAGTTGATTCGATCCAAGTATACTCAAGTTTAGTGCATTTTAGGTGCATGGTAGAGTTTGAGCATTTTTTAAAAGTGAAAAGAAAAATATTTTCAAGCTTTTGCATTTTCTTTTTCATAAGTAGTTTTCATTTCAGTTTTAAAAATATAATCTCAAAAACTACAGAAACATAGTCTTAGTTTCTCTTTATCGCTTGCATTTGTTCATCAATATATATTTACGAAAGAAAAGAAGTTTGATTTAATAGTGGTAATTTGCTTTGAAAAAATACACCTCTACTTTTTTATTTCTTATCGAGTCAAAAACACCATAGTTCATCACTCCATTTCCTTTTGAGTAAGAAAAAGCCCTTTAAAATGAACGCAATAATTAAAATTTACTAGTAATTTTTATTTTTAGGGGCCTTTCAACTACTAGCTCAGGATAGACTTGTGGGATAGGAAATGTAAACTTCCCATAAGTTTTAAAATTTAGACGTAGTGGACCTTTCTTTAGGTAAATCCTTGAATTTATCAATTGTATCTGGCAAGCTCCTCTCAAAAGGGAGTCAAGCATGAGGCCACGTGGAGGCATTGGACTGAGGAGATAACCCTCCAATTCCTTGTCAAAATGTAAATCAGAACTTTTACGCATCTGGGGATTCTTTCCTAGACAGATTTTTGGGCTCAGATACCCTTCTCATGTGTACGAGTCAGTCTTGCGACTGTCCCCCTAGACTGTTGGTATAGCTAAGGTAGCATTTAGTCTCTTGACATTTAGGTTTCATACCTAGGTAAACCGGAAGGCTATTTCTGGTTCACCTTGGACGGGCTTGGAAGGTAACCCTTGTTGTAAGTGTAGGAAAGTAGTGGGTGATTCCTCCACTTGTGCCTAAGAACCACTCCAAGGATGCCAAGTAATCATTCTTCAGCTTTCTTCGGGAAAGCACATCTTTCACCCTTGGTTGATTGTTTGAGGCTTTAGGATTTTTATAGTGTGTGCTCTGTGGTTTTGCCTGTGTTTAGTTGTCCTTAGGGTTTGATTTGTCAAATTTTCAATCGTGGAGGACTAACCTATAAAAAGGTCAAGAAAGTTGCGAAACCTTCCTCCTCTTGTCACATTGGAGCTTCCACCTCCACCCCAAAGGCGGAGATTGGACACGGACTGTTCATTTGAACTGGTAGGAGTAAGTGAAGTTCTAGGTGAACCAAAACTCATAGCTAACCATTTTGATCTTGATACAGTTGAGATAGAAGACTTGCAAACTAACGAGTTTGCAAGAAATTTTAACACACCCTTGATTGATTTAAATGATCCTGTGATCATTCAGGTTAGGCCTTTTGATTCACCTGTTTTAGGTGTCCCTATGGGTAGGATTATGTCTTCTGTGGGAGAAAGTTATTTTGTGTTCACCTCAGTCGTCTTGGTTGAAGGGGTACTACCTCCCTTGGTAAGTGCCCATAGATCTAGTATACCTTATACACCTTTGACTCCAGCGAGTCGGGTGGTTCAACCACTGTCACTCAAACCTAGCAGGTACTTCTGGTTACATGGTTACTGGGATCCCTAGTATACCTATTGTTCCTTATTCCTTTCCATATACTACCCAGAGCGGTCTGGTAGGATCCTTGGTGTTCGTCCAAGGATTTCCTTGGAATGGGGGGCACATTCCCCCATCCACTCCATATGTAGGCCCATCACCTTTGTATGTAGGAGTGCAGTTTCGGAACAATACCTCTTACAGGAAAAGTTTCCAAACTTCGATTTCGGCCCCGTTTACGAGCTCTCCCTTTTCGTTGTTTAGCAGAGGGATACCGACTCTTGTCTTTCAGACCCCTGTTTCTATTGGGATGGCCCAAACTTCTTATACTGTACATCCCACACATAATCCTATGGCTTACGGATGAAATTTGTTTCAGAGTAATATACCTACTTCGCAACTGGTGGCAGGGGGCAACCCCACTTTTACCTATGGGCATTCGGGGGCAGGTCCCTCTAATCCCCAGGCTGGCACATTTAGTGCCCCGGTTTGACCCAAAATTCAGTTTCTAGCAACCTTAAAATTGCCATATTTGTCAAAATTGATGAATGACCCGGTTAGACATGACCCCTCATGGCCACCTGTACCCACCAAATTTCCATTGGACATCCCTAAATTCGAGGGCAAAGTTGGTGAAGATCCTGGGGCTCATGCCACCACATTCCATTTATGGTGTTCTTCAAATTCACTGAATGAAGATTCGGTTAGGTTGAGGCTATTCCAGAGAACCTTAAAAAGTACCATGGAAAAATGGTATATTGAATTGCCTTCTGCTGCTTTCAGTAGTTTCTAGGATTTGGCTAGTGCATTTCTTAGCCACTTTCAGCTTTTGGTCTGATATGATTTCGGAATGGACTTGTTATCTACCTTTAGGCAGAACAAAGCTATCCACATCTTGGATCATATCCTAGAGTGGAGGAGGTGAAAGATCCTTATAAAAGACACTATCCCTCCTGAGTTCCTTTTAGAGTGGTTCCTTAAATCCTTGTTGCCCTACATATCTAAGGATGTATCCACCTCAGGAGTGACGAATGAATAAGAAGCCATTCTCAGGGCCCAAAAACTAGATTTGATTTATTCATAATCTGGTATCTTGTATGAGATTATCCCTGAGGAAACGAGGCCTACACACGATGCAGAGAAGCCTAAGCCTGGACCCCATGCTGATAGTGTGGTTGGGTCCATTAACTCTCCCACCGTAGAGTCTTTGGCTAAGCAACTTCATCAGTTGTCTGTCAAGCAATCTATGGTGGAGGCAGCTAAGGCTGCCCCCTCCCCCCAAAGTGCAAATGTTTTTGCACAAACCTCTCAGAAGGGCAATCAGCAACCCGGTGGGAAGAAAAAGAGAGGAAAGAAGGGAGAGGGAAACCAAAACAAGCAGAAGCCCGTGAACAATGCTGATGGGGGAAAGAAATAAAAGAAGAGGGTCAAGTTCCCATGTAATTTGTGCCATGAGGACCACCTTACTCACCTTTGTCCCCTTATGGAACAAGCCCAGAAGCTGCTTAAGGCTCAACAACCGGCTGTCCTGAATGATCCTTTTCCCCAAGGGTAGAACTCTGCTTCAGCTTCTAATGTAGAAGGGGGCACTCAAAATTCCCATGACCCAAACTATATCAACATGGTTCGATATTAAACTTTGTTACAGACGAGGAATAAAAATTATGAGAAAGAGACTCTTGAGAAGGGTAAAACTGTAGGTGAAACTTCTAACCCTCTCACGATAGAGAAGCCTGCTGAAACTGTGCCAAAGATACCAAAAGGTGTCTTCAAGAAGACCTTGCATAACCCTAACGCTAGTGCAACTTCAACCTATTTTGTGGTTAAATATTTATCCCAAACACCGTGTGCAATGTCAGCTTTAGAGGTGTTACAGAGTTGTCCTTCTCAGCATGATGCTCTCTTAGCAACTTTAGGCAGCATGGATTCGTCGAGTCTCATGGCGAAGTTTCATTTGTCTGATGTTAAAATTTGCCTACCTTACCATGTAGCCTTATCAATAGATGTCATCCATGGTGGAAAGACCATTGGAAGGGAAGTTTTTGATGAGGGTGCTTCTACATGCGTTATGTCTATGACCTGTTGGAAAGCTCTCAAATCCCCAGAGCTGGTCCCGTCAAACACTCTACTTACTGCTTTCGATGGAAGGTCCTTCTGTCCACATTGTATCCTGCCGAATTTTGAAATTAAGCTGGTAGGGAAAGCAGTGTCTATTGAGGTAGAAGTGATTGATGCTCCTTTAGATTATAATCTGCTTCTGGGAAGGAACTGGACTTATGTGATGTCCGCTATTGTGTCGGCTGTTTTATGTGTAGTGGTTTTTCCACATGAGGGAAAGTTGGTTACTATTGATCAACTTGATTATACTCAAAAAGGCTGTTTAGAGTCTAATGAGTCCGCTGTGCCATTGGTTAATCAGGTCAAACCTGCTGCACAGAGCTTGGGGGATGGAATGTACACATCACTGATGGGCACATTTCATCTTCCAGCCCCAGTTAATTATATTGGTTCTACTAATGTGGGGAGGTCCATAGCTACAGTTGTTGATCGGACTGATCCTTGGGTTCTCCCATCCCCCCATGAACCAAACGTGCCCTTATCGACAGTGGAGGTAGCTTATCAAGCTATCACTCAAGCCACTGAAGATCTCGAAGAATTCTATTTACTCGCATGGGAGGAAAACTCTTTGCACTCTATATATTGTTTAGACATGATTTTACCTTCAGATGAAGCCATTTTGGAAGCCATGAGTGGGCGTGGTGAAATTTGTGAGGATCTTCATCATCGTTCCTATTTTCTTCCAGAACTAAACAGAATAGAAAATCAAGAGTTTCATTTGAGACTGGCAGAAGATGTTGATATACCTATCAATCCCTTACCCAGGGAAGGAATGTTTTTCGAGGGGAATATGGAAAATATTTCTGCCACTATACCTATTAATATCTCTGTAAACCCTGATGTCGTGGAAAACATATATATAGGTGCAAATTGCTCTTCTGAAGAGATTGCCATCTATACTTCCATATTTAAGGAATTCCTTGATGTCTTTTCCTGGTCATATGAGGAGATTCCGGGCATAGAACCATTGATTGTTGAACACGAAATCCGAACATATCCTGATGCCAAACCGGTTCGACAAAAGTTAAGACCTATTAACCCGTGCAAAGCGGCAGCTGTAAAGGTTGAAGTTGAAAAGCTATTGAAGGCTGGTTTTATCTATCCCATAGATTTGACAGAATGGGTATCCAACCTTGTTCCTGTCGATAAGAAGCAAGGGACTATCTGCGTCTGTACAGACTTTAGAGACCTCAATAAAGCCTGTCCTAAAGACAACTATCCCATGCCATTTATAGACCATATTATAGATGGTTGTGTGGGAAGTAAGGTGTTCTCATTTATGGATGGTTTCTCTAGATACAATCAAATTCAAATAAAACCGAAAGACCAACATAAAACTGCTTTCATTTGTCCTTGGGGTACCTTCGCATATAAGAAAATTCCCTTTGGATTGAAAAATGCTGGGGAAACCTTTCAATGGGCTATGAAATTTACCTTTCATGATATTAAAGGCATTGTCGAACCATACCTTGATGATCTGCCTAAGCATTCTCGTAATAGGATTTAACATCCAGACCATTTACGGTTGATATTTGAGAGATGCAGACATTATAAAGTCCGCTTGAATCCCCACAAGTGTGTATTCTATGTCGAGTCAGGAAGATTTCTTGGGTTCATTATCTCTAGTAGAGGCATCCAGGTGGATCCATTGAAATTTGAGGCCATTGTAAATCGGCCTCCTCCTCGTTCAATCAGGCAACTTCAAAGCCTGCAAGGAAAGTCTAATTTTCTTTGAAATTTTGTTGTTAACTATGCCAAGATTACTAAGAGTTTCATGCACTTGCTCAAACAAGACACCCCATTTCTATGGGATGAAACCACACAACTTGCTTTTGAGGCATTGAAAAAATCTTTGTTGCCGGCACCCTTATTGCGTCCACCAGATTATTATAGGGATTTTATATTATATCTAGCCGCATCTGAGTCGACCATTGGGGTAGTACTAGTCTAGGAGGATGATAAGCTTGTAGAGCATGTCGTTTATTATCTTAGTCGTGCTTTGTCCGGACCTAAACTTAGATACTCCCACATTGATAAATTAGCCTTAGAAGCTATTTATGCTATTCAGATGTTACGTCACTACATTTTACTGAGGACCACCACAGTAGTGGCGGATGTGAATATGTTTCAATATGTTTTATCCCGACAAATTTTTGGGGGGGAATTAACAAATGGATAGTCATTCTTCCAGAGTTTTACTTGGATTTCTAGTCCTCTAAGTCTAAGAAGTCCTTAGTGTTTGCTGAACTTATAGCAGAATTTCCTACTAAAGAAGATGTAGCAATTGAAGATGACTCATTCCCAGATGAGCACATATTCTTGATATCCACCTCTGATCCTTGGTATGGGGATATTCTTATATATCTCGAGACTTTGAAGTATCCTGCAGCTTCGTTAAGGGAGGAACGACGTAAATTACGCCTTCATGTTAAGAACTAACTCATGATAGGAGATACATTATATCGAAGAGGGGTAGATTCTATTTTGTGTTGATGCCTTACCCATGAGGAAGTGGATATTGTCCTGAATTATTCCCATAGTGGAGCGTGTGGGGGTCATTTATCTGGGTTAGCAACAACCCAGAAGATATTACGTGCCGGTTATTTCTGGCCCATGATCTTCAAATATTGTGTGGAATTAGTGAAGCACTGTCATCTGTGTCAGCTTTGCACCAGGAAGATGCGGTCACATCCTGCTCTATTATTTCCCATTGTCTCGGTATGCCCCTTAATGAAATGGGGGATTAATTACGTGACATGCAACCAAGCCTCAGCCGAGGGGCATAAATACATCATTGTCGATGTTGACTATTTTACGAAATGGGCAGAGGCAATGCCTACTTTTAAAGCTGACGGGGAAACAACAACTTTATTTGTATTTAATTATATTATAGCCCGGTTTGGTATACCCAAAGTGATTGTCACTGACCATGGAAGTCATTTTCAAAATAACATGATCACGGAACTGACTACCATGCTCCGATTTAGACAAGAAAATTCATCTTTGTACTATTCGCAAGCAAACGGTCAGGTTGAGGCTGTCAACAAAACTTTAAAAACTATCCTTAAACGTACAATTGATGCAGCCCATTCTAACTGGCACATCATGCTATATCCTGCCCTTTGGGCCTACCGAACTAACATAAAAACTGCTACGGGTTTCTCCCCTTTCCAACTCGTTCATGGAGTGGAAGCAGTTACTCTGATTGAGTGTGAAATCTTATCTTTAAAGATAGATATTCATGTGTTAATTGATACGACAGAGCTTGAGGAATGTCTGGTACATTTAGAACACCTTGATGAACAACATAGAGATGTGCTGACCGCTAATCAAGCTCATAAAAATAGGGTCAAATCTCAGTATGATAAATCGGTCAAACCTTGGGCTTTCTTTGAAGGGGAACTTGTCTTGCTTTGGGACCAAGACAAAGACCCCCTGGGGGTAGGAAAATTCAAGGCCATGTGGTTAGGACCTTATGTCATGTCGAAAGTTTTGAAGAAGGGCACATATGAGTTAGTTGATTTTGATGGGAACAAGCTCCCTGAGCCTAGAAATGGGCTCTACCTGAAAAAGTACTATGCTTAGGCTTAGCACTTTTTATTGTATCTTTATTGTATGTAAGGTATATAGGGTTTGCTGATGGCGCCAACCATCACACTTATAACCTAGCTTCAACAACGTGGGTTATTTACTCTCCCTTAGGACACCTTGTTTCCACTGGAGGCGCTTGCTTAGGTCCTGCTTCTAATAATGTTGTTGAGTATAGGACCGTAATTCAGCTTTTATGGGATGCTTTTTCACGTGGTATCACCCAGCTTGAAGTCCATGTAGAATCTCAGCTGGTGGTTTCCCAGCTCAATCGAGCTTATCAGGTACGAAATCCTATTCTATTACATCAGTTCATGCAAATTCGGTTATTGGAAAG
The DNA here is from genome assembly GCA_001517045.1 of Pseudotsuga menziesii. Lineage (NCBI taxonomy): Eukaryota > Viridiplantae > Streptophyta > Pinopsida > Pinales > Pinaceae > Pseudotsuga > Pseudotsuga menziesii. Next base: position 22,573 of record LPNX010725124.1, read on the forward strand.
AAATCTTGAAGTTATTATATTCAATCACATTCCACAAAATCAGAATTCATTAACTGATGCATATGTCAATTACATTTTAGATTAGCATCTAACACACATTTCATAAAGATATACAGCACACATATAAAAAACATTTATAAATAAACCGACAATAACAACAATATATATATATATATGTAAAATATCTATCCATAGATAGGTCAAGTCTTATCCTCAGATCCCGTCATAACGGTATAATATACAAAAATATAGAAAAATGTGGATCGCAGTCCATCAAAATGTCCTAGATCTACGTAGGACCACCCAAGTCACTTGGACAGCCTTGGTCCCCATGGTCCCTTTGTACTATGGCTTCCTTAGCCTCTTCGGCTTCGGTAGCCTCCACAGCCTCTATGTATACAAGAACCGCTCTGGCCACTCGCCTGAAAAGACATAACCAGACCGGTGGAATTCAGACAACGAACTCTTGCATGGCAGTCAGGATATGCTCTATCTGCAAGGTAGGAACTCTTTGGGTCAGCCTGGCCAGCTTCCCCACTAGAACCCTGATCAGTCCCAAGTCTTCACCTATGACAGGATGAACAAACATGCGTGGATGCCCCTCAGGGCGGACCGATCCAATATTTGAATTTTGACAAATTTATAGGATTAAGACTTGTACATATGTATATATATATCATTTTAAAATTCATAAAAAAAATTAAAAATAAAAATTATAAAATTGTTTACCTAGCTCTCCCCATGCTCCTCCTAGAGGGAGGACAAGGTCTGGGTCACCTCGAAAGTCCATGCCAGCTTATGGAAACTACTCTAGTGCCGGTAACTGTCATTCCCACTAGATATAGAAATCATCATCGTATACACTATGCACCGTGTCTCCTCCTCCTTGATGAAGGAAGATGTCTCCCCACCTGCTTAGCCTTGGCTGATGTGGATATCGGACTGGTAGAGGTATGGTGAGGCTCAACCCTGGTACTCTCTCAAAGAAGAAGGCAACCAATATGCTTGCATAACCAAAGTTCTTTCGGCTTCCTCTCTTGCAATCATACAGTTTTCTTTTCATGATAGGGACAACTCCCGAACACCAATCATAGAAGGCACCACAAAAACAATCCACCACCAACCTCATTTGGTTTTATGTAGCCAAATGTAATGAGGAGGATCCTGCAATCCTCACGATGGTGCTCGTAAGTACATGAAGTGTAAATTCATGGATATGTGCAATAGGGACACAACTCCCTCTCTTTTGGGTACCTGGTGTGCAAAACACATCTATATAGTTTTGGACACTTAAAGGGTCACCGCCTCTTCCGGTGCCATCTAAGTTGACCGGTGCTCCTTGTCGCGATAGACCGGTAATGAAATACATGTCCTCAGTAGTAATATCCAAAGTCTCACCTTGTAGGTCGAACATCCCCAAATCATGATCCCAATAATTTATCATGAACTCCAATAGGTGGACATTGGCCCGCATGGGTGATGTGCAAAATAACTTTAATAGCCCACTTGTTCGTAATGCATGTATGGTGGGCACACTTTGGAGTGCTTCTTGGTCCATTGTTTCATGTTCTACTTCCCTCCATTCCAGCACCATCTTCACACCTGGCAACACAAGTAATTTGATTCATTAATTTCATTTAAAATTTCAAATTTTTTTGACTATATTTAGCTTTTTATCCTTCACGCAGTACATGTGACTGTCTAGTTAGACATGTTGTGTACTGTACGTGACTGTCTATAAAGGAAACCCACGTACAGAACATGTGTACGCGAGTCTTTACACTGTGAACGCACGTATGGGTTGTGACATGTTTTAGGATGCTTTTAATCATGAAATTAGGACTCAAAATTAATAATTGCTAGGATCAAAATGAAGAGCTCGGGGTGTAGGCTTACCTGCAACTTACGAAATTTGATTTTGTTTGCTAGATTGTCCGCAACGATCGAACAAAGGTGGAGGTAAAAACTTGCTTCTTATGGCTAAAAATTCCAAATGGTGAATTTTGTTTTGATTTTCAACTATTTATAGAAATTTTATTTCTCCAAGTGGGTTCTTTCCTGTAGTTTGAAAATCCATTCAACTAATACCATATTTCTTTAGGCTTTGAAACAGGTTTTTCATCATTATAAAATGTTGTTGCTCCAATAAGGTGGTTTTGTCATTTCCAATACATTTTGGCATCTATATTCAATCCAAATTAACCTTAGCAATCAACATTTTTCCACGGACTATGGTCTTTTAAACCATTTAGTTCCCTGTTTTTACCATTGTTCTTCCATGGATAAGATCCCTTTTTCATGAGTATCTTCCTTCAAATCCTATCTTGTTCTTTGGTACTCATGCCGCAACTGTTTCAGGTACAGGGGTATCCGTTTAGCTATTTTTCACACCAAATAGAGCTTCTTTTGAATCTCTTTTGACAAGCTAACCCTTTATTGGACTCCCCGCCCTTATGGAGTTTCTTTAGGCCCAGGTCTGACTCCTTCAAAACAGACTTGACTGCCAATTTAACTTGTCCATTCAAGCTCATTAAGAATATGTGAACGGGCATCTGCATTGGTGGTAGGTTATCTCTTTCTCAGACCATGCGGAATAATACGAGAAAGGATCCCTCTCTTTTCTATTTTGAATTGAGAAGAGTATTCTTAGTCATAGGTTTATCACTTTTCCGGACCCGAGGGATTAAATTTACGGAAAAGGAACACCCGGAATGAGCTTAGTTTTCTCTTTTTCGTGCTCTGGACCTAAACATGAAAAAGATTCCGAGTGTACTTTGTGTCTTTGTCATGCTCGTTAAACACTTAAGAACAAAGCAACAAGTTTATTGTTGTAAGCCCCATTTCTAGTAATCAAATGGATCTTTCCAAGTGATCTTGATTTCCTTCACACTCATAAAACTCAAGCTATTTTATGTTGTTTTGGAAGGAGCGTTGGGTAGGTGGTAATTTAACCTTTTTTTGGACCTCCCTGACTAAGTACGAAAAAGGTTCACCTTTTCTTCTACAGAAGTTAAGAGAGTTCTTCTGTGGTATGTTTTATACTTTTTTGTCCTCATGAGACTAAATTGGACAGAAAAGGACCCCCCTGGAGTCTTCTTTGGAGTTTTTCAGACTCTCTAAATATGAAAACACCAACTAAGCATATACTAGTTCGGGCTCATTAAATCCATGAATCAGTGACACTATCAAGCATTATTCTCCCATCTCTTCAAGCTTGTTAAAAAATGAAGAGGGATCCGAGTTGACTTTCCTCAACTCATTAAAATTTAACAGGGAAGGTAAGGAAGAAGTTTTCTCTTTTTTTCGTAGTGGCAACATGTCATCCTTGAACATAGCACTCTTTGTTTTTTTCGATACCCATGTTTTAATGTTCACTTTTTGTTCATCTATTACTTTGAGTTTCCTACTCTTCCTCTTGTCCATTATACCTGGAGAATCTAATCATGTCTCCTACATGACAGATAAGTCTATGTGTTCTATCTATAAGTTAAAAGATGCCTTGGGTCATCTCTGTGTCGTGCTCATTGTTTAAGGACTTCACCTAATGTTTGATCTATATCCTGATCCCATCATTGTTATATCTATTATCTATTGTGTCTCCCTTCTTTTACCCAGTTCCTAGTCACTCTTGTGATCCGTTGGATGATCTATTGACTTCCTTATCACAGCAGGGTTCCATTTCAGTACTTCCTGATGACGAAGACCTAGAGTTTTGACGATCGTACCTCAGGATTCACTTTCCTCATTTGTGAATTCCTTTGCTTCAGTTGTTAATTATTACTTATTGATTGACAAACTGTTGAATCCTTTCCATGTTCGACTTCAACTTACTTTTATTCACATGGCTTGGATTCTACTGGTTCTTTGGGATAGTTTATGAAGACCTTAGTTCCTCATCTATGGACTAAGTTGTCCAAGACTATGTTCTATTCATATATACAGATTCCACATCTTTGAAGACTCATCATTATTGTATATTATGGCTTTGATCCACCTTTGTAATATACGTGGTTTAATACCCGTATCATATGATGTACTCAAATATTGTAAAGGAGCTAGTGTTCCAGTAAATTGAACATAGTATCCTCAGATATGACTTTAGACAAGTCTTGGTTACCTACAGTCAAGTAGAGTCTAATCAATTTGAACTTCCTCATGTGGATTAGAATTGCTTGTGGCTATTAAATCCATTTTACATTATTGTAATTACTATCTGGATTACTTTTTTGATTAATGAAAGCATTCACAGCTACAAGCCTTTTGCACTATTTCATTCTTCAATGGCTGAGTAAATTGTGAGATCTTCTTTGTGATTTGTGTGTTTGTATACAGATCTATATGCTCAAATTTAACATGGTATCAGAGCCTCGACGGACAAGGCATTTCTCCTCCTCAAATCTCTTACTAGATCATTTTTTTTGTTTTACAGGTACAACTTTGAAATGAATTCACCAATTCCTCTTCTCACCCGATCCTTAGACTATTTTGAATGGAAGGTGAAGATGATTGGATTTCTAAATAGATAAAGACTCTTTTCGGTGTCTGACGGATACGGTATAAATCATTTTAAGAGTCAAAATGACTGGCTAAATGCAAAGGATGCAGCTTTTGAAATAACGGAACTGGCTCTTTCTCCTAGCATGCGCTACCTCAGTAGATCTATTAAATATCCACAGGAACTTTGGAGAAGATTGGACATAAACTTTGGACTTGGAAGCACATGGAGCACATCCAGCACCATAAGCATCCTTGATCCAAAAAGCTCGGCCTCCACTCTCTCTGATGAAGCTGTTCAAGATGAAGAATAAGTAGAAGCTTGTACACAGTCAATTTGAATTGAAGACAGTATCCATGCAGTGACTCCTTATCCCGATGCTTCGGAAGTTCATAAGATCTCTGATATCTCATCTTCTCATATTGCTGAAACAGAAGAAGACATTCGAATCTCTGATATTGAAGAAAAATTCTGCTGCACTTCCATGCAAACATTCATCGGTGATTTTCCCTTAAATTCTGTGCAAAATTTACCAGTAATTGCTTCCGAAATTGAAGAGAAATTTGATTTTTATCCCTCTAATGTTGCTGCTGGTGTGAAAATATGTGATACCTTGTCTATTTTGGAAGAAATATCAGATTACCAGAGTGATCCATTCACTCCCCATGATCTAGTTTTTCCAGCAAATTCCTGCAGGATTGCATGCACCAAAATTCAGAATTTTGAAGTAGAAGAAAGCCGTGCATCGACCGTCACGGTTAACCATTTATTTGAATCTGATATTAACCTTATTGGATATGATATGATCTTATTTAGATATTATCTGATATTTCTTGGTTTAATATATCAAATTCATAATCTTTCAGTACTGCTTGTAGCTGTTCTCATCAACGGTGTGAAGAAACAAGTACCGCAAGTCTCCTACAAAACTACTGTTGGGGATTTGATTCCATTTCACAGTTTTGGATCTGTTTTGAACCTATTTAGATATGATTTACTTTCTGATCTGATATTATTTGGTTCATATTTTAAAATTCAAAAGCATTCAGTCATGCTTGTAGCTGCTCTCACCAATTCCGGTGTGAAAAATCAAGTACCGCACTTTCTCTTCAAAACTGCTGATGGGGATTTTGTGTTAGTTTCCTCATATGAGCTTGCTGATATTTTATTATTTGATTCATTATCTATTTCAGAAGCTATATCATACTATGGAGCTCCAGCATTCTCTCTCAACAATCCCAGTGCTTCTCTACCATTGATCACATGCTCATCTTCTCACAGAACTAGTAAAGAGGAATATTTTCTACATCTGCCTGGACACCTGCTCCTAACACTTGGGGCTGTTATTAAAAATCATGGTTTTATATTCATGGCTGCAACATATCAGTTTCTTGAGTGTTTTTCACATTCTCTAAATTCTCAAGAACCTTTCCTCACTTTTCAGTTGACTTCAGTTGCTCTACATGGGTCCAGTCTTCATCCGGCAGCTGTCTATATTTCTGATTTAGTTGAGCATATCATTCTTCTTCCAAAGAGGAAGATTTCTCTAGACATAATGATGGAGAGGTTCACATGCCAGGACCTAGGATACCTGTGCACAGAAGAACCAGATTGATCCTTTTTTTCCCATGTGGTTTTTCCCCAAGCACCTTATTTTTGAGCAGTTACTTTACTTTACTTGATGTAATGGGTGACCTATGGTCTTAGTTACCAGGGCCCAGAGTTTGTCCAAGTTAGCATTCAGGGGGGATGTTAGTATTATTAATGCTCCCTTGTCCAAATTTGGTCATGTGTCTAAATCAGGAGTCATGTCTAAATCGGGAGTCCATCTAGTCTATTTGTAGTCATTAGCACTATTGGTTAAACTTGACCTAATTGGGGCACATGTTTCAGTTACCAAAGTGTGGGGAACACTAATTGAGGCTCACTGCCACTTATTGCACTTGATTGCATAAGTTTAGGAGTCTCCTAGATCAATCCCTACAATTTAGGAAGCAACTGGGAGTGCCAAAACCAACCAAGGTTAGTTCACTTCAGTTAATGACTAGTCAAGCCAAGTTAGGAGTCAGTTACATTCAGTTCTAGCCCTCTACATTCAGTTAGCACTAGGTTCAATTGATTGCACACATGTGGGGAATTTTTCTCACCTACCACAGTCAGTTAACCATTATTTAATACTAAATGTAACACTTGGTTGTGTTTTAGAACTCTGGTTATGATTTAGACAAGGACAGTTAACTACTGGGTCCTCCAATTGTGATTTAGACAAGTCTTGGTTACCTACATTCAAGTATAGTCTAATCAATTCGAAATTCCTCATGTGGATTCGAATTGCTTGTGGCTATTAAAGCCATTTTACATTATTGTAATTACTATCTGGATTACTTTTTTTATTAATGAAAGCATTCACAGCTGCAAGCCTCTTGCACTGTTTCATTCTTCAATGGCTGAGTAAATTGTGAGATCTTCTTTGTGAGTTGTGTGTTTGTCTACAGATCTATATGCTCAAATTTAATAGGAAGTAAGGAAAATAATCGACAAATCCGCTATTCACATGGGGCAAGGCCAGCACAAAGGGGGAGACCATTCTGTTTCCTACGTCACAAGAGCAGGGAAGCGTGGGAGCGTCCACTTCATGTGATTTGCAGCATGGATCAAATATACAAGGTTGTGTTTGAAAATATTTCTCGTAGCAAATGGTAAGGTGCCACAGCTGATAAAGCGACTTGACTAGATTCCCAGCAGGTAAAGAATCACCATGCTCGTGCCCTCACACATGCTGATACCGAAGACACTTGATAGCAGAATGTGTGGGAATGTTGACCAGTCATGAATCACCTAAAACCAAATGAGAAGGCGTCATACTCAAAATCCACAATAGTAGCCAAGCACGTCAAGCTATCGCTAAGGCTGAGTGCACCCACTAGCTCCATGATATTTATTCACATTTGTAAATCGTGGCAATAGTTCCACTCTCTAGACTGTTAATGTTTGATTGCGACTGAAAACAATTCTTAGGCTGGTTTCATAGAATAGTCTCAGTGCTAAAATAGTATAAATATAGTCTCAATAGAGGGAGATAGGGGCTGGTTGGGAAAATTTCAAGTGTTGAGGCTCTCCATTGTAAATAGTCTCTAATTTCTATGTTATGAATAAATTTGCTGAGGAAAGATTGTCTTTCAAGGCAGAGATTCATGTGTTGTTGCTTCTTTCAATATCTCTTTACGTGAAATGTTCATCCCGTTTTCATTCCAGTTTGTTAATTTCTTTCATGTCTGAAATAAGTGTATAACAGTTTGGAATTCATACATGCTATGCTATGTCTGTTGTTTCAGATATTCATTTAAGTTTTCTTCTAAATTTACATAGAATTCATCTTGTTGGTGCTCTGCATGATGGACTGTTCCCTCTCATCTACTAATCACCTATTAAAAATCTCCTGATTGCAAGATCGACGGCTATCTTGCCTCCATTTGTAAATTCACGCCATTCTTTACCTCCTGCAAAATTTTCCCTACCTGGACCTTCGAGTCCATTGAAAATGGTCCCTTACTCTAGTAGTCCCACCTACATCTTACATTAATGCACCCACTCCATTCAGGAATCTGGCCTCCTCACCATTCTTGATCGAATATCCCACGTGAACTAAACCTGAAAACAAGCGAGAGACCCCTCTTTCACTGCATAGGGCCAGGGGTGCAGTCTGAACCGGTTCTGTTGTTTCCTGGGAGAGAACCATTTTTCCACCTAACCTAAGGGCTCAATCTTGGTGCTAACACTTCCCAAAGAGTAAAAAATTCAATAGAATTAGTTCCTTGTATAACTGCAAAACGGTGAAATGGACCATGTATCTTCTTTTAAGACTATTGTAGAATGTTAAAAGTTATAAAATGGGGTTAAAATGACTTTGGAATATCAGAAATATTATCATATGTAGCATCTAATACCAAATATATAGTGTCTCCATGAGGATATGGGGCTAGAGTAGAAAAAAGATCAGCAAGTGGGGAAAACCGATGGATGTAAAAAACTGAACGATAGATGGACTTGATATATGATGCATAGATTCTTAGAACATATCCAAAGATGTGTGACATAAGTCAAAGGATGACTAATGTCATGGATAAAGAACCAATAAAAAATATACAAGACTTGAAACCATTAGATATAAGTAACATTGCATAGGAAACCAATAAGAAATCAACTAATGAACTTGGGCTTTGTATAGTCCGAGGGGTATTAAAATGTGTAGATGATGGTTTGTATGATGTCATAAAATTCATTTCAGTATGAAAAAATTATTCTAAATAACAATTATAATTATTTTAATGGAGTGAGGAATATTTTCTTAAGGACAAGTCAGGATCTAGTGAAAAAACACAATCATTGGGAGATGAATCTAGTAGACTGGTAGGTGGATTATTCAAGAAATGAACTGATATTTCTGATCCTAATATATTAGAAAGTGAATATATATCATATATATGAGAAAATTATTTAACTCTAGAACTCAAGGGATATTTTATATTACCATGTGACTGCGCACTATGACAGTGTTCTCAGGATTCAACAAGATTCTCTAGCTCACTTGGAATTTCAATGTTATGGTTCTCAAGTAGTTGAGACATGATGTTCATATTATTATTGAAACATATATTCTTAGGATTAAAACCCTTAATACAATAAGAAAACTTGGATGTGCTCCCTTGCTTCTTCACTTTCTTCATTGATCCTTCATCAGTGGGTTTCGATCTTTCATCTTCATTATCTAACTTTGGCTTCTTCTCTTTCACTATTTGCTTCTCTTTTGAATTTGCATTATTACTTCCTTGACCTATAAGAGAATGATCATTTATATTGGATATTCTAATGGAACCCATATAGATCAATTTATCTTTCTCCTTTGTTACTGAATCAAAGAATGTACTCCAAGAAGGCATTTTCCAATTCAAAATAGCAAGCCTAGTAGCATGAAAAGTAGAAAAAAAACGAAGTATTCAAAACCCTTTTTTCATAGGATGGAAAGGATCAATTGATATTCCTTCTTGTCAATCACACATTGTTTGAAAAATAGAACAAGTTCCTTTAATTTGGTGAAAAAACCCTCAATATATTCAAAACTACTTGGAATCAATGAGAATAACTCATTCTCCAACTGATGTGCTCTTATCTCTTCTTGTACTCAAAAGTGAAACTCAAGCTTTCTCCATACTTGGTTAATTATTTAATCAAAATTAATCAAAATTAATCAAAATTGAAATTAATCAAAATTGATTAATTATTTGATCATGAGTTATGAAGTGGGTTTATTATACTCCCACACCCCTTTTTAAGCCCGAATTTAAGATGTCGTGTCAAAATTTAGGTGTATATAGGGCCCAACAACAATGCTATGACCACCCTTTACAATTATTCATATCCAGAAAAGTGAGTAAAGTGGAAAAATCACATGGGTAAAATCCTCCCTCAAGAAAGGACAAGGCACAAAATTTGGATAACATGACTTCAACATATCTTTTAGCTTCACTTGAATGAGATGAATGAACTAATTCTTGATGAAATAATTATTAGGATTAATTAATCCTCCCTTGACCATATATAGTCTAATTGATCATCTTTCCTAACTTAGGGAGACATTATTATTGCACAAGAGTGTGGAGAACACATATAGAGACTAACTTCCACTTAATGTATGTTCATGCATGATTTAATCCCTACATGATAGGAGCCACTCTGAGTGCCACCAACATCCTCTATCAATTGGTTGTTGTAGGTAGGAAGGTATCACAACAAAAAAAATGTTTTTTAGCAAGGGTTATCTTCTTCCTCCAAAAGTCACTTTTAGGCGCGGTTTTGGATTTGGAGGCGGTCTTTAGAAAACATACACTAATATCACTGATGCTAAAATTTTTGAATTATAGGGGAGGCTATAGAAGAGATCAACT
>LPNX010725124.1:35571-57386 GCA_001517045.1 Pseudotsuga menziesii
CCCCCCTCGTTGTAACATACAAGGAATGTTTTGAACCCTCCTTGTAGTGACATATGAAGTTAGTTTATAACCCCCCTTTTATCCATAATAAATCATTATAAAATATATTTTATTTAAAACATCAATATGGAAATATCATGAGGGAACGGAGGAATCAAACCTTCAACCTCCTACTTGTAAAGCAGGCTCTCTACCATTGAGTTAGAACCCTTTAAGAATAGGGGAAAAAGGAAATATTAAAACCATTATTGCATCATTTTTAATTCTAAGAAAAGACTAATAATCCCAAAATTGTTTCTTACTCGAGAGACCTAATAAAATATTATGAATGGCTCTAACATTATTTAGATATATGCTAACCACTTCAAATCGTATGGATATAACCTTATTCAGATATATTCTAGCCACTTCAAATTCTATGATGTAATCAAGATAATTTAGATGTATTCTTGGAAATTCACCTTTAGACTTTGAAACATATAATTATGCATCAAATTGACCTCAAGTTGGTAGTTAAAAAGAATAATATTATGCCAACCAGGAAGAAACTAAATTTTCTTGATTATGATCATGCCTCTATACAACACACAATGCAGGAGCAAATAAATTCGTTTTGGAGCTTTGTAGATTTGAATCTTACGTTATTTTATGACAAAAAGTTGTTTAGAATTTTACCTTTTGTGTAGCGAGCTTAAGCTAGGAGGAATAGGGGGGCTGGTACAATCAGCTATGGTTAGTTTATCATTGCAATTATCTATTGTATAAGATGTTTTTCTTCACAAATATATCAAATACATAAATCTTGTTTTTCATTACTTCTATGCTACTATGATTTGTTGCTAGGAGGTTGGTTCATCCTTTTGCAATGACGAAACCCAATAAGGACATACCTGCATCATATATCTCATAAATTTTCAACCAATGGATCCTCTAAGGGGTTACTGACATGTGCAAGTATCAAATTATCAAAATTCTTTCTCAATCTATAACAAATCTCAACCAAAGCATGGGGAAATTGTGATCCTTCAAGATATTCGACATAGCTAACATCCCAATACTTGAAAAATGCTTTAATCTAACCCAAGTAAAAAATATCTCCCTTGGACTATAATAATATAATATTTCTCTCACAACAATGATCAACCTATTCCATCATTGGCATGTCTCCCTCAATATGGGGCATAAAATCAATCTAATGCGTCATCTTCCAAGGAACACAGAAACATTTTCATCATAACATCCTCATGGGGAACATTGAATCTTGAAATAAGTGCAATGTAAGATGTAACCCGTAGTACAAATTAGTCAGCATGTTCTGAGATGTTTTGAATGTGCTTGTCCCAATATGGAAGAAAGAATTAATTCATATTCCCTGGGATACCCAAGAAATCTAATGGATTGAACCATTATTTAATCCATGATTCTTCTAAAAATTCCATACTTTTTAACTTCAATATTCAATGTGACAAACTCATATGAAATTTGAAAAACATATAATTATCATACCTCATTTCAATACTAGTGGATTTTCCAAGTGAGATTTCAAATGCATTCAAGTATGTTGGATGTCCTCACCTCTACAACCAACAAGTTCAATTTAAAATATTCTAGAACATGGCTTTGCTCCTTCGTAGAGTCAGTAGATGAAAAAAGATATTAAAAATTAACCTTATCAAATCAATGTAGACAAACTACTAAATCTCAAGAACTGGACTTTATCTCCAACAACACTAAATTTTTACCTCCTAGATATTCTGCATTAACAAGACAAACAAAATTTTGAAAGATATTCCGTATTACAAAAACAAACCAAAAAACTCAGTTATAGTAAGCGAAATAGTGGATGTAAGACCTAAAAATATCTATAAAAAATGAAAAACCCTACTTTTTCATTCAGCATTCATGTAAGCCTAGTCTTCTCCAAAATATCTGCAACATGTTGTTGTATGCTTTGTTAATTTGCTTGCTATCATTGTAGAAGTACGATGTTAGCAAGAGATGGGTGGAGATATACAATTAAAACCTAGAACTGCTTAATCGTAAGAATTTGCATAAATCCTATTTAAATAATCCTTTCTAAAACTAATCTTGCTTGCTTGAAGGAATCTGCATGCAATTTCAATTAGTTGAACATCCAACTAGGACAAAGATGGTCAAGATCATGCTCACTTATTGTTCCTGTGTGAAGAATATTTCATCATCTACCAAGTGATTTTGATATGTTTCTTCAATAAGATGGGCTTATTCTTCTCTTTTGTCCCATTCTAGGTAATCCATGGTTTTTTCTAGTTTCTAGAGTTTGCGTTCCATTTGTTCTTCTCTTGCTACTTTGAATCCTTGGAATTGTTATTTCTCTTTGTTTAATTTGAAACAATTGAAGAAAGGGCTTGATCCTTGGTGGATTTGATGGTACCCATTTCAACCAACTTATCATGTTATTGAGTCAAAGGATCCATGAATTCTACCAAAGATGACATTCTCCAATTTCAAACTCTTAGATTCCCTGAGTGGAATGTCGAAACGAACACTGAATATTTAGGCCCTAGCTTCAAAACTATGGAAAAACACAGCTCCTCTTCCTTTGTTTTGATGCCACATTTGTTTTGATGAAGAATGAAGGATTTAAAATTAGTGAAGAAATCTTGGATCCTCTCAAAGTGATTTGGATTCAAAGTGATCTACTCATTTTCGAGTTGATGGCCTCCTAGCTCATCAGTATTCCTAGACATTTACTCAAGCTTTAGCCACATTTCATTTGGTGTTGTAATACTGTCTACATGAAATAGGAGGTCCCTTGAAATTCCGAGACAAAGCATCCCAAGTGCTTCATCCTAATTGTTGAAATACTTAGACATCTACACAACTGAGTTCTACTCATTTTCTGCCTCCATGGTAACTCTGTATAAACATATCGATCTCAACTAGATAACCATCTTGGCCTTCCACTTAAAATAGTTGAACAGAGTGAGAAAGGTAACATGAAAGTGATCCATTTGTTGTTACGCACTGAGTGACAAAGAACACTTGAACAACCTATAATGAAAACTCTAAATCTACAAGAGAAGACCCTATATTGCAATTCAAACCCTATGAACTATCTAAATTCAACTGCAGCTCCAAATATCTCTGATACCATGTCAAATTCTGATTCACAACAAGATATAGAACCTAAGAGAATCCTCACAACAAAAGAAGTTGACAATACATGAAGAAAACCAAGTAAAAGAGAAATATTAACACATAGATATGGTACCAATAACTACATTTTCTATTACATTCCAACATGTAAACATGTCTGGAAGATGATTATATTACACTAAGAGAAAATAGTTATCCTTTGGAATCAAATTGGCGTCATACATGTGGCAAGATTATATTAGTCCTCAAACCACCATAGGTAGACTAATAATCTCCCAAACCACCTCAAATGGTCATGAATTGCCATGTGAACATTGGGGAATCATGCTTCATCATCAATAAGGGTTAGGTAGGCATGGTGGAGTGCATGGGTGAGTGGGAGTTTTTCTAGGAAGTCATAAATGGTCAAAAAATACAAAAAACACTCAAGAACAATGCATGGGTTCCTTTGGTCAAACTAGATCCATGATTTAAGGAGTGGGAGTGCAACAAGGGACCAAAATGTCATTAATGAGGGTGCTCATGCTCTTGGTTAACGAAAATGTTGGTGCTGGGTAGAATTAATGGTAAAAAACCCCCAATAAAGTTAGGAAGCCATCATAAACAATGTTTAGACTATGCAACATAAGTGAAAATTAATTTAACTATGGTCCTAGCTGGAATGTGTCTATTGTACTAGATGGTATGATGTACTAACAAGAAGCACCAAATGATCTCACACAAGCTAAGAAGGATATTTGAAAGGAACAGATGAAGAAAGATGTAATATCTCTATTTTACATACATTAAGAAAATAATGAAAGCATATTCCCAAGAGTAGCAACAACAATAACCACCAAGGATAATTGGGATACATGACAAACTAGGTACCAAGGTATGGAGAAAGTAAAATTATAAAAAAAAATTAAAAAAAAAAATATAAAAAGATTTTTAAAACTTTTCTTAAATAAAAATTAGTTTCCTAAGTATGTTAATAATATGGGAGAATAGTATGTTAATGTTTTATGAAGAATAGTCGAAATTAACAAGAAATTACTACTATTTGTTATCCTAATTATATAGTAGGATTATAATATTCCAACACCCTCTTAAGTCTGAATTTATGATGGGATATCTGAAATAATCAGAAATATAGATGCATATACGACCTAGCAAGAAGGATATGGTCAATCTTTACAATCATTTTTGTCAAGAAAAGTGAGGAACGGGGAAAAACCACATGGGGAAAATCCTCCCTCAAGAAAGGAAAAGGAAAAAAATTTAAACAACATCTCGTCAACATATATTCTTCTTCACATGAATGATCTAGCTGAACTACTTCAGATAGAATAAATTGTTGAAGAAGTTGTGGACTCCATGATCATGCGCTAGAGTGTAATATCTATAAGAAAGAAGAGGACAGACTCCTTGTAGCTCATCATCTGATGAAGTGGGAGTTTTATATGAATTATGCTTGATTTTTTCATACTCTGATCTCCAAACACAACATGAAAAGGAAAAGATATATGTGCATACTCCTTCCTATTAGTACTTTGTTTGCAATAGTCAATTTATGGGCCTGGAAGAGCTCGAAAAGGGTCCTATTCATTTGAAAACTATGTGAGTTCCCTTTAGATTATCAGAGGCACATTTTCCATGTTCTGAGACTGTGAGATAATGAAGAAGAGCTCAATATACGATGGTATATTCCTCTGAAGGTGAAGACTTCAGCCGTGACAATGATAGAGAAAGGCATCATAGAGCAATGATCCGGGAGCAGAAGGAAGAAGAGCGACAATAGAGCGTGATTTTGGCCAAAAGACATGATAGAATGGTCAAATTTTGGAATTCATAGAGTCTATTAAAATTGGCAAACAATGAAGGGACAAGATCAAGGCGAAGCCCGATTGACGGCCCAAAGCGGTTTCACTAAGTAAGCATGCTCGATAGAAGGAACTTTTCGAAATCGTGAAACATGTTAAAAGGTAGAAGTATCTAATGGCAGGGATGAATGTAGAAGTGGATCTACGTCCCTAGTTGATTTCGCAAGCCAAACTTGTGTGGAGGAAGTCGCGATTCCAAATCATGAAAAGTGGTACCGGCTGCAAAGAATCAACGATCACGACAAGAGTAGAGGTAGATCTATGGTTGTGTCTCTTTTTGAGATCTGAACTAGTACGAACAACGTCAGGATCCCGATTCACGAAGAGGTGATAGGACCTACTCAGATCGACAGTCGCATGGGAAGGTCAATCTAAATCAACGGGTAAGAACAAACCACGATATAAAGATGCTTGTTGTATCAAGAGAAGAGAATTTGGTGGAAGAAGTAATGAAACGTGGACGGTGGATGTGAAAGGTTCCCCAAATCAGAGGGTTGAGGAAGCCTCGGGGCTGTAACTATCACATCTAGTGTGCAGATGACAATGAAGGGGATGTTCATACGCATAATATGCCTCTCGGTTGACTAGTTGATTCCCCTGCTACCATTTGTAGCATGCGTATAGGTGAAATCATCCTCGTGGCAGAGCCGTATTGCCTAAAGAAAGGCAGATTCTATGTGATTTGGCCTGTGGAAGTGTTAGGATTATTAATCCTCCCTTGTCCAAATTTGGTCATATGTCTAAATCGGGAGTCATGTCTAAATCGGGAGTCCATCCAGTCTATTTATAGTCATTAGCACCATTGGTTAAACTTGACCTAATTGGGGTACATGTTTCAGTTACCAAAGTGTGGGGAACACTAATTGAGGCTCAATTCCACTTATTGCACTTGATTGCATAATTTTAGGACTCTCCTAGATCAATCCCTACAATTTAGGAAGCAACTGGGAGTGCCAAAACCAACCAAGGTCAGTTCACTTTAGTTAATGACTAGTCAAGCCAAGTTAGGAGTCAGTTACATTCAGTTCTAGCCCTCTACATTCAGTTAGTGCTAGTTTCAATTGATTACACACATGTGGGGCGTTTTTCTCACCTACCACAGTCCGTTAACCATTATTTAATACTAAATGTAACACTTGGTTGTGTTTTATAACTCCGGTTATGATTTAGACAAGGACAGTTAACTACTGGGTCCTCCAATTGTGATTTAGACAAGTCTTGGTTACCTACAGTCAAGTAGAGTCTAATCAATTCAAACTTCCTCATGTGGAATAGAATTGCTTGTGGCTATTAAATCCATTTTACATTATTGTAATTACTATATGGATTAATTTTTTGATTAATGAAAGCATTCACAGCTACAAGCCTTTTGCACTATTTCATTCTTCAATGGCTGAGTAAATTGTGAGATCTTCTTTGTGATTTGTGTGTTTGTCTACAGATCTATATGCTCAAATTTAACATGGTATCAGAGCCTCGATGGACAAGGTACTTCTCCTCCTCAAATCCTTACTGGATCATTTTTTTTGTTTTGCAGGTACAACTTCGAAATGAATTCACCAATTCCTCTTCTCACCCGATCCTTAGACTATTTTGAATGGAAGGTGAATATGATTGGATTTATAAATAGACAAAGACTCTTTTCGGTGTCTCACGGATAAGGTAGAAATCATTTTAAGAGTCAAAATGACTGGCTAAATGCAAAGGATGAAGCTTTTGAAATAATGGAACTGGCTCTTTCTCCTAGCATGCGCTACCTCAGTAGATCTATTAAAGATCCACAGGAACTCTGGAGAAGATTGGACATAAAATTTCGACTTGGAAGCACATGGAGCACATCCAGCACCATAAGCATCCTTGATCCAAAAATCTCGGCCTCCACTCTCTCTGATGAAGCTGTTCAAGATGAAGAAGAAGTAGAAGCTTGTACACAGTCAATTTGAATTGAAGACAGTCTCCATGCAGTGACTCCTTATCCCGATGCTTCGGAAGTTCATAAGATCTCTGATATCTCATCTTCTCATATTGCTGAAACAGAATAAGAAATTTGAATCTCTGATATTGAAGAAAAATTCTACTGCACTTCCATGCAAACATTCACCGGTGATTTTCCTTTAAATTCTGTGCAAAATTTACGAGTAATTGCTTCCCAAATTGAAGAGAAATTTGATTTTTATCCCTCTAATGTTGCTGCTGGTGTGAAAATATGTGATACCTTGGCTATTTTGGAAGAAATATCAGATTACCAGAGTGATCCATTCACTCCCCATGATCTAGTTTTTCCAGCAAATTCCTGCAGGATTGCATGCACCAAAATTCAGAATTTTGAAGCAGAAGAAAGCCGTGCATCGACCGTCACGGTTAACCATTTATTTGAATCTGATATTAACCTTATTGGATATGATATGATATTATTTAGATATTATCTGATATTTCTTGTTTTAATATATCAAATTCATAATCTTTCAGTACTGCTTGTAGCTGTTCTCATCAACGGTGTGAAGAAACAAGTACCGCAAGTCTCCTACAAAACTACTGTTGGGGATTTGATTCCATTTCACAGTTTTGGATCTGTTTTGAACCTGTTTAGATATGATTTAATTTCTGATCTGATATTATTTGGTTCATATTTTAAAATTCAAAAGCATTCAGTCATGCTTGTAGCTGCTCTCACCAATTCCGGTGTGAAAAATCAAGTACCGCACTTTCTCTTCAAAACTGCTGATGGGGATTTTGTGTTAGTTTCCTCATATGAGCTTGCTGATATTTTATTATTTGATTCATTATATATTTCAGAAGCTATATCAGACTATGGAGCTCCAGCATTCGCTCTCAACAATCCCAGTGCTTCTCTACCATTGATCACATGCTCATCTTCTCACAGAACTAGTAAAGAGGAATATTTTCTGCATCCGCCTGGACACCTGCTCCTAACACTTGGGGTTGTTCTTAACAATCATGGTTTTCTGTTCATGGCTGCAACATATCAGTTTCTTGAGTGTTCTTCACATTCTCTAAATTCTCAAGAACCTTTCCTCACTTTTCAGTTGACTTCAGTTGCTCTACATGGGTCCAGTCTTCATCCGGTAGCTGTCTATATTTCTGATTTAGTTGAGCATATCATTCTTATTCCAAAGAGGAATATTCCTCTAGACATAATGATGGAGAGGTTCACATGCCAGGCCCTAGGATACCTGTGCATAGAAGAACCAGATTGATCCTGATTCTACCTGCTTAATTAGAAGGGTTTTTCTTTTTCCCATGTGGTTTTTCCCTAAGCACCTTATTTTTGAGCAGTTACTTTACTTTACTTGATGTAATGGGTGACCTATGGTATTAGTTACCAGGGCCCATAGTTTGTCCAAGTTAGCATTCAGGGGGGGTTTTAGGATTATTAATGCTCCCTTGTCCAAATTTGGTCATGTGTCTAAATCGGGAGTCATGTCTAAATCGGGAGTCCATCCAGTCTATTTGTAGTCATTACCACCATTGGTTAAACTTGACCTAATTGGGGCACATGTTTCAGTTACCAAAGTGTGGGGAACCCTAATTGAGGCTCACTGCCACTTATTGCACTTGATTGTATAAGTTTAGGAGTCTCCCAGATCAATCCCTACAATTTAGGAAGCAACTGGGAGTGCCAAAACCAACCAAGGTCAGTTCACTTCAGTTAATGACTAGTCAAGTCAAGTTAGGAGTCAGTTACATTCAGTTCTAGCCCTCTACATTCAGTTATTGCTAGGTTCAATTGATTGCACACATGTGGGGCATTTTTCTCACCTACCACAGTCAGTTAACCATTATTTAATACTAAATGTAACACTTGGTTGTGTTTTAGAACTCCGGTTATGATTTAGACAAGGACAGTTAACTACTGGGTCCTCCAATTGTGATTTAGACAAGTCTTGGTTACCTACATTCAAGTAGAGTCTAATCAATTCGAACTTCCTCATGTGGATTCGAATTGCTTGTGGCTATTAAAGCCATTTTACATTATTGTAATTACTATCTGGATTACTTTTTTGATTAATGAAAGCATTCACAGCTGCAAGCCTCTTGCACTGTTTCATTCTTCAATGGCTGAGTAAATTGTGAGATCTTCTTTGTGAGTTGTGTGTTTCTCTATAGATCTATATGCTCAAATTTAATATGAAGTAAGGAAAATAATCGACAAATCCACTATTCACATGGGGCAAGGCCAGCACAAAGGGGGAGACCATTCCGTTTCCTACGTCACAAGAGCAAGGAAGCGTGGGAGCGTCCACTTCATGTGCTTTGCAGCATGGATCAACTATACAAGGTTGTGTTTGAAAATATTTCCCGTAGCAAACGGTAAGGTGCCACAGCTGATGAAGCGACTTGACTAGATTCCCAGCAGGTAAAGAATCACCATGCTCGTGCCCTCACACATGCTGATACCGAAGACACTTGATAGCAGAATGTGTGGGAATGTTGACCAGTCATGAATCACCTAAAACCAAATGACAAGGCGTCATACTCAGAATCCACAATAGTATCCAATCACGTCAAGCTATCGCTCAGGCTGAGTGCACCCACTAGCTCCATGATATTTATTCACATTCGTAAATTGTGGCAATAGTTCCACTCTCTAGACTGTTAATGTTTGATTGCGACTGAAAACAATTCTTAGGCTGGTTTCATAGAATAGTCTCAGTGCTAAAATAGTATAAATATAGTCTCAATAGAGGGAGATAGGGGCTGGTTGGGAAAATTTCAAGTGTTGAGGCTCTCCTTTGTAAATAGTCTCTGTTTTCTGTGTTATGAATAAATTTGTTGAGGAAAGATTGTCTTTCAAGGCAGAGATTCATGTGTTGTTGCTTCTTTCAATATCTCTTTACGTGAAATGTTCATCCCATTTTCATTCCAGTTTGTTAATTTCTTTCATGTCTGAAATGAGTGTATAACAGTTGGGAATTCATACATGCTATGCTATGTCTGTTATTTCAGATATTCATTTAAGTTTTCTTCTAAAGTTACATAGAATTCATCTTGTTGGTTCTCTGCATGATGGACTGTTCCCTCTCATCTACTAATCACCTGTTAAAAATCTCCTGATTGCAAGATCAACGGCTATCTTGCCTCTATTTGTAAATTCACGCCATTCTTTACCTCCTGCAAAATTTTCCCTACCTAGACCTTCGATTCCATTGCAAATGGTCCCTTACTCTAATAGTCCCACCTACATCTTACATTAATGCACCCACTCCATTCAGGAATCTGGCCTCCTCACCATTCTTGATCGAATATCCCATGTGAACTAAACCTGAAAACAAGCGAGAGACCCCTCTTTCACTGCGTAGGGCCAGGGGTGCAGTCTAAACCGGTTCTGTTGTTTCCTGGGAGAGAACCATTTTTCCACCTAACCTAAGGGCTCAATCTTGGTGCTAACACTTCCCAAAGAGTAAAAAATTCAATAGAATTAGTTCCTTGTATAACTGCAAAACGGTGAAATGGACCATGTATCTTCTTTTAAGACTATTGTAGAATGTTAAAAGTTATAAAATGGGGTAAAAATGACTTTGGAATATCAGAAATATTATCATATGTAGCATCTAATACAAAATATATAGTGTCTCCATGAGGATATGGGGCTAGAGTAGAAAAAAGATCAGCAAGTGGGGAAAACCGATGGATGTAAAAAACTGAACGATAGATGGAATTGATATATGATGCATAGATTCTTAGAACATATCCAAAGATGTGTAACATAAGTCAAAGGATGACTAATGTCATGGATAAACATCCAATAAAAAATATACAAGACTTGAAACCATTAGATATAAGTAACACTGCATAGGAAACCAATAAGAAATCAACTAATGAACTTGGGCTTTGTATAGTCTGAGGGGTATTAAAATGTGTAGATGATGGTTTGTATGATGTCATAAAATTCATTTCAGTATGAAAAAATGATTCTAAATCACAATTATAATTATTTTAATGGAGTGAGGAATATTTTCTTAAGGACAAGTCAGGATCTAGTGAAAAAACACAATCATTGGGAGATGAATCTAGTAGACTAGTAGGTGGATTATTCAAGAAATGCACTGATATTTCTGATCCTAATATATTAGAAAGTGAATATATATCATATATATGAGAAAATTATTTAACTCTAGAACTGAAGGGATATTGTATATTACCATGTGACTGCGCACTATCACAGTGTTCTCAGGATTCAACAAGATTCTCTAGCTCACTTGGAATTTCAATGTTATGGTTCTCAAGTAGTTGAGACATGATGTTCATATTATTATTGAAACATATATTCTTAGGATTAAAACCCTTAAGACAATAAGAAAACTTGGATGTGCTCCCTTGCTTCTTCACTTTCTTCATTGATCCTTCATCAGTAGGTTTCGATCTTTCATCTTCATTATCTAACTTTGGCTTCTTCTCTTTTACTATTTGCTTCTCTTTTGAATTTGCATTATTACTTCCTTGACCTATAAGAGAATGATAATTTATATTGGATATTCTAATGGAACCCATATAGATCAATTTATCTTTCTCCTTTGTTACTGAATCAAAGAATGTACTCCAAGAAGGCATTTTCCAATTCAAAATAGCAAGCCTAGTAGCATGAAAAGTAGAAAAAAACCGAAGTATTCAAAACCCGTTTTTCATAGGATGGAAAGGATCAATTGATATTCCTTCTTATCAATCACACATTGTTTGAAAAATAGAACAAGTTCCTTTAATTTGGTGAAAAAACCCTCAATATATTCAAAACTACTTGGAATCAATGAGAATAACTCATTCTCCAACTGATGTGCTCTTATCTCTTCTTGTACTCAAAAGTGCAACTCAAGCTTGCTCCATACTTGGTTTGGAGTGGTCAAACCATATATATGAAAAATAAGATAAGGAGAAATAGATAAACAAAGAAATACATAGGCTTCATCCAACTTATTATGCCACTTAGCTTTCTCAAAAACAACATTAAGCTTATTCTCTAAAACCAAAGAAACTATGTATAGTCTATATAGTCTTTATTATACCATTTATGATCCTTTCCAAAACTCAATGAGCCAATAGGCCTAGATCATAATGTTGAGTATATAGTTGTCATTGATGTCAAGGATGTTCACAAATGACAAAGGAATAACTAGTAGAGATGCAGTATGAATGACAAAGATGGTTAGAAAAATGAAGAGTGGAACTGTAGAAGAGTGAAATGAACGAGAGACAAAGTATATGTAAACAAGTGAATAACATAGAAACTATATATGCAAGAGTGTTTATAAAATATTTATAATTAGGAGCATGCTGAAATTCTCTCTCTATATAAGTCTTCAAAACTGTTAGAAACAATTGCATAGTTTCCGCAAATAAATAGTGTAGATCTGCAAAGTCATGGTGAGATCTGCATTTGATCTGAAATCGACAGTCAGGACGCATCCCGCATGAGTTCTGGCAGTTAAGGATTAATTCTGAGAGTTATGAGGAAAGTCCAAAGTTCTGCAAAGGATCAATATCAGACGACAGAGATTCGGTCTGCGAAAAGAGATCGATGGTGCGGAATAAAAATGCGGAAAGGGAATTGCGGAAATAAGGTTTAAATATTCTATGAACCTGCAACCCACAATCTGGAATATCAATGTTTGGGAAATAATATGAAAAATATGAAAAGTGTGGAAGAAAAATTGCGGAAAGAAGATTATAGAAATTCGAGACATGATTTCAGGAAATATCGCATCTCGCAATTTGGAGATCGACGGTCATAGGAGAACCCGCAGGAGGTCAACGGTGCATAACTGTTGCTGTGAAAATATGATTGTGGAAAGTAAAAAGTTAAGTTTTGAAGAGTTGATTTCCTACTTCCAACATCCCGCAATCTCGAGATCAACGGTCACGAGAGAGCCCAAAGAAGATCAATGGTGCGGAATTGTTGATGCGGAAAGATGATTGCAGAAAGACAATTCCAGAAAGAAAATAGTCATAGTTTTGAAGAGTTGAGTTCCAACATCCTGCAATCCACAAAATAGAATATAAATGGTGAGGAAAATGACTGACACAGATCAACGGTGGGGAATCGTTTATGGGGAAACTGTGGTACATAAATATGATTTTAAGGAGGAAATCTATGCATTATTTCAATGGTACGGAGAGACTTAGAAATAGGATCAATGACTCTAATTAAATATGGAAGATGGTCTTGCAGAAAGAAGATGGATATTGCAAAAGGACCAGAAAATGATAAATAGGGATGCAGAAATGAATTCTGAGTTGTGGGAAGAATGAAATGATGGCTTTGCTGAAAGTTATCAATGAAATGGTGCAACTGTTGAATGGGTCAGTTGATGAATCATTGTGTCTGTAAGTAAATAGTTACAATCCAGAACGAAGGAGCATACCTATGGAGATGTTAATGGAAAATAGGTAAGAAGTATTTATTCTATGAATGTGTAAATAATGAAGATGTTTCTGTTAGTAATTTTGACATATTCCAAAGTGAATAGTTTACAATTATTCCAAAGTTTGAGAAAATCAGACCAGGGTAGCAGGGTGGCGCTAGGGAAAACCACAGGTCTGCATGGGGTCGAAACCTCCTTCTAGTCATAGCTGGAGAATATGGTGTCATAGTATCCTTATCTGTTAAAGAAGGAAGAAAGCCATAGGGGTGTTGTAGCATCCTAGTATGTAGTTGCAAGAAAATCCTAGGGTGTTCCTTGCATCCTTTCTGTAGTAGTAGATAAAGAATTTTTTAAAATTCATCTTATTAATGATTTTGTGTTAGTGGTTTTCTCTTTGAGGTTTCCATGATAAAATCTGTGTCTTAATTATTGATTATTGTGTGTTTTAATTCATAAAGGGTCAATACTAATTCACCCCCCCCTCTCGGCATTGTGGGATAAACCAACAATTGGTATCAGAGCAGGTTCCTTCACAATAAACTTAACCACTGGAAGGAAGATCCATTCAAAAAAACAATTTATCGAGAAGAAGGATTGTCGATTGACAAACCTACACTATTTACTAGAGAGAATTATGCTTACTAGAGTGTTAGAATGAGGTGTCATCTGATGTCCCTAGGACAGAAGGTTTGGGCATCAACTGAAAAAGAACTTAAAATTGGAAACCAATACCCTACAAACACAGTTGAACTAGGAGAATATGAAGGTAATTCCGAAGCTTTAAATGCAATCTTAAGAGGTTTAACACAATCGGTGTTTACTAAAGTTATGCAATCCACATCTTCCATGCAAAGTTGGGACAAGTTGAAAATAATCTATGAAGGAGAATCTAAGGTCAAAGAATCGAAACTTCAAACATATAAAGGTCAATTTGAAAGTCTTAACATGAAAGAAGAAGAGAATATTGGTGAATACCTTCTTCATATAGATGAAGTTGTTAATGCGATCAGGGGGCTTGGAGGAAAATTAAAAGATAAGGAAGTGGTAAGCAAGGTACTAAGAACATTACCAATGAGGTATAACCCAAAAGTATCCACCCTAGAAGAATGAGAGTATCTTAAAAGGTAACAATGGATGAGTTACATGGAATTCTTACTGCATACAAAATGAGAACAGGGAAAAATGGACCTTCAAGAAAAGAAGCATGTTTTAAAGCCAATTTAAAAAATCAGTCACAAAACCCAAATGATGAGCAATCTTTTTTCATCAGTAAACTTGAAAAAGGAACTGGAAAATAGAGGGGGGAATTACCTTTAAAGTGTTTTAATTGTGGAAGGAGTGGACATTTTGCCTCCAAATGCACCTACACTAAACAAGATGAGAATGAAGAAAAGGAAACTTCAAAATTCAAAAGAGGTAAGCCAAGAAACAAGAAAAAAACATATGGGAAGAAGAAAATTCTCTACACCATGGAAGGCAGTGAATATTCATATGAAAGTGAAATTGATGAAACTAAAGTTTTATTTATGGCTATAGACACTCAAGCCTCAATTACTGACTCAGATGTAGAAGGATAACTAGACCTAAGAGCTAAACTTGTTAGCACCCTTGAAGAACTTGACAAATGTAGGAAGAAGAACAAACAATCAAATCTTATCATCAACCAATTGGAAGCTCAACTTCTAGAGGCCCAAAAGGTTGAACATGATTTAAACCTACAGCTCAAATAAATAATACAAGACTCTGAAAGAATTGCAGAAGAGATCATTCAATTCAAGAGAAAGCTTGATGAAGGATCTATCAAATTAGAGTTTGATAATAGGTCAAGGATTTTAGATGCCATTCTGAGTAGCCAAAGACCATCAAGTGATAGCTCTGGTTAGGGGTTCATCAAAGCAAAAAATCCAAAGAGCTCTCCTATCACCAATCAAGACGGAAGTAGGAAAAGCTATGCTGAATTACTAAAGACTCCAGCTAAAAGGGATGAAAGCAAGAAAGCAAGCTTAATTTATCAGGATAAAAATAATGTAGCACCCAAGAGACCAAATAGATATCTACATATCTTCCTAGGATACTTGTATTCTTGTAATTATTTTGGTCATAAATCCTTAGATTGCAG
Source organism: Pseudotsuga menziesii (assembly GCA_001517045.1). Taxonomy (NCBI): domain Eukaryota; kingdom Viridiplantae; phylum Streptophyta; class Pinopsida; order Pinales; family Pinaceae; genus Pseudotsuga; species Pseudotsuga menziesii. The sequence goes on from LPNX010725124.1 coordinate 51,069, forward strand.
AATCATAAGAAAGGATTTTGAACACAAAAAAAGAGTCATCAAGTCACAGGTCGAAAGGAAATAAGAATTCTTTTACAGTACTCCAAGGATATGACAGAGAATGTTATAAATGTGATAACGATGGACATGTGGCAAGATATTGTAAACTAAACATTCCTACAAACAATACTATTACAACTAAATCTTATATCACCAAAAAAAAGAAATATTGGAGAGAAAAGGAATAAAAGGAAAGTTCCATGATTGCTTTATGTGCAACTGAAAGCCAAAACTTATGACACTTGGATAGTGGTTGTTCAAAAAATATGACCGGTGACTCAAGAAAATTCATTACACTAAAAGATAATAAGGGAAAATTCACCTTTGGAGATAGTATGTCCTCCAAAATAATTGGCAAAGGAACAACTATTGTCAACAACAAGATCAAAGCAGAAAATCTTTTGCTAGTTGAAAACCTCAAGCCTAATCTTCTCAGTGAAAGCCAAACATGCGAACAAGGACACATTTGTAACTTTGACTCATAAAAATGTGAAATAAAGAATAAGAAATCAGGAAAGGTTGTTGGCATTGCTATGAGAAATACAAACAATGTATACATCTTGGAAAATGAAAACCAAGGTTAATTAAGTATGGTAGATGAAAGTTGGTTATGGCACATAAGGTTGGGACATTTAAGTTTTGATAATCTTTCCAAAATAAGCACAAAGGAATCTATAAGAGATCTACCTAAAATTATAGTTCCTCTAAACTCTATGTGTAGACATTGTCAACATGGGAAGCAAACCAGAGCCAGTTTTAAAATAAAAGAACATATGACCTTACACCCTTTGGAAATAATACACACACACCTTTGTGGACCAACCAGAACTAAAATACTGCAAGGAGATCACTATTTTATGTTGCTCATAGATGATTACACAAGGATGAACTAGGTGGCATTCCTCTAAGAAAAATCATAAGCCTTTGAAAAATTTAAAACATTCAAGGCAATGACTGAAAATGAGTCAGGTATGAAAATCAAGTGCCTTATATCAGGTAATGGGGGATAATTTACTTCCAATGAATTCAATGAATTCTGTGAAGATCGTGGAATTAAGAGACAAATTTCAGCTGCAAAAACTCCTCAGCAGAATGGGGTTGTTGAAAGGAAAACCAGAATATTCCAAGAAGCTGCCAAAACAATGCTAAATGAAGAAAAACTGTCAGATTCATTTTGGAGAGAAGTTGTACACACAACTTTCTACATACTTAATAGAGGGAAAATCAGAGTAAATAAGGATAAGACCCTCTACGAATTATGGTATGGAAGACCAGCCTCAGTCAAATATTTTAAAGTATTTGGTAGTAGCTGTTACATCAAAAGAAACGGGGATGACCTTGGAAAGTTTGACTATAATATTAATGAAGGAATCTTTCTAGGATATTCATTCAACAAAAAGGCATACAGGTGTTTCAATAAAAGGTTACATAAAATTGTAGAAATTGTCGATGTAAAAGTAGATGAGATAAAACCAAGGAAAGAGAAAAATATTGATAGTATTGAAAATACATGGGATGTTAAGATCACAGGGGATTCACTTTGTTGAGTAATATCTTATCTTGTTCATTCATAAAGGGGGGTTTTATGTTGTGAAAAAAAGGTCAATATATTGTAGACATTGGGGGCTAGGGAATAGGGTATGGGGGGTTTATAGGTATTGGGGGGGTATAAAAATGGGTTTCTACTAAAAATAAGGAATATTTTGTAAAAACAAGGGTTTTTTAATTGGAAATATCTATTGGGAGGGGGATCAACAAAAATACTTTTGTAAGTAATTATCAATATCTAGTGAAATTAGGGGCATTCTTTAATATCCCATGAACGAAGGCGCTATGAAATGGTTTCACTAAGTGAAGACCCTATGGATAAGATATAAGAATTGTAAAAGGAAGAGAGCATTCCCAACGAAGAAAAAGACAAAGAGGAGGAAGATGAAGAAGACTTCCATAGACCTGACACTAAAAATCCATCTAGAAGGATACAAAAGGATCATCCAGAGTCATAGATCATGGGTGATAAAAATTCTAGAGTCAAAACAAGAAGAAAACTACCAGGTATTGAAAAATCCCTACTCTCAATAATAGAATCCAAGAACTTTACAGAATCCAGCAAAAGTGATGAATGGGTCAAAGACATGAATGAAGAACTAGATCAGATTGAGAAAAATGAGACCTGGGAACTTGTCCCAAGACCTAAAGATAAGAACATTGTAGAATCCAAATGGATTTTTAAAATCAAGTTCAATCAAGATGGAAAAGTAATAAGGAACAAAGAAAGATTGGTTTGTAAGGGGTATGCCCAAGTGGAAGGTATTTATTTTGAAGAAACTCATGCTCTTGTAGCACGACTTGAAGCAATCAAGATTTTGTTAGCCCTGGCCTGCCATAAAAATTTCAAAGTATATCAAATGGATGTCAAGTCTGCATTCCTAAATGGAGAACTAGAAGAAGAATGGTACAATGAACAACCTGAAGGGTTTCTCTAGTCAGAAAACAAACATTATTTCTGTAAACTGAAGAAGGCACTCTATGGTTTCAAACAAACCCCAAGAGCATGGTTTTCAAGACTAGACATTATTTGAATCAACAAGGTTTTAAAATAGGAGCCACAGAAAGTAACCTTTATCTAAAGATCAAAGATAAAAATATGATCATTGTTATTGTCTATGTGGATGATATCATATTTGGAAGTAATATTGAAATCCTAAGTGTAGATTTTTCCTCTGAAATGAAGAAAGAATAAAAAATGTGAATGTTGGGTGAATTGACATTCTTCTTGGGATTGCAAATCTACCAAACAGAAGAAGGAATTTTGATCTCTCAAACTAAGTACATCAAAGATATGTTGAAAATGTTTAAAATAGAAGATTCCAAACCTGTTGGTACTCCTATGGTTACTGGTTGCAATTTAAATAACGATGATGAATCTATGGAAGTATATCATACCATGTTTAGATCCATGATTAGCAGTCTGCTATATGTGATAGCCACAATCTACCAGATGTGATCCAAGTTGTTGGATTGGTGGCTAGATTTCTGCCATATCCTAAAGAAACACATGTAAAAACTGTAAAAATGATCTTCAAATATCTAAAAGGTACCATGGAGTATGGTTTATGGTATCCAAAAGGACAAGACTTTACCTAGGTTACTATTTACTGATGCAGATTAGGCAGGAAGTGTTGATGATGAAAAAAGTACTCGTGGAGCAGAATTCTTTCTCAGAAATTGTTTAGTATCATGGTAAAGTAAAAAATAATCCTCCATTTCTCTCTCTACAATAGAAGCAGAATACATTATTGCTGCCTCATGTTGTACTCAAGTTTTTTGGATGAGACAAACCCTAGAAGATCTACTTTTAAAGTTTGAACATCCAATAGTGATCAACTGTGATAACACTAGTTCTATAAATATGTATAAAAATCATATCATGCATCCTAAAAAAAAACATATACCGATCAAGTATCACTATCTAAGAGAACATGTATCTCAAATAGCTGTCAAATTAGAATACATTGACACAAAAGAACAAATTGCTAACATTTTTACCTAACCACTACTTAAGGAATCCTTTGAGAGTGTTAGACAGAAGATAGGAGTAATTCTGTTACAAAAGAACTAAGAGGAGAAAGCTCAACCTCAGGGGGAGAAATGTTGACCGGGGTAGTTGTCAGTTAGAAAGTTTCCTTTGTCATTATTGTCAAAGGGGGAGAATAGTTAAAGGTTTCCATCAATGCCAAAGGGGGATATTGTTGAGTATATAATTGTCATTCATGTCAAGGATGTTCACAAATGACAAAGGAATAACTAGCAGAAATGCAGTATGAATGACAAAGCTGGTTAGACAAATAAAAAGTGGAACTACATAAGAGTGAAATTAATGGTAGACATAGTATATGGAAACAAGCAAAGAACAAAGAAACTATATCTACAAGAGTTTTTATAAAATCCTTATAATCAACAGCATTATGAAGTTATTTGTATATATAAGTCTTCAAAAGTGTTAGAAATAGTTGCATAGTTTCCGCAAATAAATCATGCAGATCAGCAAAGTCATGGTGAGATTTGCATTCGATCTGAAATCGATGGTCAATATGCATCCCGCACGAGATCCAATGGTTAAGGATTAATTTTGATAGTTAGGAATAAGATCCAAAGTTCCGCAAAGGATCAAGATCAGATGGCAGAGATTAGGTCTACAAAAAGAGATCGATGGTGCTGAAGAAAAATACAGAAAGGGAAAGACTCCGCAAAAGATCAATGGTGCAAAAGAAAAATTACGGAAAGAAGCTTGAGGAAAGTCGAGACATGATTTGAGGAAATATCACATCCTGCATCTTGCATACCGCAAACTAGAGATTGTCAGTAATAGGAGAGCCCGTAGGAGATCATAGGCGCAGAATTGTTGATGTGGAAAGACAATTGTAGAAAGCAAAAATTCAGAGTTTTGAAGAGTTGAGTTCCTGCATCCCGCAATCTGAAGATCGACGATCACGAGAGAGCCCGCAAGAGATCAACGATGCGGAAAAAAAATTGCAGAAATACAATTACAAAAAGCATAAAATCAAAGTTTTGAAGATTTGAGTTCTGCATCCCGCATCCTGCAATCCGCAAAATAGAAAATCAATAGTGAGGAAAATTCCTAGTAAAGATCAATGATGGGGAATCGTTGATGAGGAAACCATGGTACACAAATATGATTTCAAGGAGGAAATCTATGCATTAGATCGACAGTCTAGAGAGACCTAGAAATAATATCAATGACTCTAATTAAACCTGGAAGATGATCTTGTAGAAAGAAGATGGATATTGTGGAAGCACAAGAAAATGATAAACAGGGCTGCGAAAATGAATTTTGATCTATGCGAAGAAAGAAACAATGCCTTTGCTGAAAGTTATCAATGAAATGGCACAACTGTTGAATGGGTAAGTTGATGAATTGTTGTGTCTGTAAGTAAACAATCACGATACAGAACAAAGGAGTGCATCTATGGAGAAATGTGTTGGTGGGAAATAGGTAACAAGTATTTATTGTATGAATGTGTAAATAATGAAGATGTATTTGTTAGTAAGTTTGATAGAGTCCAAAGCGAATAGTTTACAACTATTCCAAAGTCTGAGAAAATCAGACTAGGGTGGCAGGGTAATGCTAGGGTAGACCACAGGTCTTCAGGGGGTCAAAACCTCCTTCCAGTCACAGCTAGAGAACAAGGTGTTGTAGCATCCTTGTTTGTTAAAGAAGGAAGAAAACCATAGGGGTGTTGTAGCATCCTAGTCTGTAGTTGCAGGAAAAACTTAGAGGTGCCTTGCATCCTTTCTGTAGTAGCAGATAAACATTTTTTTTAAATTCATCTTATTAATGAGTTTGTGTTGGTGGTTTTCTCTTTGAGGTTTCCATGATAAATTTTGTGTCTTAATTGTTGATTAATGTGTGTTTTTATTTAGAAAGGGTCAATACAGATTCACCCCACCCCCCCTCTCAGTATTGTGGGATGAACTAACACATAAGTGTTGACACACTCTCAAGTCAACCAAATTGAATTCTTGAACCTTGTGCATCAATTGTTCCTAGATATTCAAGTGAAGGATCCAAACATGGCATCAACCATAATTAACATACAACATTTGGTCCTGAACAACATCAATATTTATCTTCTGTAGTAGGGATATTAAAGGTAATTGGCATCTATTGAGAATAAGAGAAATTCCTTCAAGAAAGGTTGTTGCTTCTAGTTGTGGTTTTATAGGGAGCAAAACAAGCTAGTGTTGCATCATCTTAAAAAATATTAACCCATAATAGCGTCTTTGGAAGTCTCATCATAGTAAAAAAAATACTTATTTCTCTTTAAGCAAGAAACAAGATTCCTTGGGAAGGAGCTCCAGTGAACCGTGAAAAAAAGACACTAAGAAATCATGACATACAATGAAAACTAGGGAAGGAAGGAGACACGATCCCTAAGATCAAGCTTCCTAGTGGACAACATGGAAAATATAGATGCTCTTGCACAAGTTTATCCATCAAATTATTCTTTTACCATGAAATGTAACTGAGATAAACCATAGAGGTCATATCCATGGAGATAGATGAAAATAAACTTATGGGATAAGGAGATATTCATATTTCAAAACGTTAGTAAACATATGGGACATCAAAATCATCTCCATTGAAAATGTAGGTCTAGATGCAAGGCTTGGACTTATCATACTAATGTGATGTATTAACATGAATATGTGTTCCCTTATAACATCATGGAATGATTGCAAGGTGGTGCTTTGTCA
>LPNX010725124.1:74410-146119 GCA_001517045.1 Pseudotsuga menziesii
GAATTTGTATAAATTAAATGCAAGACAATGAAGTTGAAATCACGATTTTGAAGAGGAACACATTTGTGAGTCCAAACTGCGTGGTATTTCTGTATAAATGATTTTCTGGTGAATGAATATCAAATCTTAGTTCTGTAAATCTTTCATTGTGCGTGGAGTAAGGCTTTGGAGGGCCCCCATCGTTGAACTCTCGCACATTTACATTGCCGGTGTAGTAATTTGATGATTGCAGCGATTTCCTTTTGGTGCAAGCATTTAAATCAAGCCGTTGGTATGTGTTCCTGGTAGTTTCTAGTTTATGAATCGCAACATAAGTTTAGTAATCTCTTCATTGATTTTATTGGATGCTCTATTTTTCTATTTACGGTTCAAATTGCAAATTCCATTGTGCTGTATGTCATCAACATTATTAGATAAACACTGTTCTTCACTGATTAAATGCTGAGGATATCAAATAGATCAAACCACGACCTCTGTGCATTGTTTACTGCTGTTTATTTGATAATGAAATGGTAAAAGACATTTATAAATTATGAACGTTGTCTTGTAAAAGAAATTAATTGATATTTGTCTTTCAGCGCTGGTAGAAGTCTGCAGTTTGATCCGAGGGTTTTATAAACTTGTTGTTTAATTAATTTTTACCTTAATCTTTTATGTTTTCACAAGACCAACTACTGTATGTTTAAAAAGAAACAATGAAATTACCCTTGTAAGAGGATTTTGTCTCTGTGAGCTGCAGTATCTTAGCTTCTATCAGTAGATTTATTTTCAGTTAGCTAAATTCCAATTGAGTTCAGCTTCTCTGTCCTAAACTTGGATGTGTCTCAAAGTTCACAAACCCGGATTGATTTTAAATTCAAGTTCTGATTAACACTGATAGATCAGAGCCCAACAGTGTAAACTTCCCATAAGTTTTAAAATTCAGACGTAGTGGACCTTTCTTTAGGTAAATCCTTAAATTTATCAATTGTATCTGGGAAGCTCCTCTCAAAAGGGAGTCAAGCACGAGGCCACGTGGAGGCATTGGACTGAGGAGATAACCCTCCAATTCCTTGTCAAAATGTAAATTAGGACTTTTACGCATCTGGGGATTCTGTCCTAGACAGATTTTTGGGCTCAGCTACCCTTCCCATGTGTACGAGTCAGTCTTGCGACTGTCCCCCTAGACTGTTGGTATAGCTAAGGTAGCCTTTAGTCTCTTGACATTTAGGGTTCATACCTAGGTAAACCGGAAGGCTATTTATGGTTCACCTTGGACGGGCTTGGAAGGTAACCCTTGTTGTAAGTGTAGGATGGTAGTGGGTGATTCCTCCACTTGTGCCTAAGAACCACTCCAAGAATGCCAAGTAATCATTCTTCAGCTTTCTTCGGGAAAGCACATCTTTCACCCTTGGTTGATTGTTTGAGGCTTTAGGATTTTTATAGTGTGTTCTCTATGGTTTTTCCTGTGTTTAGTTGTCCTTAGGGTTTGATTTGTCAAATTTTCAATCATGGAGGACTAACCTATAAAAAGGTCAAGAAAGTTGTGAAACCTTCCTCCTCTCGTCACATTGGAGCTTCCACCTCCACCCCAAAGGCGGAGATTGGACACGGACGGTTCATTTGAACTGGTAGGAGTAAGTGAAGTTCTAGGTGAACCAAAACTCATAGCTAACCATTTTGATCTTGATACAGTTGAGATAGAAGACTTGCAAACTAACGAGTTTGGAAGAAATTTTAACACACCCTTGACGGATTTAAATGATCCTGTGATCGTTCAGGTTAGACCTTTTGATTCACCTGTTTTAGGTGTCCCTATGGGTAGGATTATGTCTTCTGCGGGAGAAAGTTCTTTTGTGTTCACCTCAGTTGTCTTGGTTGAAGGGGTACTACCTCCCTTGGTAAGTGCCCATAGATCTAGTATACCTTATACACCTTTGACTCCAGCGAGTCGGGTGGTTCAACCACTGTCACTCAAACCTAGCAGGTACTTCTGGTTACATGGTTACTGGGATCCCTAGTATACCTATTGTTCCTTATTCCTTTCCATATACTACCCAGAGCGGTCCGGTAGGATCCTTGGCGTTCGTCCAAGGATTTCCTTGGAATGGGGGGCACATTCCCCCATCCACTCCATATGTAGGCCCATCACCTTTGTATGTAGGAGTGCAGTTTGGGAACAATACCTCTTACGGGAAAAGTTTCCAAACTTCGATTTCAGCCCCATTTACGAGCTCTCCCTTTTCGTTGTTTAGCGGAGGGATACCGACTCTTGTATTTTAGACCCTTGTTTCTATTGGGATGGCCCAAACTTCTTATACTGCACCTCCCACACATAATCCTATGGCTTACAGATGAAATCTATTTTAGAGTGATATACCTACTTCGCATTTGGTGGTAGGGGGCAACCCCACTTTTACCTATGGGCATTCGGGGGCAGGTCCCTCTAATCCCCAGGCTGACACATTTAGTGCCCCGGTTTGACCCAAAATTCCGTTTCTAGCAACCTTAAACTTGCCATATTTTTCAAAATTGATGAATGACCCGGTTAGACATGACCCCTCATGGCCACCTGTACCCACCAAACTGCCATTGGACATCCCTAAATTCGAGGGCGAAGTTGGTGAAGATCGTGGGGCTCATGCCACCAAATTCCATTTATGGTGTTCTTCAAATTCACTGAATGAAGATTCAGTTAGGTTGAGGCTGTTCCAGAGAACCTTAAAAAGTACCATGGAAAAATGGTATATTGAATTGCCTTCTGCTGCTTTCAGTAGTTTCTGGGATTTGGCTAGTGCATTTCTTAGCCACTTTCATCTTTTGGTCTGATATGATTTCGGAATGGACTTGTTATCTACCTTTAGGCAGAACAAAGCTATCCACATCTTGGATCATATCCTAGAGTGGAGGAGGTGAAAGATCCTTATAAAAGACACTATCCCTCCTGAGTTCCTTTTAGAGTGGTTCCTTAAATCCCTGTTGCCCTACATATCTAAGGATGTATCCACCTTAGGAGTGACGAATGAATAAGAAGCCATTCTCAGGGCCCAACAACTAGATTTGATCTATTCATAATCTAGGATCTTGTATGAGATTATCCCTGAGGCAATGAGGCCTACACACGATGTGGAGAAGCCTAAGCCTGGACCCCATGCCGATAGTGTGGTTGGGTCCATTAACTCTCCCACCGTAGAGTCTTTGGCTAAGCAACTTCATCAGTTGTCTGTCAAGCAATCTATGGTGGAGGCAGCTAAGGCTGCCCCCTCCCCCCAGAGTGCAAATGTTTTTGCACAAACCTCTCAGAAGGGCAATCAGCAACCTGGTGGGAAGAAAAAGAGAGGAAAGAAGGGAGAGGGAAACCAAAACAAGTAGAAGCCCATGAACAATGCCGATGGGGCAAGAAAGAAAAGAAGAGGGTCATGTTCCCATGTAAGTTGTGCCATGAGGACCACCTTACTCACCTTTGTCCCCTTATGGAACAAGCCCAGAAGCTGCTTAAGGCTCAACAACCGGCTGTCCTGAACGATCCTTTTCCCCAAGGGCAGAACTCTGCTTCAGCTTCTAATGTAGAAGGGGGCACTCAAAATGCCCATGACCGAAACTATATCAACATGGTTCAATCTTCAACTTTGTTACAGACGAGGAATAAAAATTATGAGAAAGAGACTCTTGAGAAGGGTAAAGCTATAGGTGAAACTTCTAACCCTCTCACGATAGAGAAGCCTACTGAAACTATGCCGAAGATACCAAAAGGTGTCTTCAAGAAGACCTTGCATAACCCTAACGCTAGCGCAGCTTCAAAATATTTCATGGTTAAAGATTTATCCCAAACACCATGTGCAATGTCAGCTTTAGAGGTGTTACAGAGTTGTCCTGCTCAGCGGGATGCTCTCTTAGCAACTTTAGGCAGCATGGATTCGTCGAGTCTCATGGCGAAGTTTCATTTGTCTGATGTTAAAATTCACCTACCTTACCATGTAGCCTTATCAATAGATGTCATCCATGGTGGAAATACCATTGGAAGGGAAGTTTTTGATGAGGGTGCTTCTACATGCGTTATGTCTATGACCTGTTGGAAAGCTCTCGGATCCCCAGAGCTGGTCCCGTCAAACACTCTACTTACTGCTTTCGATGGAAGGTCCTTCCGTCCACATGGTATCCTGCCGACTTTTGAAATTAAGCTGGCAGGGAAAGCAGTGTCTATTGAGGTAGAAGTGATTGATGCTCCTTTAGATTATAATCTGCTTCTGGGAAGGAACTGGACTTATGTGATGTCTGCTATTGCGTCGGCTGTTTTTTGTGTAGTGGTTTTTCTACATGAGTGAAATTTGGTTACTATTGATCAACTTGATTATACTCAAAAAGGTTGTTTAGAGTCTAATGAGTCCGTTGTGCCATTGGTTGATCAGGTCAAACCTTCTGCACAGAGCTTGGGGGATGGAATGTACACATCACTGATGGGAACATTTCATCTTCCATCCCCAGTTAATTATATTGGTTCTACTATTGTGGGGAGGTCCATATATACGGTTGTTGATAGGACTGATCCTTGGGTTCTCCCATCCCCCCATGAACCAAACGTGCCCTTATCGACAGTGGAGGTAGCTTATCAAGATATCTGGAAGAATTCTATTTACTCGCATGGGAGGAAAACTCTTTGCACTCTATAGATTGTTTAGACATGATTTTACCTTCGGATGAAGCCATTTTGGAAGCCATGAGTGGGTGTGGTAAGATTTGTGAGGATCTTCATCATCGTTCCTATTTTCTTCCAGAACTAAGCAGAATAGAAAATCAAGAGTTTCATTTGAGACTGGCAGAAGATGTTGATATACCTATCAATCCCTTACCCAGGGAAGGAATGTTTTTCGAGGGGAATATGGCAAATATTTCTGCCACTATACCTATTAATATCTCTGTAAACCCTGATGTCATGGAAAACATATATATAGGTGCAAATTGCTCTTCTGAAGAGATTGCCATCTATGCTTCCCTGTTTAAGGAATTCCGTGATGTCTTTGCCTGGTCATATGAGGAGATTCCAGGCATAGAACCATCGATTGTTGAACATGAAATCCGAACATATCCTGATGCCAAACCGGTTCGACAAAAGTTAATACCTATTAACCGATGCAAAGCGGAAGCTGTAAAGGTTGAAGTTGAAAAGCTGTTGAAGGCTGGTTTTATCTATCCCATAGCTTTGACAGAATGGGTATCCAACCCTGTTCCTGTCGATAAGAAGCAAGGGACTATCTGCATCTGTACAGACTTTAGAAACCTCAATAAATCCTGTCCTAAAGACAACTATCCCATGCCATTTATAGACCATATTATAGATGGTTGTGTGGGAAGTAAGGTGTTCTCGTTTATGGATGGTTTCTCTAGATACAATCAAATTCAAATAAAATGGGAAGACCAACATGAAACTGCTTTCATTTGTCCTTGGGGTACCTTCGCATATAAGAAAATGCCCTTTGGATTGAAAAATGTTGCGGCAACCTTTCAATGGGCTATGAAATTGGCCTTTCATGATATTAAAGCCATTGTCGAACCATACCTTGATGATCTGCCTACACATTCTCGTAATAGGATTTAACATCCAGACCATTTATGGTTGATATTTGAGAGATGCAAACATTATAAAGTCCGCTTGAATCCCCACAAGTGTGTATTCTATGTCGAGTCAGGAAGATTGCTTGGGTTCATTGTCTCTAGTAGAGGCATCCAGGTGGATCCATTGAAAGTTGAGTCCATTGTAAATCTGACTCCTCCTCGTTCAATCAGACAACTTCAAAGCCTGGAAGGAAAGTCTAATTTTCTTTGACATTTTGTTGTTAACTATGCCAAGATTACTAAGAGTTTCATGCACTTGCTCAAACAAGACACCCCATTTCTATGGGATGAAACCACACAAATTGCTTTTGAGGCATTGAAAAAATATTTGTTGTCGGCACCCTTATTGCGTCCACCAGATTATTATAGGGATTTTATATTATATCTAGCCGCGTCTGAGTCGACCATTGGGGTAGTACTAGACTAGGAGGATGATAAGCTTGTATAGCATGTCGTTTATTATCTTAGTTGTGCTTTGGCCGGACCTGAACTTAGATACTCCCACATTGATAAATTAGCCTTAGCAGCTGTTTATGCTGTTCAGAGGTTATGCCACTACATTTTACTGAGGACCACCACAGTAGTTGCGGATGTGAATCTGTTTCAATATGTTTTATCCCAACAGATTTTTGGGGGGGAATTTAACAAATGGATAGTCATTCTTCCAGAGTTTGACTTGGATTTCCAGTCCGCTAAGTCTAAGAAGTCCGTAGTTTTTGCTGAACTTATAGCAGAATTTCCTACTAAAGAAGATGTAGCAGTTGAAGATGACTCATTCCCAGATGAGCACATCTTCTTGATATCCACCTCTGATCCTTGGTATGGGGATATTCTTATATATCTCGAGACTTTGAAGTATCCTGCAGCTTCCTCAAGGGAGGAACGACGTAAATTACACCTTCATGCCAAGAACTAACTCATGATAGGAGATACATTATATCGAAGAGGGGTAGATTCCATTTTGTGTTGATTCCTTACCCATGAGGAAGTGGATATTGTCCTGAATTATTCCCATAGTGGAGCGTGTGGGGGTATTTATCCGGGTTAGCAACAACCCAGAAGATATTACGTGCCGGTTATTTCTGGCCCATGATCTTCAAAGATTGTGTGGAAGCAGTGAAGCACTGTCATCCGTTTCAGCTTTGCACCAGGAATATGTGGTCACATTCTGCTCCATTATTTCCCGTTGTTTCAGTAGGCCCCTTCATGAAATGGGGGATTAATTACGTGACATGCAACCAAGCCTCGGCTGGGGGGCATAAATACATCATTGTCGATGTTGACTATTTTACAAAATGGGCAGAGGCAATGCCTACTTTTAAAGCCGACGGGGAAACAACAGCTTTCTTTGTATTTAATTAGATTATAGCACGGTTTGGTATACCCAAAGTGATTGTCACTGACCATGGAAGTCATTTTCAAAATAACATGATCACGGAACTGACTACCATGCTCGGATTCAGACAAGAAAATTCATCTTCGTACTATCTGCAAGCAAACGGTCAGGTTGTGGCCGTCAACAAAACTTTAAAAACTATCCTTAAACGTACAATTGATGCAGCCCATTCTAACTGGCACATCATGCTATATCCTGCTCTTTGGGCATACCGAACTAACATAAAAACTGCTACGGGTTTCTCCCCTCTCCAACTCGTTCATGGAGTGGAAGCAGTTACTCTGATTGAGTGTGAAATCTTGTCTTTAAAGATAGATATTCATGTGTTACCTGATATGACAGAGCTTGAGGAATGTCTGGTACATTTAGAACACCTTGATGAACAACATGGAGATACGCTGACCGCTAATCAAGCTCATAAAAATAGGGTCAAAACTCAGTATGATAAATCGGTCAAACCTTGGGTTTTCTTTGAAGGGGAACTTGTCTTTCTTTGGGACCAAGACAAATAACCCCCGGGGGTAGGAAAATTCAAGGCCATGTGGTTAGGAACTTATGTCATGTCGAAAGTTTTGAAGAAGGGCGCATATGAGTTAGTTGATTTTGATGGGAACAAGCTCCCTGAGCCTAGAAATGGCCTCTACCTGAAAAAGTACTATGCTTAGGCTTAGCACTTTTTATTGTATGTATTTTTATGTACATTAGGTTGTTGGTTTTGTTTTTTTTACTATCTTTTGGTTGTTGCAAATGTCTTCTGAATGGTATATAGGGTTCGCTGATGGTGCCAGCCGTCACACTTATAACCTAGCTTCAGCAACGTGGGTTATTTACTCTCCCTTAGGATAGCTTGTTTTCACTGGAGGTGCTTGCTTAGGTTCTTCTTCTAATAATGTTGCTGAGTATAGGACCATAATTGAGCTTTTATGGGATGCTTTTTCACATGGTATCACCTAGCTTGAATTCCATGTAGACTCTCAGCTGGTGGTTTCCCAGCTCAATCGAGCTTATCAGGTACGAAATCCTATTCTATTACGTCAGTTCATGCAAATTCGGTTATTGGAAAGAAATCTTGAAGTTATTATATTCAATCACATTCCACAAAATCAGAATTCATTGACTGATGAATATGTCAATTACATTTTAGATTAGCATATAACACACATTTCATAAAGATATACAGCGCACATATAAAAAACATTTATAAATAAACCGACAATAACAACAATATATATATATATATATGTAAAATATCTATCCATAGATAGGTCAAGTCTTATCCTCAGATCCCGTCATAACGGTATAATATACAAAAATATACAAAAATGTGGATCGCAGTCCATCAAAATGTCCTAGATCTACACAGGACCACCCAGGTCACTTGGACAGCCTTGGTCCCCATGGTCCCTTTGTACTCTGGCTTCCTTAGCCTCTTCGGCTTTGGTAGGCTCCACAGCCTCTATGTATACAAGAACCGCTCTGGCCACTCACCTGAAAAGACATAACCAGACCGGTGGAACTCCAACAACGAACTCTTGCATGGCAGTCAGGATATGCTCTATCCGCAAGGTAGGAACTCTTTGGGTCAGCCTGGCCAGCTTCCCCACTAGAACCCCGATCAGTCCCAGGTCTTCACCTATGACAGGATGAACAAACATGCGTGGACGCCCCTCAGGGCGGACCGATCCAATATTTGCATTTTGACACATTTATAGGATTAAGACTTGTACATATGTATATATCTATCATTTTAAAATTCATAAAAAATTTAAAAATAAAAATTATAAAATTGTTTACCTAGCTCTCCCCATGCTCCTCCTGGAGGGAGGACAAGGTCTAGGTCACCTCGAAAGTCCATGCCAGCATATGGAAACTGCTCTAGTGCCGGTAACTGTCGTTCCCACCAGATATAGAAATCATCATCATATACACTATGCATTGTGTCTCCTCCTCCTTGATGAAGGAAGATGTCTCCCCACCTGCTCAGCCTTGGCTGATGTGGATATCAGAGTGGTAGAGGTATGGTGAGGCTCAACCCTGGTACTCTCTCAAAGAAGAAGGAAACCAATATGCTTGCATAACCAAAGTTCTTTCGCCTTCCTCTCTTGCAATCAGACAGTTTTCTTTTCATGATAGGGACAACTCCCGAACACCAATCATAGAAGGCACCAGAAAAAAAATCCACCACCAACCTCATTTGGTTTTATGTAGCCAAATGTAATGAGGAGGATCTTGCAATCCTCACGATGGTGCTCGAAAGTACATGAAGTGTAAATTCATGGATATGTGCAATAGGGACACAACTCCCTCTCTTTTGGGTACCTGGTGTGCAAAACACATCTATATAGTTTTGGACACTTAAAGGGTCACTTCCTCTGCCGGTGCCATCTAAGTTGACCGCTGCTCCTTGTCGTGATAGACCGGTAATGAAATACATGTCCTCAGTAGTAATCTCCAAAGTCTCACCCTGTAGGTTGAACATCCCCAAATCATGATCCCAATAATTTATCATGAACTCCAATAGGTGGACATTGGCCCGCATGGGTGATGTGCAAAAGAACTTTAATAGCCCACTTGTTCGTAATGCATGTATGGTGGGCACACTTTGGAGTGCTTCTTGGTCCATTGTTTCATGTTCTCATTCCCTCCATTCCAGCACCATCTTCAAACCTAGCAACACAAGTAATTTGATTCATTAATTTCATTTAAAATTTCAAAATTTTTTGACTATATTTAGCTTTTTATCCTTCACACAGTACATGTGACTGTCTAGTTAGACATGTCGCATACTGTACGTGACTGTCTATAAAGGAAACCTGCATACAGAACACGTGTATGCGAGTCTTTACACTGTGAACCCACGTATGGGCTATGACATGTTTTAGGATTCTTTTAATCATGAAATTAGGAATCAAAATTAATAATTGCTAGGATCAAAATGAAGAGCTCGGGGTGTAGGCTTACCTGCAACTTACGGAATTTGATTTTGTTTTCTAGATTGTCCACAACGATCGAACAAAGGTGGAGGTAAAAACTTGCTTCTTATGGCTAAAAATTCCAAATGGTGAGTTTTGTTTTGATTTTCAACTATTTATAGAAATTTTATTTCTCCAAGTGTGTTTTTTCCTGTAGTTTGAAAATCCATTCAACTAATACCATATTTCTTTTGGCTTTGAAACAGGTTTTTCATCATTATAAAATGTTGTTGCTCCAATAAGGTGGTTTTGTCATTTCCAATACATTTTGGCATCTATATTCAATCCACATTAACCTTAGCAATCAACATTTTTCCAAGGACTATGGTCTTTTAAACCATTTAGTTCCATGTTTTTACCATTGTTCTTTCATGGATAAGATCCCTTTTTCATGAGTATCTTCCTTCAAAGCCTATCTTGTTCTTTGGTACTCATGCCGCAACTATTTCAGGTACAGGGGTATCCGTTTAGCTATTTTTCACGCCAAATAGAGCTTTTTTTTAATCTCTTTTGACAAGCTAACCTTTTATTGGACTCCCCGCCCTTATGGAGTTTCTTTAGGCCCAAGTCTGACTCCTTCAAAACAGACTTGACTACCGATTTAACTTGTCTGTTCAAGCTCATTAATAATATGTGAACGGGCATCTGCATTGGTGGTAGGTTATCTCTTTCTTAGACCATGCGGAATAATACGAGAAAGGATCCCTCTCTTTTCTATTTTGAATTGAGAAGAGTATTCTCAGTCATAGGTTTATCACTTTTCTGGACCCGAGGGAATAAATTTACAGAAAAAGAACAACCAGAATGAGCTTAGTTTTCTCTTTTTCGTGCTCTGGACCTAAACATGAAAAATATTTCGAGTGTACTTTGTGTCTTTGTCATGCTCGTTAAACACTTAAGAACAAAGCAACGAGTTTATTGTTGTAAGCCCCATTTCTAGTAATCAAATGGATCTTTCCAAGTGATCTTGATTTCCTTCACACTCATAAAACTCAAGCTATTTTATGTTGTTTTGGAAGGAGCGTTGGGTAGGTGGTAATTTAACCTTTTTTGGACCTCCCTGACTAAGTACGAAAAAGGTTCACCTTTTCTTCTACAGAAGTTAAGAGAGTTCTTCTGTGGTATGTTTTATACTTTTTCGGCCTCAGGAGACTAAATTGGACAGAAAAGGACCCCCCTGGAGTCTTCTTTGGATTTTTTCATACTCTCTAAATATGAAAACACCAACTGAGCATATACTAGTTTGGGTTCATTAAATCCACGAATCAGTGACACTATCAAGCATTATTCTCCCATCTCTTCAAGCTTGTTAAAAAATGAAGAGGGATCCGAGTTGACTTTCCCGGACTCATTAAAATTTAACAGGGAAGGTAAGGAAGAAGTTTTCTCTTTTTTTTCGTAGTGGCAACATGTCATCTTTGAACATAGCACTCTTTGTTTTTTTCGATACCCATGTTTAATGTTCACTTTTTGTTCAGCTATTACTTTGAGTTTCCTACTCTTCCTCTTGTCCATTATACCTGGGGAATCTAATCATGTCTCCTACATGACAGATAAGTCTATGTGTTCTATCTATAAGTTAAAATATTCCTTGGGTCATCTCTGTGTCGTGCTCATTGTTTAAGGACTTCACCCAATGTTTGATCTATATCCTGATCCCATCATTGTTATATCTGTTATCTATTGTGTCTCCCTTCTTTTACCCAGTTCCTAGTCACTCTTGTGATCCTTTGGATGATCTATTGACTTCCTTATCACAGCAGGGTTCCATTTCAGTACTTCCTGATGACGAAGAACTAGAGTTTTGACGATCGTACCTCAGGATTCACTTTCCTCATTTGTGAATTCCTTTGCTTCAGTTGTTAATTATTACTTATTGATTGACAAAATGTTGAATCCTTTCCATGTTCGACTTCAACTTACTTTTATTCACATGGCTTGGATTCTACTGGTTCTTTGGGATAGTTTATGAAGACCTTAGTTCCTCATCTATGGACTAAGTTGTCCAGGACTATGTTCTATTCATATATACAGCTTCCACATCTTTGAAGACTCATCATTATTGTATATTGTGGCTTTGATCCACCTTTGTAATATATGTGGTTTAATACCCGTATCATATGATCTACTCAAATATTGTAAAGGAGCTAGTGTTCCAGTAAATTGAACATAGTATCCTCAGATATGAATTTGTATATGACATTATTATGTATTTGTTTCAGGTACTATCTCTGCTCCATTGGATTTCTGAGTTCTCCGAAGATAAAGATCATAATGTATTTCGGTCATCGTTTCCCTCTGACCTCACACATTAGGGGGCATCTGTTATCCACCTGAATGGCACTTCTCCATCCGAGTCCCGACATTCCTTATGTTGGCACACAAAAGGGCATTTATGGATTGAAGGTTGCCTAAAACACTATAGATGGGCATATTATGAATTACATTCATCATTCATCCAGCTGGTTATTTTTACCTTTACATATGTCAAGTTTTGTACGCGCCTCTTCCTATATGCAACTTGCGTGTTGTACGTGAGTATCGGTCATTGCATCTTTCATACAGATTTGGACGCAGGTTCCCCTTAGAGAAACTCGCAAGTCATACGCAAGTTGCCAATATTAATACCTGCGTACACCTTCCTTTGATATTAAAAATAATAAATTGCGATTATTTGATATTTGTTAAGCCCTTAACCATAATCACCTTAATTGTCTCAACCTCCTCAACCCTCGAAACTGCCTTATTTCACCAAGTATAAATAAAGGCCTTGGGGAGGGTATTAATCAATGATACTTGGAGAGAAAATTTATGTTGGTGAAGTCTATTCAGAAGTCTTTGGAGCAGTGGAACTCATAATCCTTTGGTTGCAGAGGAGTCCTTGTCTCAGGCGTTGGGTTGTAATCTGAACTCATTCACTATTGTTAATAAAGATAATCCTTCTTCCATATGTTTCTTGAATATCTTTCATGTATCATGGTTTAATGAATACTTATGATTAAACACTCTGTATATGATTTATTTGACCTTTTTTATATACATGTATCATCTTGCACTTGGAGGATTTGCTCTTGACAGGTGAAGGAGAAGCATCCTAGAAGGCTTTGGAGGAGAAGCAGAGCGAAAGAGGACAAAGCTAGGATCAACTGTCATATATCGGGTGAATCTATTCTATCCTCTTATTTCCTTTTTTGTACTCTAGATTCGATTGCCTGCAAGTTTGATGAGTATGTTGGTAACCCTAGACCTTCGGTTATAAGGTGTTTATTCCTGTACAACAAGGTGGAACTACTAGGAGTTTTTTTAGTTAATATTTTCTTTGTTTTGTGTATTTGGGTAGGCCCTGGTGAAGAGGGTAGAGCACTAGAGGATTAAACAGGTGTATCAGTGTTCATCACCATGATAGAAAAACACCTTCAAACTACCCCAGACCTTAGAGCTGAAACAGTTCCAATGAGTGTTTCCTCTGACTTGCTACTTCTACAACATTTTCCTCAAAAGAAATGCTCACCTCCCATGTGGATATCCTTCAAGTTTCATAGACCACATCACACAAATACTACACACCATCAAGGGACCAATTTAGCTCCATATTACTTGATTTGGTCTTTGGATACCTCAATGGAAGATGTGATGCATCTGATAGATTCCAAAAGAGCCACGTGAATTGGTAGAAAATATATTATAATAAGCCATATAGGGATATCCTGCAATTTCTCATGTGCAGTAGAAACATTATGAAAGTTAAATCTAGTTAGTGAAGAAAGTAAGCGGAGTTGAATTGATCCTTTGGTTATATTCGTTGCAAACAATTGCAGACTGCTGAATTTATCCTCTGGTTGAAAATATGAGTTGGCCTCTCAGGTATCCAATTTCCTCTGCTGCCAAGTTTTCTGTAAAACACTTTGCCACTTATGTTAAAATTTGGAACTGATAGGATTAAGCTCTTAACTGTTGATCTTTGAATGCTATCTATTGCCTCTAATTTAGAATATATACCCCTCAAACCTGAAATTAATATGGATTTTACTAAAGATACTGAATCAATACCTGGAATCTTGGAACTACTTTCCAATAATAGTATGTGAACAAATACATATTAAATGGGATCGACACTTACGGTAATTTACCATATTATCCTCTACTTCTGGGTGCTTATCGAATTCACTAAAAAATATTTTTGATCAACAAAATCACGATTAAAAGATAAGCATTATCCTTTTGACAAATCAACTGAAGTCAAAACCTTCTCTAACTTCATGAATTTCCAAATTCTCTGTTTCAAAAGTTATTAAATAAATTTTAATTCCTTTCCCTAAAAATGAACAAATTTGACCTAAGATTCAATAGCCTTCACATAGACCATAAAGGAAATGACAGTGATGAAGCTGGATTTATTCGGAGTAAACTTAAATTTTGATCATAGTAGGGACAAATCCACAGTCACTTATGTGCAATACTGGCAATTTTTCATCTTCTGTTACTGACAGTTTGATATTTGAGTATCTTCACATGGTGAAAGAGATGAAATGAACAATCAATGTAGACAATGTGTGCATTTGGTATAGGGCCCTTTCCATTTGAAACCTTCACAATGCGTCTTGATGTAGGAAAAAAATTAGAAATTCAGTTCCACTAGAAGCACCCCAACTCTCAGCTTTGTGACTCTGCCCAAGATAAATTTCTGCTATAAAGAAGCATGAGTATGAATGTCACTAGTGAGTAAGTGTTAATCTGTCCTTTGCATATTCACCTTGTATCTCAACTATCCAAGGTGGTTGGATTTGGGTGACAAAAAAAATTAGGATTTCCATAGGTTTTGAAGAAAGGGAAGAAGCTTGTATTAGTGAATTTCCATGATTGTATTATGTATAGCATTCTAGAAACTAAAATTAAGGCCCTGACCTTGCTAAACCATTTTTGTTGTGTTGTGGACAAACTTTGCTGATTAGAAAATGCCAGACTGTTAGAGGATTTTCCCAGTTAGTATTTTCTCCATGTTCATAGGACATGGGAAATGGATAATATTTGATCAGCAGCTCCATTCTTATTAACCATGGAAATTTAATACATGCTCCTGCAAATACAGTAGCAGTATGATTTACAACCCCTAATACACTCACATCCTTCTCGGCTGGAACTCACTCTTTCATTACAAATCCAAAATAATTTATAGAGTTACATGACATGAATTTCTTACGAGATTACTAAACCAGATATAAAATAAGACTTGAATCAAATGCCAGAAATATGGAGCTACCTGGAATAAGTATTGATTTGTTGATTACCTTGCATATAAAGCCAAATCTAGATGAACACCACTGTTCATTATTCCTGAATTGTTCTGCCATCTGTATCCTTGAATATGGATCCACTTGCTGAGATATAAAATAAGACTCGAATCAAATGCCAGAAATATGGAGCTACCTGGAATAAGTATTGATTTGTTTATTACCTTGCATATAAAGTCAAATCTAGATGAACACCACTGTTCATTATTCCTGAATTGTTCTACCATATGTATCCTTGAATATGGAGCCACTTGCTGAGAAAAATGCTTGAAATGTGGGACTGATTCTTGACCTACAATTCTGTTTAGACCTGTATACTTCATTGTTCTCATAAAATCATGAAATGGTATTAAGTCTGAGATATGCTCGGTCACC
Organism: Pseudotsuga menziesii; assembly: GCA_001517045.1. NCBI lineage: Eukaryota > Viridiplantae > Streptophyta > Pinopsida > Pinales > Pinaceae > Pseudotsuga > Pseudotsuga menziesii. The sequence goes on from LPNX010725124.1 coordinate 90,037, forward strand.
TTCAAATGTTGATCTTTCTTCTCCAAATATGGAATTGATTTCTGATGTTTGTTTTATGCCTTCGAATTTAAGATATAAATCTAGAAATCTAGAGATGACTACCCAACCTCTGTTGCCAACTTCTCTTTAAATATGAAAAAAAGATCCTTTGTTTACTGATATTATGCCTTCAAACCATTAACTGTAGGAACTTATTTTCTAAATATGGATTAAAACGCGAATTAACTTCCTGAAGAAATGGATTTAGTTGTCTTATTATTGTCTTCAAAATATGGATTTTAACACAAGAAATCATTGCGCTGATGAAACTTGGTGATGATACTCTCTATTGAAAGGATTATGTATAAGACTTTTGAATTTGATAATAGGATTTTATTTTTATATTTGCAAAACCTTTGTTTTTTAAATGAGATGAGATAAGATCGAAGAAAAAGAAAAATCAAGATTTTTCATAAAATAAATATAAAATAATATTTAGAAAACTATATAAAATAGTTATTTAAATAATAAATGTTTATATTTATTTTATTATTGTTATTATTAAAATTGACTTGATTTCAAGTAATGAAGATGAGATAAGATCAAAGAAAAAGAAAAATTAAGATTTTTCATAAAGTAAATATAAAATATTATTTAGAAAATTATATAAAATAGTTATTTAAATAATAAATGTTTATATTTATTTTATTATTGTTATTATTAAAATTGACTTGATTTCAAGTAATGAAGATAACTTGGCATTTTGAACATACTTATGGAGGCCAAAGAATTGAGGTTAAAGTAAATGGGGACTTGACCAAATCAAGAGTTCAAGGCTTTAGAAACTCTAACAAGATTGACATAAAGAATTAAGGCTTTGGCTAATTAAATCAATGTTAACAAAGGTTGGGATTTTTAGGATGAGCACAAGACTTCCTTCGCAAGCTTCAATATTGATATGAAGAAAAGTTTACTAGATTGAGATAAGAACTCAGTGGTTTGGTGAAAAGATGTTGGGTTATAAGCTTATGGCAGCAAGAATCGAGGTCCTTCTTTATCTTCACGCTGCAAAATCTTTCAATCTTGATGGTCCTTTTCCATCTAGAATATGATTCTATCTTGATCCTGGTCAAATTACTTATTCCTCCTGAAATTTAATTGAAATATTGGAAAATATTGGCTAGACATCTGAATATCAATGATGTAGTTAATGTCTCGTTTTTTCTATGCAGGCACTGGGGAAGAGAGCATATATGGCGGAAAATTTGTAGGTAAGTTAGCACATGTTTTTCAAAACATTTTTTATTTGAACAATCTTATTTATATTGTCATAATTGTATTGAACATTCCCTATTTCTTATCACAGATCATAATTTTTAGCTACGTCATGATGGTCCTGGTATTCTATTAATCGTCAATGCTAGCCCGAACACCAATGGTTCTCGGTTCTGTATTAATTTTGCAGCAACACCTCATATTGATGGACATATACTTGATTCCATATCTTGAATGTCATTTATGATTTTTTATATTCACTTGAGTTTGTTTGAGAAAATTTACATGTTGGTTGTGATCGACATAATTTCTTTTTATCCATGACTCATGAGTGTGACCATATGGCAATTTTGTATTTTAGAAACACAAGATTTGTTTACCTTGAAATAATGGGTTATTTTCTTTGGGTGTTAGACACCAGTGTATTCTTACCATTCAAACCTTTTAAATTTTGCTAATTTTTGTAGGAATTTCTCTTTAGTATAGTTCAGTTGGTCTATATGCTACTAAGGGTGTGAGGCTATCATTTATCTCACTAATGTAGATATCTTGCCTCTCTCCATCTCTATTTTCTGTTTTACTCTCATATCATTGATGTCCCTTTTCTTATTATCTAGAACAATCATGTCATATTTGGAAGAGTTTTTGAGGGAATAGATATAATGAAGGAAATTGAGTGGTTATCAACCGCAGATCAAGGCAGGCCTATTGTTCTAGTTAACATTTCTAATTGTGGTGAAAATAACCCATTATTTCCTGGAAAAGATAAAGGTATAGTTGTAGTTGTTGAAGGTACATTTATCGTTTAAGTTGTAAGTATCGTGATATGCCATTGTTGAATATTTAACTGACCATAACTGTTATAATTCTTTGACTAATATCTTGAATGTAATTTGTAGAAATGGTTTTCTTTTATTCCTTTCAGGTATGAAAATTTGGATTTATCTGCAGATATAAATAAAGAAAAGAAACAGAAGGCTACAAAAGAATTAGTGTCAAGTGATGATAGTCGAAAAGTGCGTAAAAGGAAAAATCATAGGAAGGTGCATAAGGACCAGCAAAAGAGAAGGCGTCGTCATTATTCTTTTTATTCAGATACCTCATCGAACACTGATTCATATTCAGACACTTCTAATAGTGAATTTAACTCAGAATCTTCCCTATCATATGATACTAGCACTTCAACTGAAGATGATAGGGCGAGAATAAAGAAGAAATCATCAAGAATAAATAAGCATAGACATACAAAGTGACGGAGGGACAAGCAGAGAGGGAAAAGACATGGTCGGAAAGTGAAGAGATTAAGATGAAAGTCCAACTGGTATGGATTCTTTCTCTGATTAAAAGGGGTAAGGAAGCCTGGCCTAGAAATGTTGGAATTGTTATTAATGTCTATCATTTTGTTATTGATATTATCTTAGCATTCTTCAATATATATATTATTTCATATAGTTTGGTGTTGTATAATTGTATCTTGTGAAATTTGTTGTCTTCTTAATTTAATAAATGGAATTTTCTCTCCAAGGAGTCCCAATAGGAGCCCTCAAAAGAGTTTGAGTAGAAGCCCTAGAAGAAGCTTGAGAAGAAGCCCTAGAAGGAGCTTGAGCTTGAGCACGAGTGAGAGACCTAGGATAATCTCAAGCATGAGCATGAGTAGAAGTCCGAGAAAGGTATTGAGTAGAAGTCCTAGAATGAGTCTAAGCAGGAGCCCGAGTTTGATTGCTCATAGGGTTGTAAGCAGGAGCCCGAGTTTGATTGCTCATAGGGTTGTAAGCAGGAGCCCGAGTCATAGGGATTTAAGTACGATCCCAAGTGTGATTGCTTGTAGGCCTTTAAGCAAGAGTCAAAAAAGGAGTTTGAGCATCCATTCATGGAAAAACCTAGCTCAAAGTCATTTGAAAAGTTGAAGCAGGCCTTCAAGTAGAATTTTGTCAAGAGTATCAAGTCATAGTCCTATTGTCAATAAGAGTACACTTCTGAATCCTAATCAAAGTCAGACTACTACAAGAATTCCTAGCCCAGAGAGCACACCTAAACATGTGAAAAGAGGTCATGGATTCAACCAGTGTTACTCTTATGCTTGACATTATTGAACACCATCTCCAGCTCGCTCTCCCCCAAGGTCTCATCTCCTTAGTGAAAGGAATATTCCTAAACGGGATAGGTTTGTATGCATTCATAAAGCCTCATTAAATTGCCAAAGTTGGAAGGAATTTCTAACAAAATAATTTTATTTTTCTATGGTAGATATTCAACTTACAGGAGTTATTCCAAGCGCTCTCTAGCAAGACATTACAGAAACCTACCAAGAGGTAGGACTCCTCCAAGGTAAGAAAGCATTGTATTTGTTGTAGTGCTTGAAGAAATATGTTCTGAATAAGCTTTTAACAACCTATTTTATAATATTTTTTTCAATTATATAGTTTTCTCCTATTGATGTAATCGTAACTTTGGAATGTATTCACTTGTATTTCTTATGTATTGTACCCCAATGTTTATTCCGGGAAGTGTTTGTAATATAATTGAGTCATGTCATGTCTCGATGTTCCGATTGGTAGTTCCTATAATGTAAACAAGTCATGTCAAGTCATTGTGGGTAACCCTCCTATTGGTCAAGGGTGAAATTCCCCACAGTTGTGGGCCCCTAGGGTTATTATACTATCCTAGAGAAGTCAGCCCTAGGTGATTCATTGTAAGCCAGGGCAATAGTCCCCACTGTTATGTTAAGGATAACCCTCCTTGTTGGTCAGAGGAGGAAAAGTCCCCATAAGTTGTGGGGCAGTAGGGTTATTAGACAATCCTAGAGATGTCGGCTCTAGTGAGTAATTGTTAAGTGAGGCCGACATGTTGGAGTAGGCTTCAAGTGAATGAAAGAATATAAATAGAGAGTGAGACTCTCAATTTATCACACACACACGCTCACTCATTGGGGCGCATGAGTGAGAGAGAAGTTGTTGGGACAAGAGAGAGACTACTGCTATTGGGAGATCATCTTTATGTTTTCGAGTTTTACTATTGGTGATGATTCTATCTCTGAGGAAGTTGTGGGGGGTTTTCTCCATTTATGGTTTCACCAAGGAAAAACAATGTGTTCATTGTCTCTTGTTTTTTATTGCTGTGCTTGTTATTCTCACAGTTAAATATCCTAATATAATGCTAGCTTGAATGATAAAAGTATAACATGGTATTAGAGCTAACCCGAGAAGAAGACATTGTGTAGCTACAAAAGCTAGGGATTCTTACCTTTTGGGTCTATCTCCACAATCCATTAGCAAAAGTATGCTAGGCTGACTCTCCATTGAAGGGCACAACTTTCTGTCGAAGTGGAATTCAATTCCAGGCATTTTCAGTTTTCGGTGTGGGAAATTAGGGATTTCTACAGAAGAGGAGTTTTTGAGTGAGCCCAGCATAGGATTTATCTGCTCATAAAAATCGAATTTTAGAGACCTGGGTCAATATTTTTGGTTCGGTGAATCTCTGGGAAAGTCAAACCCTAGTTTGACCCCGAGCTAGAAAAACCCTAAATACTAAAACTGATAAGTTTTGGTACATTCGTTATATCTCTGGATTGGAAAGGGCTGAGTAGTTCAAACTTTCACAGGCCGAAGATAAAATCTATATTTACATTGTTTCCAAAATTCAGCCTCATATTCACTATATTCTGGGAGATATGATCCCTCCAAGTTAGGGTTCCATCCTCTTCTAGGATTCATCCCTAAACAGGACACCTGAGGCGAATTGCTATATCGTCGTCTAAAAAGGTCCAAATTAAATTTCTAAATATGTTCCAAAAAGGGCATGGACTTTAATTTATTTTTTCTAAGTTTTAGACCCAAAAGATGAAACAGTGACATGTCGCGGTTCGTACAAGTTCATTGGTCTGAAGAGTCCTGTAACAGGTCACCTTGGGAAAATGATCATAAGTCCTAATTGGTGAAGTAAATTCTGGTGAAACCTATTTTTTTGGAACAGGGATAGGTGAGAATACCTTGGTGCAAAGTTTTAGACACATAGGAGCATTAATTTAGGAGATCTCGCAGAAACAATATCAGGAATTTCTACAGAAGAAATTTGAAAACTAGGGCTTCCTGTTCTGGGAGTTTCCCTCCATTGTTTTCAGAAAAGGAGTAGATTGGACATCTCATCTTGAAGATATCTATCTTTATATCAAATCAGATCTGAAATATTGCATGTTTTGAAAATTTGGGTTTCTCTAACAAACCCTAGATCAGCGAGCTCCAAAACTAGGACGGACACGTCAAATCAATAAGATCTAATCTTTTGCTATTTTCATTTGAGGTTCTCATTTCAAAGTGATATATCACATCATCTTGATGATAATATTGTTGAATTTGACAAATTCCAAGCATGAAAGTATATGATCTATCTAAAGAAAATGAATTAGAAACCTACACAAGTAGAGAGGTTCTAGTTCCAAAGGAAGATGAGGCTAAAAGCCTTTCATAAGAAGAACTTGGTCAAGGTCAATAAGATCATTGTTGATTCAATCATGGATCACCTTGTACCACAAGTGTCTTCCCTAAAGACACCGAAATAGATGTTTGATTCCTTGACCAAGCTATTTGAAGGGAAGAACATAAATCAGAATATGACTTTGAGAAAGTAGTTGAAGAATGTGAAGATCCATAATGCAGAGACCATACAGTCATACTTTACGAGGGTCTCTCAAATCAAAGAACAACTTGTAGTAGTAGAAGAAGAAGTAGAGAATGCAGAAGTGGTGATAGCCACCTTGAATGGCCTCCTAGGATCATGGGATTCATTGATGCGAGGAATGTGTGCCTGAAGGAATTGATTACTTTCAATAGACTCTAGGAAGAAAAAGAAGCTTGACTCATAATAAGAAGATGGGAGCAACTGAAGATCAAGCTCTCACCATCCAAAGAATATCCCTCAAGCGATGAGGAATACGAAGGACTCAACTCTTGAACAAAATCTTATCCATCTTGGCATTTGGATAAGAAATGATGAATGAAGAAGATGATAAAGTTGAAGGCTCAAGAAGGAGTCTACCCATGAAACAAATAAGGATAAGTATTCAATTGTCATTTCATGATATTATTTTGTTATGCATTTGTTTATATTTAGTTGATGTATTATGTATGATAGAATTTTTTCATTAATGCGAGTATACTACTAACATGCATGTGATGGGTAAGTAGCTCATGGTTCTATACAACTCTCCATTGCTGATTATCTAGAATGAAACCTCTTTGCTGACATATTAGATTAGTGCACAATCTTAATGTTGTCCTGGTAGAGATGGAAGACATCTAGAAAGTTTCTGTGAGATATGGATGAATGTTGTATTGGATAAAATAGTTGGATGATCATATATTTATGCATAACAATTTTCCATTATGAATATGCCTTATGAAACATTTCTAACCATACAACTAATGCATTTGACTTGTAGGAAAGATCGCATACATAATCACCTACAAGCAAAGAAGGATGAAACTTGTTCTAAAGAACAAGTGGCGACAGTCCAAGATGAAGAATAATATGGTGAATGCAGTGACATCATTGATATAGAACCTTCTAGGCATGAAGAAGTAACCAAGAAGAAAGGGAAGACCAATTCAAGAAGAATGATGTCTAGGATGCAATATTGATACATCAAGGGAAGTTCGTAGTTCCATCATGCAGTAGACGGAAACATTGTGGGATACAAGGAAAGATTCATAGCACGAGGCTTCTCATGAAAGGAAGGCATAGACTACGAAGAGACATTTGCAGCCAGTGGGATTTGAAACACATACATGATGAGCTTGATGAATATCCTATCTTTTGCTACAAGGTTGAAGATCAAAGTCTATACGCTATATGGATACATAGAATATTAGTATCAAAGGAAGCTACTTGTCACTCCGGTACAAAATGTTTCGGTGCATAAATTATGGAAGACAGAGGGAGTATGATGCTCCGCTTCAGAGGGAGTGACTATAGAATATCCTGAGGTTCGACATGGTATGACATGATGGATAGATTACTGATGACTCTAGGCTTTACTGAGAGTAAAGTGGATTCCAACCTTTGCTTCAAGGTTGAAGGCAGAAGACCAGTGATGCTCTTCTTATGTGTCGATATACTATTTTTCTAGGCATGGAGGTGTGGCAGAATGTGGATGGAATCTTCCTTGGACAAGGGAAGTATGCAGGAGAGATCTTGAAGAGGTTCGGGATGATGGACTACAAGACCATGACCAAACTTATGGCATCGAACCTGAAGCTATTGGGTGATGCTTCATCAGAGCCGATTGATGCTATGATGTATCGTCAGATGATTGGGTCCTTGATATACCTGACAAATATGAAACCAGATATTTGCTTTGCTGTGAACACCTTGAGCCAGCTCCTGATAGATCTGATACATGTTCACTTGATTGTTGCAAAGCATATTCTAAGGTACATGAGGGGTACGGTTGATTATGGGCTCAAGTATGAGGCGAATCAGAAGATTAACCTGGAAGGTTATGTTGATTCAGATTGGGAAGAAAGTGCCATCGATAGGAAGAACACTTTAGGGTGTTGCTTTAGTATGGGATCATGTGTGATCTCTTGGTTTATCAGGAAGCAATACTATGTGGCACTAAGTATAGCTGAAGAAGAGTATGTCGCAGCTTGTTCAGCTAGTTGTGAGGTAGTATGGCTAAGGAAGCTACTGTCTGATGTATTTGATCTCCAGTTGGATGCTACTTGTATATATTGCGACAACCAGAGTTGTGTGAAGTTATCGAAGAACTTGGTATTCCATGACAAGTCAAATCACATCGAGATCCAGTATCACTATATCATAGATATGGTGCAGAGAGGAGCAATGAAGCTCTAGTATGTTGCGACGAATGAGCAGATAGCTAATGTGTTGACAAAGCCATTAGCCAGAGTGAAGTTTCAGTACTTCAGGGAAAATCTTGGTGTTCTCTGGATCGAGGTTCCTTCCAAGGCGAAGTGATGAGTTCGTGAGACATTATGACATGGTGAGAGGATTGGTTCCTTCCATGGTAAGATGTAAGGGCTGAGCCATTCAGCCATGGTGAGAGGATTGGTTCCTCCATGTCAGATGTGAATGCTGAGCCATTTTGATGTGACTGTAGGATTGGTTCCTACATGATCACATATAAGGTCTATTTCCATTCTATGAATGGAGGTGCCTGGTCAGTTACCAAGAATACTCGGTCTAGGATTGAGGGACATTCTGATATGACTATGAGATGTAGTCTTACATGATCAAATGTGAGTGCATGGCCATTCTGATGTGATTGAGGGATGTGTTCCCACTTGATAAGATATAAGGGATGTTGCCATTCTTTTATGGAGGTACCTAGTCAGTTACCAGGAATCCTCAGTCTAGGACTGAGAGACATTTTGATGTGACTGTGGGATTGGTTCCCACATGATCAGATGTAAGTGTAGAGCCTTTCCACAGATGATAGTAGGTGTGTCCTATCATGTTGGTGGATGTGAGTACTAGCCTTTCCACAGATGGTAGTAGGTGTTTCCTACCATGCTGGTGATTGTAAGTGTTGTTCCTTTCCACAAATGGTAGTAGGTGTGTCCTACCATGCTAGTGGATGTGAGTGTTGTGCCTTTCCATACATGATAGTAGTTGTGTCCTATCATGCTAGTGGTTGTAAGTGCTAAGCCTTTCCACAGATGGTAGTAGGTGTTTCCTACCATGCTGGTGATTGTAAGTGTTGTGCCTTTCCACATATGGTAGTAGGTGTGTCCTATCATGCTAGTGAATGTGAGTGTTGTTCCTTTTCACAGATGATAGTAGGTGTGTCCTATCATGCTGGTGAATGTAAGTGTTGGGCCTTTCTAACATGACTGGATTGGTTCCTATCATGGTCAAATGTGAGCGTTGGGCATGCCTTTCTGACATGGTGTTGGATGTGTTCCTCTCATGGTCAGATGTAAGTGATGGGTGGGCCATTCTGACTTAGGGTTAGATATAAGTGCTGAAGAATACCTACATGGAGGATAGGCCTACAACCAGCATGAAAAAGGGCTAGCTCTGTAGAAATTCCTGTGATGAGAAGAATCATGAGATAGCAACCGTGATGATGATCTTCCAGTGATGATCTAGATCAAGTGATGATCCAGATCTAGTGATGATGATCCAGCAGTGATGATCTAGTAGTGATGATCCAGATATAGTGATGAACCAGATCCAATGATGATGATCCAGATCGAGTGACGATCCATATCCAGTGATGATGATCCAGATCAAGTGATGATCTAGATCCAGTGATGATGATCCAGATTGAGTGATGATCTAGATCCAGTGATGATTATCCAGATCGAGTGATGATCTAGATCCATATGAAGATGAAGATGACTCGAAGATGAAGATGATGAGAACTCAACGATGATCCAGATGATACAAAGAAGAATACTTGTGCTGATAAATTGTGTCGAGAGAATACCTTCCTAGTTAAGAGGGAGTGTTGTTGTAATTATAAATTCAGAATGTATTGACTTGTATTTCTTATGTATTGTACCACAATGTTTATTTTGGGAAGTGTTTGTAATGTAATTGATTCATTTCATGCCCCGATGTTTCAATCGATAGTTTCTATAATGTAAACAAGTCATGTCAAGTCATTGTGGGTAACCCTCCTATTGGTCAAGGGTTAAAGTCCCTGCAGTTGTGGGGCCCTAGGGTTATTAAAATATCCTAGAGAATTCAACCCTAGGTGAGTCATTATAAGTCAGGGAAATAGTCCCCACCATTGTGTTAAGGATAACCCTCCTTGTTGGTCAGAGGAGGCAAAGTCCCCATAAGTTGTGGGGCACTAGGGTTATTAGACACTCCTAGAGATGCCGGCTCTAGTAAGTAATTGTAAAGTGAGGCTGAGATGTTGGAGTGGGATTCAAGTAAAAGAATATAATTAGAGAGTGAGCCTCTCTATTTATCACACACAAACTCACTCATTGGGGCTCATGAGTGAGAGACAAGTTACTGGGACAAGAGAGAGACTACTGCTATCATGAGATCATCTTTATGTTTTTGGGTTTTACTATTGGTGCTGATTATATCTATGAGGAAGTTGTGGGGTTTTCTCCATTTATGGTTTCCCTAAGGAAAAACATTGTGTTCATTGTCTCTTGTGTTTGATTGTTGTGCTTTTTATTTTCTCAGTTAAATATCCTAATATAATGCTAGCTTGAATGATAAAAATATAGCATCTACGTTATTGTCTGCATTTTCCTTAAACAAGGCATTGTCTTAGAGTTATGTTCACCAGAAATATTTGACCTCTTAGGATGCTTGCTTTAATGGAGGTATAGGAGGAGCAGAAGTCAAAGCATGAGTTATAGCCCTATATCTTATTGAAACTGGAGAAGAAATCAATTTCTCAAGTACAATCCTAGTCTTGTATATGAGAACACTCTAATGATTGTATTTTTTTAAGTATATTTGAATATATTCCTTCTCCTAGTGTTTCAAATCATGCGTAGCTTTCCAAAGAAAAAGTTAAAAATATAGCCTCATCCTATACTCTATGGCCCCATGAATATGGTTATATCCAATAATGTTGGGGATCATGTAGATCTCCCATTGAAAGCACTGCAACATCACTTTAGGAAGAGAATAAACATTATGAATTGGCATCATAATATATCCTAACCATTTTTCCTTGTGTATAATCATTAGGTTTATGAAAGAAGGAACTTTGCTCATTCCATGGTGGATAGGATCCATGTGAAGCACCAACTATTGGGTTGATCATCCTCTTTCGATTCTCCTTATTGCTCCACTTATACCTGGCTCTAGGATGATCATGCTTATCTACTGTATCCTTGGCATCCACACTAAGATAATTATTGTTGATAGCTATCATATAGTGGTACACTTATGGTTTCCAGGGAATAGTGATTTTTGCAATCCCATTAATACAATTCTTGAGTTTTGTTCAAAATTCCTATAAAAGGTTTATGGATTTCATAACCCGATTAATCATTTTTTGTGAACTTATACAGTCTATCATCCTTTTTCAACCATTAGCTAGTCAAAGTTGTGTATTGATCCTTTTTACCATTATAAAGGACTTTGTAAGTTAGGTTCCCAAATTCTTAAAGGGTGTTAGCTCGATGTAAGAGAAACTGCCTTACAAGCAGGAGGTTGGTGGTTCGATTCCTCCATTCCCTAATGATATTATAATATTGGTTTAAAAAACTAAATTAGTAAGCAAAAAATAAGAGATAAGTGACCAAACAATGACAGATAAGTGACCAAACAAAATGAGCAAAAACCGCATATAAAAATACTAAAAAGGACTAAATTCATGACCTAAAAATGAGATATGTGAAACTAGGAATCAAGAAGGATGCAACATGTGGCCCTAATGATGAAGCCAAACATGGAGTTGATATGGTAGCAAAATAAAACACAAAACTAGGGATTAAAAATGATGCAACACATGGCGCTAATGATGAAGCTAAACATGGCATTGACATGGTAGAAAAATAATACGTTACTTTGGATGCAAAATATGGCGCTACATAGGAATAAAAATATGGTGCAACAATAGAAGAAATATTTGGCATCATTTTGGTAGCAAAACACGATGCAAAAAAGGAAGCAAAAATTGGTGCAAATTTGGAAGTGAAAATTGGCACATATTTGGAAGTAAAACATGGTGCAAAATGCAATGCTAAAGTGGTAGCAAAAATGGATGCACTATTGGATGCTAAATTGGATGCTAACATGGTGCTATTAATGATGAAAATATGGCCCTAATGAGGATGTCATTTAAGAATAAAAAGAGGACACTTGCTAGGAAGAAAAATATGGCGTTATTTAGGAAGCAAACCTCGATGTTGTTTAGGAAACAAAGTTGGACATTATTCTGGAGACAAAAAAATAGATGCTATTTTGGACGTCATAAAGGATGCTATATATGAAAAAAAAGACATTTTTTGAGACGCTTTAAGTTTTTTCCATGACGCATCCCATTTAGCGTCTAGTTTAACAACTCAATGTAAAAAAAGAAATACACTAAAAAGGGACACTAAATGGGATGCTAATTCCAGGATTTGTTGTAGTGGGATCTCCCCAAGGTAGATCCTAATCATTGGTGGGGTTAAATGAGGTACAAAAGCTACGTATTACTACTGTAGTTATTTCCAACGGATATGATCAAAGCATATAAGTCAATCTTTACAAGTCAGAGATATGAGAGGGATAGTTGTAAGAAACCACATTTTGATGTTGCCAATGATTTAGATTGAGCATATCCGTTCCTAGAGAATCATCTAAATAATCTAGAACATAGTATATTTTGTCCTTTCCAAATTTACCCCCTTTGATTCATGTAGTTCATTGACATTTGTCATCAAAAAATTATGTGTCATCCTAATATTTAGTTGTTCGAGGGCAAGTTTCCAAAATTAAGAAACAATCAAATTATAATATCATAATCATCTTTCTATTGATTAAAATCACCTTGTGTTGAAAAATCAGAGGAAAATCTCTGACAAATTTGACTATCATTAAGAGTCTTACAAGAGTTGAGTAAGTGCATATTCCTATCTCATTATTTGTATCATTTTCCCAATGTTTAGTTAGCTTATAAAAGTATATTTTGTCCTTCTCTAGGGTAGGGTATCTCATTGTAGGTTTTACATCCAAAAAATCCTTATTCCTAGCTCGAGCGCCTAAGATTAAGAAGAGAAAATGCACCACCTATGGGACATACTCCCAATGATCGAGACGCATCCTTGGGCTCTGGAAATTCACATCAACCAAAAATATTTGTATTCCACAGATTAGATAATAAGTTCAATAAGCACTATGTTAGTGGTCCATTTTGTTTAGTAAATTTGCTAAGTATAGGTCTATGCTGCTACTCGTATCAATTTAAAATGCAACTAATCATGATACTAATTTTACTCATGAAAATCATGTTGAAACTCTTGCTTATGGTGTAATTTTACAAGTATTGTGATATTTCTTCATTTGCAATGTTGTAATTACACACATTTTACATTGTCACATAGACATCCATGATGAGTCACATCCATTCTTAGCTAAAAGAACTCATGCCTAAAGGAAAAATTGTGAACCTGAGATGAAAATAAGGAATTTAAATGGTTAGCGAAACCAGAGGGATGATTTGTAATTATTCAATCTACAAGATGGAAGGTGAATTGATTCAAAGGAAAGCCTCCATATTTAAATGAGGGATGGAATCAATGAGAGGGGTTTGGATGAGAAGAAGATATGCTAAATGAACTGTAGGGAAGAGCATCATTTTATTAACTCATAAGACTCTATCTGTCTCATTTATATCAAGTTGTTCTAGCAACATGAATGAACAATTGGTGGAAGATGCTACTTGTATGATGTTACTATTCAAAGAATAGGATATAATCTAAACCTATGATTTTATATTAATCAATAAAATGTTGTCTGTGTTTCATATAATATTTCATAGTTAATATTTTGTGTTATTTATTATTGTGTTAGTTTATTGTAACTGGATGTTTGTTGTAACTCCTAGCTTCTGTATCAGGTGGTATCATATCACAAACACTCTTAGATTTCTTTCCTAATTGTTCCTAAATGTGAGTTGGATAATACCCTAATTTTTGTTATGTATCCATAGCTTGATTGTTGGAGACAAGTGGTGTATCAACATAGGGATTGAGGTTGTGGATGGTAGTTAATATTGGAACTACCAGGAGGCTTGTTAGAATCTCTCCAAGAAGGAGAGGAGAAACACATGGAGGTGAAAATATTGAAGAATTTGAATACTTATGAAGGATATTAGAGGATTTTAACCAAAGAAGATATGGATTTTCCAAAATAGATACATAATAATAACGTGATATTGAGTTTGAACTGAACAATGAAGACATTGACCCAGTCGTGCACCTAATAACTTATTTGAGAGAAAGAGGTAGAGCAAAATTTAGGGTTTTGCGATACAAAAAAAGTATGAAAGATAAAACTCTTATTGACTGTATCGAAGATATTGAGAGATACTTCGAATATGAATATGTTCATGACCCAAATTGAGCTCATTTTTCCACCACAAAGTTGAAATAAAATGCATCCCTTTGGTGTGACATGTTGTAGAAAAATGGGGTTGATCATTGGCTAACAAAGAATAGGACTTGGATGAAAATGGTGAGTAAAATGAAAGAGAATTTTGTTCTTGTATATTATCAAAAACATTTGTGCAGACAATTTTAGAACTTGAGGAGAAGGAGGTTTATGTGCATGAGTATACTAAGGAATTCTTCATGTTGTCACTCAGATTAGGAATCAATGAGCCTGAGTATTAGTGTGTATCTAGATACGTGAATGGTTTGAAGTATGCAATGCAATAAGAGATGCGTATGCATTATTTTCATACTAAGGATGAGGTTTCCCAAGTTGCAATGAATGTGGAAGATAAGGTTAATCAAAAGAATCACCGAAATATTATAGTAAAAGGTCTACGAGGACGAGGAAGAGAAAACACTACTAGAAAAAATGGAAAAGAAGAAAAATCGATCATTAGTCCAAGTACAAGAGGAAATGGAAGTGGTAGAGCTAGAGGTTTTGGAAAAGGATGAGGAAAGTATGTAAATACTTATTATAGATGTCGAATTGAAACTCACCAAGCTGTAGAATGATGAGAAAAAAAATTTCCAAGTAAAATAGGTGATATTAGAACACAAATGAAAGTGGTTGATGAAGCATCAGAAATTGCAAATAGTGTTAAGGTGCTTCATCAAGAAAAAGGTAAAAATATGTTGTTTCAAAGAGTGTTGTTAAGGATAGAGAAAAAGTTAATATAGGAGCTTGAACAAAGGAAAAGAGTGTTTAAGAAAAAATATTAAGTCCAAAGAAAATTTTGTAACATAGCCATTGATGGAGGAAACAGTGAAAAGTTGGTTTCCACTAGAGTTAATAAGAAATTAAAACTGAAATGTGAACCCCATTCTAACCCTTATAGAATTTCATGTTTGCACAAAGACCAATAAGATACTGTGACTCAACATTGTTTATTAATTTTTCAAATTGGGAATTTCAAAGAAAAAGTGCTATGCCATGCAGTAGAGATGAATGAGTGTCATGTTATGCTTGAAATACCTTTAATGTTTGACCAAACGGTGTTCCATGATGGTGGGTAAAATTCTTATGAATTTGTGCAAAATGGGAAATGTTATAAGTTGATCGCATTGCGGGAGAATGAGGGGACTAACATTTATATCAACGACAAGAACGCGTATAGTTGTAACATCCGCATTATGTTGTGTTATGCCAAAGAGTTTGTTATCACCTTGTAATTTTCCTATGGTTGCGGTAGGAAGTCACAAGGGTAACCATTTCAACCAATATTTAGAGTTTATTCTAGCCTTACAATCACAGAGGGCTCTCTCTTTGTCACAAAAAAAATTCACATATACATATGGGTTTAAGAAGCTTGCAGAATGGATAGATTTCTTATGGTAACAGGGTATTTCTAGTTTTGAAAAGGGTAAAATAAAAAGACAAGAAACACCATTGGGAAAATGAATTCAAAGCTTGAAACATTCATAGACTTACAGAAAATAATAAACAACAATACAATTCATAATCCAAGGTAAAATAGGCACCAATGTTCAGCAAAATATATTTAAAGGGATGGCAGGGGGGGATAAGAAGAATCTTGATGTAACAAAAGTAACCTATCTGGCGATGAATCTCTTGAACACGCCTTTAGAAGAAGAAAAAACAGATGATAGTAACTGCAATGGACCATATAAGATGAATTCCGAATCATTTACCTTAAACACGTAAACAAATGCATAATATGATGCAAAGAGTGCTTGACAGAGAGAATTCCTCACATACAGCTAGAAATGCATTAGCAAAAAATACACAGATATGAAATGGAGTTTACGAAGGAAAAATAGGCTAAACAGGGGACGCAATGATGAATCTCAGAAAATGCAAGGCATACTTTTCATTAAATCTTCCAAGAAAATTACAAATCTACAAAACCCAAACCGTTGAGGCTTCTGAATGAAATATTTCAACCCTTTCTTCCTATTTCAAGGGAATATTTATAGTGTAAGCAGGATCCCGAGACCAAACTTGAAATAGAGCCAAATATAGAGAGTGGGGATCAAACTTGCACACATAAAATCCTAAACAACTATGATCTGGAAGATTCATCATGATCACAAAACTAAAATAGGAAACCATGATGGGATGTGAATGATGGCCAAAAATGGGAAATTAAACACTTGAAAATCATGCCTACCGGCTAAAAATGATGGTTCAAATCCTATTTTGTCATTATGCAATAGAATATCTCATTTCCTATATCTTTACCAGGAAAATTTCTTCTAGACCATTGATATTACCTTAGGATTAATTCTAGGTCCTCAATATGGGATCCGTGGAAGGCGGGAAATGAGTAGATAGATTTTCTGCTATTCAAATTTCTTTTTTCGCCTCTGCATCATCATTTCCTTCCTTTAATTATTCCATACCATTGATTTCCACCATATTAATCCTGAGTTGTTGATCTAGTGAAAATGCAACCTAGAACTTCAACTTTCCAAAATCAAACTGCTTAGTGTTTTTTTTATTTTTGATTTTTGATTTTTCCCTTCTATGCTTTTCTGCACCATTGATTTGGGTGGAAGCATCCTGGGACGTTGGATATGGTGGATCTCAGAACACAGAATATCGTCTTTTTATGGGCCAATTCTTAAGTCTTCCAACTTCCAACTTCCAATTTTCTCCCTTCCGCACCTTTTTGCACCGCTGATCTGTGTGCAATACTTTCTAACCATAGATATGGTGGATATCATAAAGTGACACTTTAAACCTTCATGCCCAAATCCTTATACTTTTCTCTTTTCAATACCAGATAGAAAAAATTGGAAATTGAGACTTTATCTTTTCGGGACCGAGCTTGTCCTTTCCTAATTCTGACTTTTACTACCGCATTTTCTAGCCATTGGTTTACCTTGGAACCATTACTTACCATCGGATCTAGGCCATGGGAAGTGGAAGTTGGATTTAAATCTTTTGTAACCAAACCTTACCTTGTTCTAGACTCACCCCTCCCAATTGTTTCTTGCGCAAAGATGATTTCTAGCCTTTGATATTTCCCAAGGCGCATCTAGACTGTCCATTTTGATCTTCCGCTATCCTTGATTTGATTTTCCTTACTTGGGTACTTTTCTAAGGTCACGCTAAAAGAACGTCTTGGACTATTTTGATAGTCAGTCTATGGAATAAGCCTCCCAAGCACTTCAAGCCCTTCCCTGCATATTCTTGGGTCATAATATATGTAATTTTTTAACCCTAACCCTCATTTTTTACCAGTCCAAACCTTTGAAAGGGGATTAGTGCAGATACCTTCGGTAGAAAACTTCAAAAATTTAACATAGGTGCTAACAATGGATCCAACTTGGGGATTCTATCCTCCTTGTGAAGTAGCAAAAAACCATGTAGATAGCGTTCCTGGTCCACCAACTTCACCTAAAAAAAAAACTAAATGACTGCCCTTGTTGGAGACCTTACTGCATTCACCTCGGGCTTTAAGTCTAAAAGGAGGGAAATCCACACATGCAATGATAAAAAAATAAAAATGGTATATACAATGACAATGTATTTGAACTTACTTTTACAGAAAGTAATGTTTGAGGATCCTCACATTTACAGGAGCTCCATATACTAGGACACCCGCCATCTCCTCCAAAACATAAGCATTCTTTCCTCTGAAGGCTGAAATTTTATATGCACCCTTCCATAGGCGATCAAACTTGCCATGCTTCCCCTTGTCCTCATGTGGTGAATCCCACAACAAAACTACATCCCCCAACTGTAAGTCCTCAGGCATGGTCTTTTTGTCAAAGATTTCTTTCATTTTTTCCTGAAACCTCTATGTTTTGTCAAATAATTGGCCCCTTTGTTATTGTAGTTTAATTAACTGATACATCGTCCTCTGAGTTGGATGTGTCTTAGTTTCCTCTCCTTACAATAGTTTCATCACTGGTAGACTTAAGGAGCTCGGGAACATTACCTCAGAACCATACACAAGATGGAAAGGTAAGGTTCCAATGGATTTATTTATGTTGATCCTGTCAGCCCACAAACCATGAATCAAATTTGCATTCCAAACCTTCTTGTTTTCCTAAAACAACTTCTTAATGATTCTCATGAGGCTTGTATTTAATTATTTTTCCAATCCATTTCCTTTTGGATAGTAAGAAGCAGAGTGACCCAAATGTTTATGATACATGGAACAAAAATCCACCATCTTCTTAGACATGAAAGTAGGGGAATTATCATTGATTATCTTTCTGGGAATCCCAAATCTTGACAAGATATGCTCCTCCAGAAATTGCATGATCACTATCTTAGTAGCTTGTATTGTGGGGATGGCCTCAATCCATTTAGTGAAATAGTCCGTGGTGGTAAGGATCCACATCTGTTGTCTTGAGGAATGTGGATTAATCTCTCAAATGAAATATATCCCCCATCATTGGAAAGGGGCTTCAACTTGTATGGGTTCTAAATAAAATAATAATAGTTTCCTTCTCCCCTCATAGAACTAATGTTTGTGATAGAAAACAACTTTATTATGTGTCTGAGAAAATGGTATGCCAATAAAACCCTTCCCTCGTGATTTTTTTTAGAATATATTTCCAATAGTGATGGTCTCCACATTCTCCCGCATGGAATTCCTCAATGAATATTTTTTCCTCCTACTTGTCTACACAGTTCAAAAGCACTCCTCATGTCTCCTTTAAATATAATTTTCCCTCTAGGATGTAGTACCTATATGCTTTCTTCTTAAGAAATCTAGAGCTTGTCTTGTCCATACCCTATGGGGCCTACAGATGTTGTAACACAAAGATGATATTAGTGTACCAAGGGGATGATATAAAGTGGTCACCTTCAAGGGAACTTGGATGTCCCTGAGGGTTTTGATCTCCTATTGACAATTCAACGATCATGTGCAGGCTAAGAGCATCATAGTTTGATTGGGCCATAAGCTTGGGTAGTCCCCAGCATTTGATTAATTTTCTGGGGTTTATTTCTAGATCATATTCAAGAATAACTTCTATCCACTTTCCCCTTCATCCCTCAGGATTAGGTTGGGTCAAAATATCCTTTATAGCACTGGTGGGGATATGAGAAATGATATGGGAGTGAAGGATGTACACTCTAAAATCATTTAAGGCATGCGCCAGGGAATAATATTTCTTTTCCAAGATATTATACTTTAGGTGAGCATCATTAAGGGTCTTGTTGTAAAAAGGAATGGGTTTTTCATGTCCCTCATGATTCTTCTGCAATAGTACTCTTTCCACTATGTGCTCAGAGGCAAAGGAAAATATGAGGAAGTCATCAGAAAAATCAGGGCTTGCAAGCATAGGTGCTTCAGATATGGCCTTATTTATGTATGAAAAGGATTTATTATCTTCATGGGTCCACTTTATTTCTTTATCCTTTCCCATCATATCGGTTATATGTTTCACTGTTTCGTAAAAGGAAGCAATAAATTGTCTCAAAAAGTTTACCTTTCCAAGAAAGGACTAGAATTCGAATTTATTTCAAGGGAGATCGATTTTGTTGATCACCTTGAACCTCTTTGGATGTATCCCAATACCTTCCTAATAGATTATATGCCCCAACAGATTCCCTTCTATCATAGAAAGGAACGAATTCTTTGGATTTAGGGAGATGCCAAACTTTCTACATTTTCCAAACATTCTTAAAAGGTGAGCAACATGTTATTCATTAGAATGGGAGAAAAAAAAGTGATATTGTCTAGATAGATGACCATATTTTTTTCCTTTTCATAAGCGAAGGCTATTTGCATGGCCTGCTGGAAATTTTCTCCTTCATTCATAAGTCGAAATGGCATTTTAGCATACATGAAAGTGTCCCGGGGTGTGGTGAACGTTTTCTTCTCTTGATCCTCTGGGTGCACCATGATCTAGTTATAACCTGAGAATCCATCTAGAATATAGATCCTCTATGAACCCACTACTCTCTGTAAGATATGGTCCATTTTGGGAAGAGGGTAATGATCCCTCAAATAAACCCTATTCATGTTCTTGAAGTCAATACATATTCTTATTTCCCCATTCTTCTTCCTGATAGGGGCCATATTTTCCACCCAACGTGAGAATATAAGAGCCACAATGATTTTGGCTTCAAATAGCTTCTTGATCTCCTTTTCTATCAAGGGAAATAGTTTGGGATTCATCCTCCTTAGCTTCTGTTTGAAAGGAACCTCGTCTTTTTTTAGTGTTATGGTATGTTGGATTATGCTTGTATCATAGCCCTTCAGCTCACTATAACTCCAAGAAAATACATCTGAATACTCTTTCATTAGTGTGATGTACCTTTTCTTGGCTTTAGGTGAAAGGGTCCTTGCTATTTTGATGATATTGGGATGATCTTCTGTCACAATATCTACATCTTCAACATCCTCACAGTTTGGGACTAGTTGAGTTTCTATAGCCACATAATTAGGATCAAGTAGTTTTTATAGAGGAAATAGGCCCCTGTGGATGGAATTAGCTTTCAGCTGCATGATCTCCTTTCCACATACATTGTTCATTCATTCTTTCTTCTCCTTAGTCTCCTCCATATCTATTTCCCAAACTTATTCAATTTTGCCAGCATCAACATCTTCAACAATAGAAGCGCCCCCATCTCAGGGAATTTGTCAAGGAAAAACACTATGGCCTTGAAAAGGTTCTTGATTTAGGGTAGCCTTCTTCAGAAGCTCATTTTCTTCATCAATACTCAATCCATCAAACTCCCCAGTGAGAGTGAGGAATTTTTGGATCTTCTTATCATCTTCAAAAACTTAGCATATTTTGACATTATCAGGGACATAAGGTTTGTTCCTCACCTGAATTTCATATTTCCCAACCAGCTGGATAGGAACCCTTAAAACCATTGCAGAGGTGGCCATGGAATCTGCTACACAATTTTGTACTCTAGAGATCAAATTGAAACTACATTCTTCAAAGAATTCAATGAGGTCCTGGGAAGCGTTTTGATAGCTCTTCATGCAGGGATGTATGGCCTGATATTCACTGGTCATTTGTTTGATTATTAGCTCAGAATCCCCGTGCAACACCATCCTCTTGACTTGGATATTCCTCAAGGCCAGAATTGCTAATATCATAGCCTCATATTCTGCGTCATTTTTGTATAGTCAAAACTAATCTTGTAAGAATAATTCAAATCTCGCACTCCTATGGGTCTCATCCATACTCCAGCTCCTTCCCTTCCTCTACATTTTGACCCATCAAAACTCACCTCCCATACTCCATCTAGTTCCTCCTGAGTGGGCACAAAGGTAGCATTATGGGAACCGCAACTGTCTGTGTATCCTTCGGTGAAGAAAATGGATGATCCCATATTAGTTTCCAATGTATATATGGGGTGATTGTTTGTCCTTTAAGAATTGTTCACCATGTAGGATAGCCTTTGCTCCCTAAAAATCCTTCTCTGCATTCAAAAAATAGGGATAGTAGCATAGGACATGTCCATTTGAAAAGTACCCTTTAGTTTGGCTGCCCAAGATCTTGATAACAACATTCCAAGATTTAGAGGGATGTTAGCTACGACCACATCCATGCCTAGGTTATTGGAAAGGATTTGGGCCAAAGAGACGGCTAGATATTTTATTAGTCCTAGGAATCTGACTTTGGCGAGATGTAAAGAGAAAATATATTTGTAGGGTCTGGTCACATCCAATGCTAGTTCCTCCATGACTACCATGGGCATCATAGTGATGGAGGATCCTAAATAATACATGGAATTGTGTAATATGAAATTATGGATGTTCAGACTGATATAGAAATGGGGGGGTATCTTTCTTGGCAGACTCTTCTACACGGGGTACAAAAAGGAAGGTGAGGATATCATGTTGGATATTTAGGGAGTCTGACATTTCAAAAACTTCTCTAGGAGGATTCAACAATTTGGGAACCTTAGAACGATATTCAAAATTTTTTATCAATTTGGTGAGAGGAACATAAACTTTTATCTTTTCAATTTCAACCTCCAGATTGAACGAGGCATGCCCTTGCTTTGACTCTGTTGGGTTATCTTCTTTTTTCCCCTTCCCTTTGGGCTCTGCTACATTCGTGGAGGTGTCCATGGGGGGTGGCATGCTCTTTGATTTGCTTGTAGAGGACTTTTTTGTTGTCTATTTATTTTTTATTATAGGACCTATTTGTTCCTCAGACCAATATGTCTCTCTGTCTCCATGACAACAAGTTGGTATCCCCTCTTGAAGGCATATGTTTCTCCAGCATAAATCTCTCTCCTTGCAATGAAATCCTTATCACGTTCTTCCTTGGTCAGAAAGGTGAAGGGTGGGTCAATTTCCAGCTGATGGATTTCATCTTCTTCCTGATCTTCTCCGTCCAGCTCCAAATAATTTTCCTAAAAGGGAAGCATGATAGGTGGATCCGGAGGTTTTCTCTAGTCCTTCTGTCTGTTTTTAGGAATTAGTGGCCTTCTAGCATTCTGGTTCTTTTTCTACGGCTCTTGATTTTCCTTAGGAGGTGGTCTACCATCCACATAGAGTCCCTCTATCATTATTTCCATGGTTCCTAGCATTGTGTCTATTCTTTCCTCTTTAGATCTAGAGGTAGAGGGTTGTTCAAATTCTTTTTCTTTTCTTCTCTCCCCTCTTTTCCCTTCCCCTCCATCTCTTCTCTATTCACCTTCTTCTTTTCTCTAGTATCCTTCTTCCCTTCTCTATTCTCCCTCCTCTCTTTACTTCTTTCTTGCAATGGTTAGGTTTACCTCCACTTCTATGGTATCTTTCATCATAGCTTCCAAGGAGGATGGTCTCCTTTGACTCATCGAGAAGGAAAATTATCCATCGAAATATTTAGAATATTGAAGCTAGGCAGAGCCAATGGGAGGTTTGAATTGGGAAGGAATGGAATTGTATACTTTCATAAACCTGCCAGAAAATTCTTGGACAGATTCACTCATCTCCTTTCTCCTCATAGAGTGATATTGAGACAGATACATCTTAAGGTTCTTCTAGTCCTCCTATTTATCCCTGAAGGTGTATTCAAAGGCTTGATAGTTTTAGATGGATCCAGCTGGGAGGTTTGTGAACCATCTTCTTTCCTCTCTAGCAAGGCACTAAGAAAACAACCTAAATTTCACATCATTGTGGTCCACCTCTTCTAAATTTTTCCAGAATGAAAACCACTCCAAGTGTTCTTCAGCTGAGTATCCTCTATCCCCATTGAATTGTCTAATTCTTTGGACATAAAGTAGGGGAAGTTCATGGAGAACAACAAGGAGGTTTAAAGGGGAAAATCAAGGCATCCTTGGAGGTACAACTGAGTTTACAGGAAGGGTCAATACCGGTGGAAAAAAATTGGTATGATGTGAGAAGCTGCAGAACTGGAAGATGAAGCTTGATTTTGTTTTGAAGCAGCGGGAGAGGAATATGCAGCAACAAATTGCGTTATGACAGTAGAATTTAGCAAGGTCAAATCAAAAGTAAGTGCAGGGCACTCTAGTTCAAGAAGGTGCTGGAAATCCTCTTCTAGAGGATCTAAGGTTAGGGATGATGAAGAAATGCGGGGAAAATCAAATGCATAGGTATCGTAAATCAAGCTATATAGGTTGGACTCAAATTTAGTTAGAGGGAAGGTTAGTCCAAAATCCTCATTAAAATGTTCAGATTTATCACCAACAACAAGAACACATTCAGTAGGGAAGAAAATATTTATGACTAACCTTTGCAGCCTAACCTTTGTATCCTTTTGGCCCTCCGGATCAAACTTTCTAGATTAAATACTTCTTGGAAGGATTTTGCGTCAGGATTTCTCCTCATGTGGGTTATTTTGGCCACCATTCTTTATTAGTGGAGTCACTTTCAAAATTTGTGTGGATTCTCCAGAGCATGTACAACCAATTGCACTTCTAAGATCAACTTCTCAACTAGATCATAAATATAGGATGATGTCATTTTTCCCAAGGATGATTTTCTCCCTCGCTCCTGGGAAATGGAGTTAAGTTGTTATCACCCTATAATTTTCCTATGGTTGCAGTGGGAAGTCACAGGGGTAACCATTTCAACCAATATTTAGTCTGTAGTCTAGCCTTACAGTTAGAGAGGGCTCTCTCTTTGTCACAAAACAAATTCACATATACATATGAATTTAAGCAGCTTGCATAATCGATACATTTCTGATGGTAATAAGGTATTTGTAAGTTTAAAAATGGTGAAACAGACATACAAGAAATACCATTGGGAAAATGGAGTCAAGGACCAAAACATTCAAGCGCTTAAAACAAATAATAAACAACAATAACCTTCATAATATGGGGAAAAATAGGCACCAGTGTTCAGCAACATATCTTTAAAGGGATGGGAGGGGGAAATCAAAAGAAGCCTTATGTAATAGAAGGAACCTATCTAGGGATGAATCTCATGAACGGACTTTTAGCAGAACAAACAACAGAGGCTGGTAACTACAATGGAGTGTATAATATTAATTCCAAAACATTTACTAGAAACATGTAAACAAATGCATTATGTCATTGAAAGAGTGCTTGACAGAGGGTGAATTCCTCATATACAACTAGAAATGCATTAGCAGAAAATACATAGATATGAAATGGAGGTTACGAATGAAAAATATACTGAACAAGAGAAACCATGATGAATCTTAGAAAACTCAAAGAATACTTTTCATTAAATCTTCCAAGAAAATAACAGAGCTACAAAACCCAAATTCTCATGCTTCTGAATGAAATATTTCAACCCTTTATTCCTCTTTCAAGGGAATATTTATAGTGTAAGTAGGCTCCTGAGACCAAACTCAAAACAAAGAAAAATACAAAGAGTGGGGATGAATCCCGCATAGATAATATCCTAACTGACTATGATATGGAAGATTCACCATGATCACAAAATGAAAATAGGAAACCATGCTAGGATGCGCATGATAGCCAAAAATGGGAAACTAAACATCTGGAAATAACACCTGCCAACAAAAAACGATGTTTCAAAGCCTCTTTTGTCATTTTGCAACATAATATCTCATTCCCTACATATTTACCAGGGAAATTGTTTCTGGACAGTTGATCTTGCCTCAAGATTCATTATGTGTCGTCGATCTAGGATCTGTGGAAGGAAGGAAATGACCTGATAGATTTTCCACCGTTCAATTTTATCTTTCCGCCTCCACATCATCCTTTCTACCATTTAATCAGTTTTCATAGTTGATTTCCACTGGATTAATCCTCAGCTGTTGATCTAGAAAAAATGCAACCCAGAACTTCGACTTTCCAAAATGAAACTAGTTGATATTTTTTGATTTTCAAGTTTCGAATTCCTCCCTTCTGTGTCTTTCCTCACCATCGATCTGGGCAGAAACATACTGGGATGTTGGATCTGGAAGATTGTGAAACATGAAATATTGGATTTTTATGGGCCAATTCTTATGTTTTTTGACTTCTGATTTCTGATTTTTTCCCTTTTGTTCCTTTCTGCACAGCTGATCTGTGCGAAACAATTTTTGACCATAGATATGGAGGATATCATAATCAGAACTTCAAATATTGACACCCAAATCCATAGAATTTTCTCTATCTGAACTCGGATAGCGGAAACCAAAAATCGGTACTTTAGCTTTCCAGGACCAAACTTGTCTTTTCCCGATTCTGACTTTTACTACCGCATTTTCTAGCCATCGATTTACCTCAGAAAAATTACTTACCTTTGGATCTATACTATAGAAAGTGGAAGTTAGATTTAACACTTTTGTAACCAAACCTTACCCTATTCTGGACTCACGTCTCCTAATTTTCCTTGTGCGGAAATGATTTCTGGCCTTTGATCTTTCCTAGGGCACATCTAGACCGTCCATTTTTTTCATCCTTTATGCTTGATCAGATTTTCCTTACTTGTGCACTTTTCCAAGGTCACGCTGAAGGAACTTCTTAGACCTCTTGGATAGTCAGTATTAGGAATAAGCCTCCCAAGCAGTTCAAACCCAACCCTACATATCCCTGTGTCATAAGATATGGAATTTTTTGACCCTACCCCTCATTTTTTACCGGTCCATACGTTGGAAAGGGTATTAGTGTAGATACCATGGGTAGAAAACTTCAAAAATTTAGCACAGGTTATAACCAAGTTCTTGAATTAAGAAGCATATGGAAAATGGGTATTGCTTACCTATATTTCCAAAGAAGTTTCATGAGTCTAAAAAGGAAATTTTTTTACCAGTAGAGATCCAATGTGTGTTGGAAGAATTTAAAGAATTTTCTGCAAAGGAATTATCCACAATGTTACTTGCGTTAGGTAGTATATCGCAAGAAATTTATTTGATTCTAAGATCGAGTTTACAAAATAAATATCATTATCAAATGACTTTGTCAAAAAGTGAAGAAGTGAATTGACAAGTGTAGAAATTGCTTGATTCAGGATTGATTCATGACTATTTGAGCCATTGTTCTATACCAACAGTATTAAGGTCTAAGAAAATATGTAAGTGGTGAATGTGTACTTATTTCCGTGCCATATACAAAATTACCATCAAATACTGATTTCCATCGCCAAGAATGGATAATGTTTTCTATTTCCTAAATAGTGAGGAGTACTTTAGTTGCTATCACCAAATTCCAATTAGATAAGGTGAATTTTAGAAGACAACATTTAAGGTGAAGGATGGATTATTTGAGTGGTTAGTGATACCATTCAGATGAACTAACAAACCCAATAAATTCATGATATTAATGAATCAATACTTGAAACCATTTTTTGGTAAATTCATAGTTGTGTATTTGGATGATATACTAATATTTAAAGAGTAAAACATAGCATATTGATCATGTGAGGGTTTTGTTGCAGCATGGTAGGAGGAGAATTTTCTCCTAAACCTCAAGAAATGTAAATTTATGCAACAAAAGTTTGTGTACTTGGGTTTTGTTATTTAGAAAGGACTGAAAACATACCCCAAGAAAGTGAAGGATATTGTCGAATGGCCAACACATGCATGCACGTTTGATGTGAGGATTTTCAACATATTGGAAGGTTTCTATCAGAAGTTTATTCAAAATTTCAGCCAGATATGTGCATTGGTTACAAAATGTGTGAAGATGGGAGTGTTTCAATAGAAAAATACAACAACAAATTCATTTCAAGAATTAAATAGGAGAGTAATAACACAACCAATGTTAGCAATGTGTTTCAGGTTGATTATGATATGAGTGGAGAAACAATTGGAGTAGTTTTAAGTCAAGAAGGCATACCCATTACATTTTCAGCTAAAATTTGAATGAGACCAAGAAGAGATAGTATGTTTACGATTAAGAATTATATTCTATTGTGTAAGCCTTGAATACATGGAGAAATTATCTATAACCATAATATTTTGTCTTGTTCATGGATCACAAAGCTTTGCAATACACTAATAACCAAGGTAAAATGAATCAAAACAATACTAAGTGGGTAGAATTCTTACAAAGTTATTATTTTGTGCTGAAACATAGGTGCAGGAAGTACAATAAGGTCGTTGATGCATTGTGTCAGAGGAAAACGTTGCTCAACACCATGTCATCAGTCGAAGTAGTAAGTTTGAATTGACTAAAGATATTGTATGAAGAAGATGCAAATTTCTAAGAAACTTGGAAGGTGTGTAAAGTTCCTTGGATTCTAGAAAATACACCCTATCTAGACTACAATATTCAAGAGCATTTTTTTGTTTAAAATAGAAGTTTTGTATTCCAAGAAGTTCCATATGACTCAGTCTCATTGTGGATTTGCATAGTGGTGGACCTTGGTTTAGGAGGGAATTTTTGCTATGATAAAACTACAACATTGTTAAAGGAGATATACTTTTGTCCCAACATCAACAAACATGTACAAAGGTTTTTTCAAGGTTGTAGGATTCACCAATTAGCCAAGGGGAAAATTCAGAACATTACTCCATTCATAGTACTATTATCAACCCAAATGGCACTTATCCATCCAAGTGCCAACATTCCTTATGTTGGTACACAATAGGACATATTAGGATTGAAGTTTGCCAAAACACTATAGATTGGTATGAATTGTGATGCATTTACCCTTAAACCAGATTGCTATGTAATTTTTCTAAGCGTTGAGTTGCGTACGCGACTATCTCCATTGCAACTCGCGTACTCTACACAACTATCTACATTAAAGTGAATGTACATCAACGTATGCTGGTTTCCTTTAAGAAAATAGCATGTCATATGTGGGTTTCCTATATCAATAGTCACGTACACCTTGGTTCAACCTTAAAAATATAAAACGTGATTAATTGATATTAGTTGGGCCCTAATCATTATCTATTCCAACTGTTTAAACCACCCCAACCTTCAAAATCACTCTATTTCCCAAAGTATAAATAGAGGCCTTGGGGAGGGCGTTAATTAATCAATATTGGAGAGCAAAGTTATGCTGGTGGTATATCTTCAGAAGTCTTGGAGTAGCAGAACTCAAAGTCCTTTGGTTGCAGAGGAGTCCTTGTCTCAGAAGCTAGGTTGTACTATTATCTCATTCATTGATTGTTAATAAAGAGAATTTTTCTTCCAACATTGTGTTGAGTCTATTTCATGTATTGTGGTTAATGAATATATTTGATTATGTATTTGATATTGTTTACCAAACCTAGCATATATACATGCATAAGATATTGCTTGGTGAACTTTCTCTTTACAGGTGAATGAGGCGCATCCCTGGAAGCTTTGGAGAGAAGAGGAGCGGGAGAAGATCAAGCTTGGATCAACTGTCAGTAATCGGGTAAGTCAAGACTTTCTTCCTATTCCCTTTCTATTCTATGGTAAAGTTGATTGTCTGCAAGGTTAGTAGTAAGTTGGTCACCCTAGACCCTAGGTTACAAGTGTGCTTAATCCTGAACAACAGAACTGGCGACTCCGCTGGGGAGGCCATCTTGCTGTGGGTTAGTCCTATAGATACTTGCCTAGTCTTTGCTCTGATTCAGTGTATGGTTTTATATCTTGGATTTGAGTTGCAGTAATGTTTTAGAGACCTATTTTATTTTTTATTCTTTGAAATTTTTTTGTTGTGTACACGGGTTGATGTGCTACACAGTCACATACAAAAACTTGTATATGTGGGTTTCTATACTGGACAGTCGCATATAGTAATCGGGTTGTTCTATTATACAATCGCGTACATCTCTTAGCAGCATATTTTTAGGTAGGGTTGCTTGTCCCTGTCTTATTTGGA
Source organism: Pseudotsuga menziesii (assembly GCA_001517045.1). Taxonomy (NCBI): domain Eukaryota; kingdom Viridiplantae; phylum Streptophyta; class Pinopsida; order Pinales; family Pinaceae; genus Pseudotsuga; species Pseudotsuga menziesii. Next base: position 119,543 of record LPNX010725124.1, read on the forward strand.
TTTTTCTCTTCTTTGGGGTCCTCTAGTGCCGACATTTTGTTATAGGTCTGAAAGTCCTGTGCAAAATACTTTGTTCTTTGCAGAAAGCCCTTGAGTTTTTGTTGTTTGAGTCTTGTTTCTTTTAGAAATTTGAAGTCGATTATCCTATTTGGGTGATAGTTTCAGTGGCGTGTATCTGAATCAATGATCAAGATTTTAGATACCCTGTACCCTATACTATTTCCAAGTAGTTTCAGTTTGTCACTTGCCTTTTAATGATTTCAGTGGATTTCATTCATTGTTTCTTCCCAAGCTAGGTGTTTTCCAAGTCTCTTCCTTACATGGTTTATTTTGGTTCTTACAAGTCTGCTATACTTCATTTTGCTTGCTTTATGGTCTGATTATTCAAGCATACTCAAGAATTTTTGCATTTAGGTGCATAGTAATTTTTGAAGAGTTTGAAAAGTGAGAAAAAAAACATTGGAAACATTTGCATTTGGATTGCATATCGTAGTTTTATTTTCAGCTTTTGAATAAAATCTCAAAAATTACAAAAAATAAGTCTTAGCTTTATCTTACTTAGTAGTAATTTCATTAGTTCGTATCTACAAAAAGAAAAAGAAGATTGTTTTAAGTAGTTATAATTTGTTTTGGAATTCATTTTATACACCTTTTTACTTTTCTTATCAAGTCTATAATATCATAGTCATTCACGCCACTTACCCTCTGACTAAGAACAACCCTTAAAATGAATGCTATAATTTAAAATTTATTAGTAAGTTTTTTTTATAGGGTCATACACCTACTAGCTTAGGCTAGACTTGTGGGATAGGAAGTGTAAACTCCCCACAAGTACTTAAATTTAGACGTAGTTGGCCAATCGATAGGTAAATCCTTCTCTGTGTTGATAGTATCTGGGAAGCTCCTCTCAAATGGGAGTTAAGAATGAGGGTACATGGAGGCTTGGACTGAGGAGATAACCCTCCGATTCCTTGTCAAAACGCAGACCAAGGTTTTTGCGTATCTGGGGATTCTGTCCTAGACAAATTTTTGGGATTTGCTACCCTTCCCATGCGTAAGAATCAGGATTTCGAATGTCCCCTCATACTATTGATATAGTTAAGGTAGCCTTTAGTCTCTTTGACATCTAGGGTTTATACATAGGTAAAACGGAAGGTTATTTCTGGTTCACCTTGGACGGGCTTGGAAGGTAACCCTTGTTGAAAGTGTAGGAGGGTGGTGGGTGATTCCTCTGCTTGTTCCTAAGAACCTCTTCAACGATGCCAAGAAACTGTCTCTCAACTTTCTTCGGAAAGCATATATTATATCCCTTGTGATTGTTGAGACTTTAGGAAATTTTGTAGTGATTGCTCTATGGTTTTTCTGTGTTTTATCTGAACTTAGGTTGTGAAGAGTCAAATTTACAATCGTGGAGGACTAATCTATCGGAAGGTCATAAAGGTTGAGAAACCTTCCTCTTCTTATCAAATTGGAACTTCCACCTACCCCTCAAAGCATGAGATTGGACACAGACGGTTCTTTCAAACTGATAGGAGTTAGTGAAGTTCCGGGTGAACCAGAACTTAGGGCAAACCATATTAATTTAAACATAGTTGAGATAGAAGACTTGTAGGCTGATGATTTTGCAAGGAACTTTAATTCACCTCTAACTGACTTAAACGATACTGTGATCATTTAGGTTCATCCTTTCAATCCACCCATGAATGGTGTCCCTTTGGGCAGACTAATGTCTACTGCAAGAGAAAGTTCCTCTACTTCCACCTCAGTCGCTTTGGCTAAAGGGGTGCCACCTCCCCCGATAGGTTCCCCTAGAACAAGTATACCTACTACACTGTTAACTCCAGCAAGCGGGGTTGTTCAATCGCCGGCTCCCACAAGTTTAGTAGGTACTTTTGGTGGTATGGTCACTGGGATTCCTACTGTACCTTCAGTTCCTACTTCCTTCGCACACACTGCTCAGAGTGGTCCTATAGGATCCTGGACATTTGTCCATGGTTTTCCTTGGAATGGGGGGCACATTCCACCATCCACTCCATACATAGGCCCAACACCCGCATATGTAGGGGTGCAGTTTGAAAACCCTAATTCTTATGGTCAAGGTTTTCAAAATATGGTTTTAGCTCCTTTCACGAGCTCTCCTTTTTAACTTTTCAGTGGAGGGATACCTGCTACTATGCTCCAAACCCTAGTTTTGACTGGGGAAGCTAGAATCTCATACACTGCACCACACACAAACAATCCATTGGCTTATGGATGGATTCCTTTCCAAAGTAGCCCAACTGCTTCGCAACTAGCAGTAGGGGGAAACCCCACCTTCACATATGGGAACATGGGGGAAAGTCCCTCTAATCCCCAAGCTGGTACTTTTAGTGCTCTAGTTAGACCCAAGCTCCCTTTCCTAGAAACATTAAATTTACCAGATTTGTTGAAACTAATGAATGACCTGGTGAGACATAACTCTTCCTAGCCACCCATTCCTACCAAGCTACCCTCAGATATCCCAAAATTTGAAGGCAAAGTTGGTGATGACCCAGGATCTCATGTCACCACTTTCCATTTGTGTTTCTCTTCCAACTCACTGAATGATGATTCAGTTCGGTTGAGGCTGTTCCAAAGAACTGTAACCAGTACTGCAATGAAATGGTATAGTGAACTACCTTCTACTACGTTTAACATTTTTTGGGAATTGGATAATGTATTTCTTAGTCACTTCCAACTTCCTGTCCAATATGATTTCGAGATAGATTTGTTGTCTACCTTTCGGCAGGACAAGGCCACTCATATTTTGGATCACATCTAAGAGTGGAGAAGATGAAAGAGCCTTATGAAAGCCATTATTCCTCCCAAGTTCTTATTACAATGGTTCCTTAAATACATATTGCCATATATATCTAAGGATGTATCTGCTTCGGGAGTGACCAATGAGGAAGAGGATATCCTCAAGGACCAGTAGCTAGATTTGATATATTCTCAGTTTGGTATTTTATATGAAATTATACCTGAAGCACCGAGGCCAATGCATAATGTAGAGAAACCTAAGCCTATACCCAATGTCGATGGTGTGGTTGGTTCTGTGAAATATCATACTGTAGAGTCTTTGGCTAAACATCTCCATTAGTTGTTTGTCAAACATTCTACGACAGAGGTAGAAAAGGCTGCCCCCTCACCCTAGAATGAAAATTTTTTTGCACAATCCTCTCAGAAGGGAAATTCAGCAGCTCGGTGGGAAAAAGAAGAAAGGAAAAAAGGGTGAGGGAAACCAGAACAAGCAAAAGCCCACAAATAATGTTGATGGGGGAAAGAAAGAAAATAAGAAGGTGAAATTCCCATGTAAGTTGTGCCATGAAGATCACTTGACCCATCTATGTCCCCTTATGGAACAAGCTCAGAAGCTATTAAAAGGACAACAACCGATTGTCCTAAAGGATCGTTTTCCCCAAGGATAGAATTCATCTTCAGCTTCAAATGTAGTAGGGGGCACCCTAAATGCTCCTGACCCCAATTATATCAACATGGTTTGATTCCAGACCTTACTCCAGACTAGGAACAAGAACTATGAAATAGAGGCTTTGGAGAAGGGTAAGATGATAGGTGAAACTTCCAACCCTATCATGATTGAGAAACCTGCCGAACCTATTCCCAAGATACTAAATGGTGTCTTCAATAAAACCTTTCACAATCCCAATGCTAGGGCCACAACAAAATACTCCATAGTTCAAGATTTAGCCCAGAATCCTTGTGCGATGTCAGTTTTAGAGGTGTTACAGAGTTGTCCCACCCAACGAGATGCACTCTTAGCAGCCTTAGGTAGTATGGACTCACCGAGCCTCTTTGAAAAGTTTAATTTGTCTGATGTCAAAATTATCTTGCCATATCATGTAGCCTTATCGATAGATGTCATCCATGGTGGAAAAACCATTGGAAGGGCAGTTGTTGAATAGGGTGCTTCTACATGTGTCATGTCCTTGTCTTGTTGGAAATCTCTTATATCTCCAGAGATGGTTCCATCGAACACCCAACTTACTATTTTCGACGGAAGGTCATTTTGTCCACATGGTATCCTACTAGCTTTCGAAATCAAGTTGGTAGGGAAATCAATGTTTGTTGAGGTAGAGGTGATTGATGCACCTTTGGATTATAACTTGGTCTTAGGGAGAAGTTGGACTTACTCTATGTCAGCTATTGCATTGGCCATATTTCGGGTAGTAGTGTTTCCAAATGAAGGGAAGTTGGTTACTGTAGACCAAGTCACTTTTACTCAAAAAGGCTGCATAGAAACTAACGAGTCCATCGTACCATTGGTTGATCAGGTTAAACCTGCTTCAGAGATCTTAGGGGATGGAATGTACGCATCATTGATGGCAACATTTGATATTCCAGCTCCAATTATTTATCTAGGTTCTACTAGTGTAGGGAAGTCTATAGCAACGGTTGTTGATAGAAAAGATCCTTGGGTTCTTCCTTCCCACCATGAACCTGAAGTGCCCTTATCGATGACAGAAGTAAATTATCAAGCTATCGTTCATACCACTGTTGATCCCATTCTAGTCCCTCTCACAGTCTCAGAGGAACCGAAAGAATCCTATCTGCCTACTTGGGGCAGAGAACTCTTTGCATTCTAGAGATTGCTTAGATATGGTTTTGCCTTCAGATGAAGCCATTCTGGAAGCCATGTGCCAATGAGATAAGATCTATGAATATATTCACCATTGATCCTATTTTATTCTAGATTTAAATAGGATCGAGAACCAGGAGTTCCATATGAGACTCGCAGGTGATGTTGATACACCTATTAATCCCTTACCAAGGGAAGGAATATTTGCTGAGGGGAATATGGAAAACATTTCCACTACAATTTCTATGAACATCTCTGCAAAACCAAACATTATGGAAAATGTACACATCGACGTGAACTGCTCTCCCGAGGAGATTGTGATCTATATAGCCTTGTTTAAGGAATTTAATAAAATATTTGCCTGGTGTTGGACCTGTTCAACAAAATTGAGACCTGTCAACCCGCGTAAAGCAACAATGGTTAAGGCTAAAGTTGAGAAACTGTTGAAAGATGGTTTCATTTACCCCATAGATTTGATAGAATGGGTATCCAACCCTATTCCTATTGACAAAAATCAAGGGAATATACGTGTTTGTACTGGATTTAGGGATATAAACAAATCCTATCCCAAGGACAACTACCCCACGCCATTCATAGATCAAAAATTGATGCTTGTGCGGCGAGTGAAGTCTTTTTGTTTATGGATGGTTTCTCCGGGTATAATAAAATCCAAATTAAACTGGAAGACCAACATAAAAATACATTTATTTGTCCTTGGGGTACCTTTGCATACAAGAAAATTCCCTTTGGTTTGAAAAATGCAGGGGAAACCTTTCAGCGAGTGATGAATTTTTCCTTTCATGACATTAAAGCCATTTTTGAACCCTACTTTGATGATCTTCTAGCACATTCTCGTAAGAGGATCGATCACCCAAATTACTTCCGTTTGATTTTTTAACGATGCAGATACTACAAAATTCACTTACAAAATTCGCTTGAATCCCCACAAGTGCATTTTCTGTGTCGAGTTAGGGAGACTGCTCAGATTCATTGTTTCCAACAAAGCCATTCAGGTGGATCCTTTGAAAGTTCAGGCCATCATAAATATGCCTCCTCCTCATTCTATCAGGTAGCTTCAAAGCCTGCAAGGGAATTCCAACTTCCTTCAACATTTTATTGTAAATTATTCCAATATTACGAAAGGTTTCATACGCCTATTGAAATAGGACACCCCATTTGTATGGGATGAAATCGCACAACTTGCTTTCGAGGCATTAAAGAAATCTTTGTTGTCGGTGCCATTATTGTAGCCACCAGATTACTCTTGTGAGTTTATATTGTATATGGCACCATCTGAGTCAACCATAGGGGTAGTACCAGTCCAGGAGGATGATATGCTCGAAGAGCATGTCATCTACTATCTCAGTCATGCTTTAGCCGGCCCTGAACTTAGGCATTCCCACGTCGAGAAGTTGGCCTTGGAAACTATGTATGTTGTTCAGAGGTTGCACCACTACATCTTATTGAGGACCATGATGGTAGTAGCAGATGTTAATCCTTTCCAATATGTCTTTTCCTGATAGATAGTTGGAGGAAAATTCAATAAATGGATAGTCATTCTTCAGGATTTTGACCTAGATTTCCAATCCACCAAATCCAAGAGATCCTTAGTTTTTGTTGAGCTCATTGCAGAATTTCTAGTAGAGGAAGATGTAGCCATTGAAGAAGACTCATTCTGAGATGAGCATATCTTTTTGATTTCCACCTCTGACCCATGGTACAGAGATATATTTATCTATCTCCAAACTTTGAAGTACACTGTAGCCTTCTCACAGGAATAATGGTGCAAATTACGTGTACATGCCAGAAACTACCTCATTATTGGAGATACTTTATATCATAGGGGGGTAGATTCCATTTTGCATCGTTGTCTTATCAACGAAGAAGTAGAGACTATCCTAAATGATGCCCATAGTGGAGCGTGTGGGGGTCGTTTATCTGGGTTAGCAACAGCCTAGAAGATCTTACGTGTCGCTTATTTATGGCCCATGATCTTTAAATATTGTGTGGAAGATGTGAGGTGCTGTCATCCTTGTCAAATTTACACCATAAAAATGTGGTCACATACTATTCCGTTATTTCCCGTCATCTCAGTGGGCCCCTTCATGAAGTGGGGGATAGATTATGTGACATGCAACCTAGTCTAAGTTGGGGGGAACAAACATATCATTGTCGCTATAGATTATTTCACGAAGTGGGAAGAGGCAATGCCCACCTATAAAGCTGATGGGGAAATGCAATTTTTTTAATTTTCAACCAAATTATCGCATAATTCAGTATCCCTAAAGAGATTGTCACTGACCATGGAAGTCACTTCCAAAATAGTATGATGACTAAATTGACCACTATGCTAGGTTTTAGATAAGAGCATTCATCTTCTTTCTATCCTCAAGAAAACGATCAAGTCGAGGCTGTAAATAAAACCTTGAAGACTATTATCAAGCACACTATTAACGCAAATCGTTCCAATTGCTACATCATGATGTATCCTACACTTTGGGAATATTGAACTAATGTAAAAACTACTACAGGGTTCTCTCCTTTCCAACTCGTTCATGGAGAGGAAGCGGTCACCACAGTTGAATGCGAAATCCCATCCTTAAAGATTTCTATTCATGTGTTACCTGATATGAATGAACTAGAATAACACTTATTACATTTATAACATCTAGATGAGCAGCGTAGAGATGCACTGACAGCAAATGAGGCTCATAAAAATAAGATAAAAAACCAATACGATAAATCGGTCAAACCTCCAATTTTTTTCTGAAGGGGAGCTTGTCTTGCTCTGGGATCAAGACAAAGAACCCCTGGGGGCAAGAAAATTCAGGTCTATGTAGTTAGGAACTTATGTTTGTTAGTTTTTCAACATTAAGCTAGCATTGCGTTAGGATATTTACTGATAGAATAACAAGTACAACAATATAACATAAGCACATCACAAGAGATAAGAGACACAAAGAGTTTTTCTTGGGGAAAGCATAAAGGAGAAAACCCCGGAACTTCCTCAGAGATAGAATCAGCACCAAAACAGTAAAAGCCTTAAAGCAGTAGTCTTCTTCTTCTGTCTAGTCCCAGTATTTCCTCCCTCACTAATGCGCCACACTTGAGTGAGTGAATGATGTGATGTGCAAGTGATAAATAGAGAGACTCTCACTCTCTATTTATATTCTTCCATTCACTTGAAGTGCACTCAATCATGTTGGCCCAACTTAACAATTACTTACTAGAGCCTACATCTCTATGAGTGTATAATAACCCTATTGCCCCGAAACTGTGGGGACTTTAACAATGACTTGACATGACTTGTTTACATTATAGATCCTCCCGATCGAAACATCGGGGCATGACAACATGACTCAAATACATAATAGAAACATCCTGGAATAAACATCGGGTTACAATACATAAGATGAATACATTCCAAAGTTACATATACATCAACACTCCCTCTTAACTAGGAAGGTATTCTTTCAACACAATTTTCAGCACTGGTCTTCTTCTCTGTATCAACTGTATCATCTCGTCATCTGCATCTTGAGTCTTCTCAGTCTTCAAGTCACCTTCATCTTCAAGTCATCTTCACTTGATCTGGATCATCTCTCGATCTGGATCATCATGGAACATCATCACTGGATCTGGATCATCTCTCGATCTGGATCAACAATATTGGACTGGATCTGGATCATCTCTCGATCTGGATCAACAATACTGGACTGGATCTGGATCATATCTCAATCTGGATCATCACTACTGGATCTGGATCATCACTCGATCATCATCGGCTATCATCACTGGATCTGGATCATCACTCGATCTGGATCATCACTGGTGCTATCTCATGATTCTTCTCGTCACAGGAAGTTCTACAAATCCAACACTTTTTCATGCTGGTTGTAGGCCTACCCATCATGTAGGTCTTCGCCCAGCACTTACATCTAACCTACTCGTCAGAAAGGCACGCCCAGCACTTATATCTGATCATATAGGAACCAATCCTATAGTCACATCAGAAAGGCCCAACACTCACATTCACTAGCATGATAGGACATCGCATCACTAACATCTATGAAAAGGCTCAGCACTTACATCTGACCTACTCGTCAGAAAGGAACATTCATCCAGGTGGGAACACATCCTACCACAGTGATGAATGAATCTCACCCAGGCTGGAACACATCCTACAACAATGATGAAATCTTTCCACAAATTCACCCAGGCTGTAACACATCTTATCACAATGATGAATGAATCTCACCCAGGACAGAACAAATCCTACCACAATGACGAAATATTTCCACACTTACATTCACCCAGGATGGAACACATCCTACCACAATGATGAAAGCTTTCCGCACTTACATTCACCCAGGCCAGAACACATCCTACCACAATGATGAAAGGGCCTGCACTTACATCCACCCAGGCGAGAACACATCCTACTCACAATGATGGAAAGGCTTGCACTCACATCTGATCTTGTAGGAACCAATCCTACAGTCATATCTGAATGGCCCCCAGTCCTCCTCGACTGAGCTAACTGGTAACGATCCAGGTGTCTCCATTCTCCTAGAGAATGGCAGTTGCCCTTACACTCAACCTGATCGTCGGAATGGCCAACACTCACATCTATCATGGAAGGAACTAAATCCTTTAGCCATGAATAGAATGGTTCAGCCCTTACATCTGATCAAGTGGGAACACATCCCTCTATCACATCAGAATGGCTACTTAGTTTTTACACTGAGTGATCCTGGTAACTGATCAGGTGCCTCCATTCCTAGAATGGCAATTTCCCTTACATCTGTCCTACTCGACAGAATGGCTAGCACTCATACCTGACATTGAAGGGAGAAACCCTCTCACCATGATAGAATGGCTCAGCCCTTACATCTGACCATGAAAGGAACCAATCCTCTCACCATGTCAGAATGGCTATGGGTCTCATCACTTTCTCTTGGAGGGAACCTCGATCTGGAGAACACCAAGTCTCTCCCTGAAGTACTCGAACTTCAGCCTAGGTAATGGCTTCATCAATACATCATCTATTTGTTCCTTCATCGCAACATACTAGATCTTCACTGCTCCTCTTTGCACCATATCCCTGATATAGTGATACTTGATCTCGATATGCTTCGATTTGTCATGGAACACTGGATTCTCTAACAACTCCACGCAACTTTGGTTGTCACAATGTATACAAGTAGCATCCAACTAGAGATCAAATATATCAGATAGTAGCTTCCGCAGCCATACTGCCTCACAACTAGCTGAACAAGCTGCAACATACTCTGCTTCAACTGTACTCAGTACCACACAGGATTGCTTCCTACTAAACCAAGAGATCACATTTGATCCCATACTGAAGCAACACCCTGAAGTACTCTTCCTGTCGATGGCACTGCCTACCCAATTTGAATCAACATAACCTTCTAGGTTAATCTTTTGATTCACATCATACTTGAGCCCATAATCAACTGTACCCCTGCATGCTTTACAACCATCAGGTGAACATGTCTCAATGTGTTCACAGCAAATCAAATATATGGTCTCAGGTACATCAAGGACCCAATCATCTGACGATACATCGTAGCATTAACCATCTCTGATGAAGCATTACTTAATAGCTTCATGTTCGATGCCATAGGTGTGGTCATGCAGTCCATCATCCTGAACCTATTCAGGATCTCTACTGCATACTTCCCTTGTCCACACCTCCATGCCTAGAAAAATAGTGCATCGACACATAACAGGAGCATCACTGGTCTTCCTTCTTCAACCTTGAAGCAAAGGTTGGAATCCGCTTTACTCTTAGTAAAGCCTAGAGTCATCAGTAATCTGCTCATCCTGTCATACCATGTCGAACCTCAATATATTCTGTAGTCACTCCCTCTGAAGCAGAGCATCATACTCCCTCTGTCTTCTGTGCTCTATGCACTGAAAACATTATGTACTAGAGTGACAAGTAGCTTCCTATGCTACTAATATTCTATGTGACCATCTAGTGTATAGACTTACATCTTCAACCTTGTAGCAAAGGTTAAGATCTTCATCAGGATCATCAAGTATGTGTTTAAACTCTTACTAGATGCAAATGTCTCTTCGTAGTCTAGGCCTTATTTTCGTGAGAAGCCTCGTGCTATGAATCTTGCTTTGTATCCCACGATGTTTCCATCTACTGCATGATGGAACTATGAAATTCTCTTCAGGTCTCGATACTGCACCCAGACATCATTCTTCTAGAATTGGTCTTCCCTTTCTTCTTGGTGGCTGGAAGGTTCTGCATCAATGATGTCACTGCACTTGTCATATTATTCTTTGTCTTGGAACTGTCATCACTTGTTCTTCGGAACAAGTCTTCATTCTTCTTTGCTTGTAGGCGATTATGTATGCGATCTTTCCTACAATTCAAATGCATTTGTATGGTTAGAAACATTTCATAAGGAATATTCATACTGGCAAATTATTATGCATAAATATATGATCATGCAACTACTTTAGCCAATACAACATTCATCCATATCTCACTGAAGCTTTCTAGATGCCTTCCATCTCTACCAGGACAACATTGATATTGTGCACTAATCCAATATGTCAGCAAAGAGGTTTCATTCTAGATAAGTAGCAATGGAGAGTTGTATAGCACCATGAGCTACTTACCCATCGCATGTATATTAGTAGTATACTTCCATTAATGCAAACATCCTATCATGCATGATACATCAATTGAATATAAACAAATGCATAACAAAACAATATCATGAAATCACAATTGAATACTTATCTTTATTTGTTTCGTGGGTAGACTGCTTCTTGATCCTTCAGCTTCATTGTCTTCTTCATTCATGATAGCATCGTTTCTTATCCAAATGATAAGGAGGATAAGAAGTTCTTCAAGAGGTGATTTCTTCATATTCCTCATTGCTTGAGGGATATTCTTTGGATGGCGAGATATTTATCTTCAATTGCTCCCATCTTCTCTTCTCTTCTTATGATTCAAGCTTCTTCTTCTTCCCAAAGTCTGCTGAAATTAATCACTTCCTTCTGGCACACTTCCTCGCATGAATGAATCCCATGATCATGGGAATCCATTCAAGGTGGCCATCACCACTTCTGCATTCTTCACTTCTGCTTCAAGTTGTTCTTGATTTGAGAGACTCTTATGACTGCATGGTCTCTGCATTCTAGATCTTCACATTCTTCAACTGGTTTCTTTAGGTCATATTCTGATTTTGTTCTTCCCTTCAAATAGCTTGAAATTCTGGAATACCTTCAACAAATTTGCTTGCAATAGGTAGTGCTCTGTAATGCACATGTGCAAGCCTTCTATGCCAAAGCTCATTTGGCTCTACTGTCTCATGGATCAAGGGTTGTTCTAGATGGCCCTTCAATTTGTACAAGCCTCCTTCTTGTTCTCCAATCACTACCGCATCATCGATAGTCTTTCCTTTTGGCCACATGATGACTTTACCATTTATGAATGCAACCCGCATTCCTTTTGCATTAATGCTGAAATGGAGAGAATGTTCTTCTTGAGTCCTGGAATAAACAATACTTCTTTCATTGTTAGAGACTTACCAGAGTCTAGCTTGTATGAATATTCCCCACTACCTTTTATTGGATATTGGTAGTCATGTCCTAGTTTCACCTTGTGAGGTGATTCATGTTCTGATAGTATTGCAAAGGATTCCTTGAATCCTGTCATATGTTTGGAAGCCCCACTATCTATAATCCAATCATCACTTCCATGAGTAATGTTACCTGTGAGAGCTGGTATCAGAACATATTCATCCTCACTTGAAGAATCTTCACTTTCATATCTAGATCTCTTTCTGGATGGTTCATCATCCTCTACAGCATGAGCATGATGTCTTCTTTGGACTTGACCAAGTTCTTTGTGTGAAAGGATTCTAACCTCGTCTCCCTATGAAACTGGAACCTCTATACTCATGTAGGTGTCCAATCCATTTTCTTTAGAGAGATCAAATACTTCTATGCTTGGAAGTTGTCAACTTGACCAAGCTTATCATCAAGTTGTTATGATAGATCACTTTGAAATGAGAACCTCAAATGAAAATAGCAAAGGATTAGATCTTACCGATTTGAGGTGTCTGTCTTGGTTCCGGAGCTCGCTGATCTAGGGTTTGCCACATAAACCCTAATTTTAAAAACTTGGAATATTTCATATCTGATTGGACATACATATATATCTCTTCAAATGGATCTGTCCAATGTACTCCTTTTCTGAAAACAGTGGAGGGAAGCTCCCAGAACAGGAAGCCCTAATTTTCCAATTTCTTCTGCCGAAATTCCTGATACTGTTTGTGTGATATCTACGAAATTTATACTCCTCTATATCTACAATTTCTCATTGAGGTAACCTCGCATGTCCCTGATCGAACACCATAGGTTTCATCAGAATTGGTTTCACCATTTTGGATTTATGATCCTTTTCCCAAGGTGACCTGTTACAGGTTTGTTCAGAATAGTGAAGTTGTACGGAATTCCATGTGTCACAGGTGTATCTTCTGAGTCTGATATTGGTACCAATTGAAGTACAATCCGTTTCCTTTATAGAACATCTTCAGGAATTCCATTTGGACCTCTCTAGCCCAAGATATTGCAATTCTCCCCAGGTGTCCTGTTTATGGATGATTTTTGGAAGAGGCTAGAACCCTAACTTTGAGAGATCATATCTCCTGGAATATAGAGAATCTAAGGCTGAAGTGTGGACACAGTGGTATTCAGGATTTTATCTTCAGCCCCTGCAATTTTCAGCTTCTGAGATGTCTTCAAACTCAGAATATAGAGACTGTACCAAAACGCATCATTTTTAGTATTTAGGGTTTTTCAAGCTCGGGGTCAAACTAGGGTTTGACTTTCCTGGAGTTTCACCCAACCAAATTTATTGATCCAGGTCTCTAAACTTCATTTTTTATGAGGAGAACATTCCTATGTTGGTCTCACTCAAAAATTCCTCTTCTGTAGAAAGCCCTAATTTCCACATCGAAAACTGAAAATGCTTAGAATCAAAATCCACTTCGGCAGGAAGATGCACCCTTCAATGGAGAGTCATCCTAGCATACTTTTGCTGATAGATTGTGGAGAGAGACCCAAAAAGTAATAAGCCCTAGATTTTGTAGCTACACAATGTCTTCTTCTTAGGTTAGCTCTGATACCATGTTAGTTTTTCAACATTAAGCTAGCATTATGTTAGGATCTTTACTGAGAGAATAACAAGTACAACAATATAACATAAGCACATCACAAGAAACAAGAGACACAAATATTTTTTCTCAGGGAAACCATAAAGGAGAAAACCCCACAACTTCCTCAGAGATAGAATCAACACCAAAATAGTAAAATCCCCAAATCAGTAGTCTTCTTCTTCTTCTGTCTAGTCCCAGTATTTCCTCCCTCACTAATTCGCCACACTTGAGTGAGTGAATGATGTGATGTACAAGTGATAAATAGAGAGACTCTCACTCTCTATTTATATTCTTTCATTCACTTGAAGTGCACTCAATCATGTCAGCCCAACTTCACAATTACTTACTAGAGCCTACATCTCTATGAGTGTATAATAACCCTAGTGCCCCGAAACTGTGGGGACTTTAACAATGACTTGACATGACTTGTTTACATTATAGATCCTCCCGATCGGAACATTGGGGCATGACAACATGACTCAAATACATAATAGAAACATCCTGGAATAAACATTGGGTTACAATACATAAGATGAATACATTCCAAAGTTACATATACATCAACAATTTTGTGTCAAAATTGTTGAGCAAAGGTGTGTATGAATTGACAGATTTCGAAGGGAATAAAGTGCCTGAGCCTAGAAATGGGCTCTACTTGAAAAAGTACTATGTTAGGCTTAGCACTTTTTCCTGTATTTTTATTATATGTATTTTATGTACAATAGTTCTGTTGTAACCAGGATTTTAGCCCCCAAGGTCGAGCGAGGGGAGGCCGCTCCCGGGAAACAGCAGAACCGCTTTAGACTATGCCTCCGGACCTGCGCAGTCAGAGAGGGATCTCTTGTTTGTAACTAGAGTCTGCTCCACATAAGATTTTCAATCTTGTGTGTCACAAGAGGCTACTCCGCATATTATTTTCAATCAGCATAATCAGGGGGCTAGGATCCTGAATGGGGCAAAGTATGTTGAGGAAAGATGCATGGTGGGATTATCGGGGGCAGGGGACCATGGGAAAATGGAGTCGAAACCTACGTAGGAACTGATTAAAAAGGGAAATAATGACATGGGGTTCCAAACAGAGGCAAGATAGTTTCTGATCTCTGAATCAGGAGAAATTTACCAGGTGATTAGAGGACAAGAAGGGACAGTCCATCACATGGAGCACTAGAAAGACAAATTCCGTGCAAATTTAGAACAACCATTGATAAATGCCTAGAACAACAACAGGAGCATAGCGAGTATGAATTCCTAACCGTTATACACTAAGTTTCAGACATGAAAGCAATCAACAAACTGGAATGGAAACAGGAAATACATTTACACATAAAGGAAAATACATATTCGGAAAAGCAATGACACATGAATTTCTGCCATGAGAAACAATTCTTTCACTACAATTTATTCATACATAGGTATCAATTTTTACAAATAGGGACCCTCAGCCCGTGAATGTTTCCCAATCCAATTCACTAGCTCCTTTCTCCATCTATCAGGAGCATTCTTATACAATCCTATTACTGAGACTTGTTGGAATATATTAAACCCACTCACAACTTAGGATAAAATAATTAATCATTATTTGATTAATTATTCACCCATTAGCTTAATTAGTTGGCATCCACTTGCACCTTAAAGTCAATGCATGCCATCTATATCCTAGGAATGATTTATTTCCAATTCTGGGTTGATCTTCACCACCTTTTGACCATCCAGAATTAGTATACAGGACTTTACAGCAGATTCTGCTTTTCCTACTTTTCTATGGATAAGATAAAATCTAGTCAACAAGGAAACTGGGAGCTTTTGTTTCCAACCCATCCTCCATTATTTTTTCTCCATTTTCTAGGATTAGCATGTTTTTTCCATCTCCTTGACAACTCACTCATTCTTTTTCCAACTTGTGAGGTCCTTGATATATTTGGGAAGTGCTTTAGCCACCTATGGGGGTTTGCTATATTTTGGTAAGTCAGCCTTTTCAAGCTTTATGAGTTGTTTCCATACAATTCAATTTTCCTATGAGGGATGTACTATTTATGTACACTATTATTCATAATTATTAAATGTAAGGATACACACCAATATTCATCTCTTCATTCATGTGATTCAGTCTCTTTTCTTCTCTCTATTTTTCCTGTGTATGCCTTTGAGAATTCTTAGTAGCAAGATCTATTTCATGTGCTTCTTCTTAGCATCATTGCATGTATAATTGATATATTATTTCTACATGGTATCAGAGATTCAAGGTTTATCAATTTATACAGAGTTGAGGAGCACTTCTAGTCTCCTATCCCTCTCTGAAGAAGAGCTTGTCTAGCTTACAAGATTTTCTCCTAGTTTGTTTTGCAGGTTTCAGAGAGTATCTCTTAGAGCATATCAAAAAATTCAATATGGATTCAAAATTTCCTCTACTATATTCTTTCAACTAGGCTGATTGGAAGCCAAAGATGAGTGCATACTTGAAGAGGCAATGTCTCTTTGATGTCTCCATTGGTCCATTGAGTGAGCCCGAGTCTTATGAAGAGAAGATTGATTGGCTAAATAATTGTGATAAAGCTTATGGAATTATGTGTTTTGAAATGTCTCTAAATATATATCATCTCATATATTCTCCTGAATTTCCATTTGAGCTTTGGAAAATTTTGGACAAAGCTTTTGGTTTGCAGGAAATTGAAGATGAAGCATGGAGCGAACCTAGCATCTCCTCTTGTTCTCTCTCTCAATATTTCTTGGCCTCTACATTCTCTAATGAAGTTGATCATGATGAATAAGTTTCTCATATATTTCATGTTGCTGCTACCCTCATTGATTCGAATGCTTCCTCCTTTAATGAAGAAGCAACTATTGAAGAGCCATATTTTTCTGTGTCTCTTGAAGGTGATTTTTCTTCTTGTGATACTATTGATGAAAAATAAGTAACATATGGATTTTATGCTGATATTGATTATGATCCTATAACCAATTCATTATTCTCTCAATCTCCTATCTTAGATTCTGAGATCTACGTGCCAGATTCTTTACACCTCTTGCATACCTCTCTCAATGATGGTGCACAACCCAATGACTTACAAGATGTTTTCTTAGCCACATCAAGCCTTATTTGTATCATACCACTTACCTTACTTGATCTCATGTGCTTCAGCATATCCTCCTTTGTTCTTGGCATCAATACCCAGAGCCTTCTTGAAGATTGTGAACATCTCATTCTTTCCTCCTTTCATACAGAGGATTCATTACCGGTGTACTCCCATGAGTCTATTGATATGCTTATATGTGATCCTTTGGATTATAATTTAGAAGCATATTTGCAGGTTGATACACATATAATACCACCATACATAATATTTACCATACCTTTGAATAATCCAAAGACTATACAAATCCCAAGCTCACTAGTTGATTCCTCATTGGTCTCTTATACAGTGATATTTATCTTAAATGATTTGAATTCTTTCCTAAATTTCAGTGGATGGTTATCCATGAACTTAGTAATATATGGACTGATATTAAACATGTTTATATCTGTTCTAAACACTTATGGTTCATGTCTTATGCCCATCTATCATTCATATTTTTACACCTATCAGTTTTCCCCAGTTGCTCATAATTTTCCTAGTCTAGCCCTATAACTTCATGGAGCCACTGAAGCCTTTGTCCTTGCTGTTCCATATGCTACTATTTTTGATATATTAGAGTTTTATCAGCCTCATATCATATATATACAGGTGCTACATCAGATTGGAAGATTGACATGTGATTCACATCACAATTTTGGAGCTATTCAGGGAATTGGGTGTGAAATAAATTGCCTTAACTTTTGTACTCTTTGGGAAGGAGTATGCATAGATATATTTTCCATTTTAGATTTTGTTTGCAGATCAAAGTTTGACAGTAGAAATAAGCATTCAGATAATTCTCCTACTTCATCAGTTGATGAGATACAAGGAGTCTCTCATCTTCCTTCTTCCAGGTTTTACACTCCAGTGCATGATCATGGAGTTCATGATTTCTTCAACAAGTCATTCATCCAAAAGCAGTTCAGTCAGCTCATTAAAGTGAATATGAAGATATGTTGAAGACACATTTCAAATTATGTGCCTTGTCTTATCTTGAGGGAGGATTTTCCCCATGTGGTTTTGCCTCTTTCCTCACTTTTCTGGACATAATAATTGTTAAAGGGTGACCATAGCCTTGTTACTGGGCCCTATATGCATCCATATTTTTTTGTCATACCATCATAAAGTTAGAATTATATGGGGGTGTTGGAATATATTAAACCCACTCACAACTTAGGATAAAATAATTAATCATTATTTGATTAATTATTCACCCACTACCTTAATTAGTTGACATCCACTTGCACCTTAAAGTCAATACATGCCATATATATCCTAGGAATGATTTATTTCCAATTGGGTTGATCTTGACCACCTTTTGACCATCCAAAATTAGTATACAGGACTTTACAGTAGATTCTGCTTTATTCTTCTTTTTCTGCTTTTCCTGCTTTTCTATGGATAAGATAAAAGCTAGTCAACTAGGAAACTGGGAGCTTTTGTTTCCAACCCATAATCCATTAGTTTTTCTCCATTTTCTAGGATTAGCATGTTTTTTCCATCTCCTTAACAAATCACTCATGCTTTTTCCAACTCGTGAGGTCCTTGATATATTTGGGAAGTGCTTTAGCCACCTATGGGGGTTTGCTATATTTTGGTAAGTTAGCCTTTTTGAGCTTTATGAGTTGTTTCCATACAATTCAATTTTCATATGAGGGATGTACTATTTATGTACACTATTATTAATAATTATTAAATGGAAGGACACACACCAATATTCATCTCTTCATTCATGTGATTCAATCTCTTTCCTTCTCTCTATTTTTCCTGTGTATGCTTGTGAGAATTCTTAGTAGCAAGATCTATTTCTTGTGATTATTCTAAGCATCATTGCACATATAATTGATCTATTATTTATACAAGACTATTGCAACATTTATAAAATATAAATAGTCATTACGGTGCTAGTGGCTGCATACGGATAAGGTAACAGTTCGACAGGCTCGGCCACCACGACGGATGATGAGTATGATGCCTCCTCCTAGGATTTGAGGTGTGTGATTCCACTGTGTTCAAATGAAAATTTCCACATGGGAACACACTGGCGAGGTATTCGACATCCTTACCTAGTCTAGTCACATCTGCCACCTCCTTCCTCGCCCGGTAACACTGTCATATGTGGGCTTTGGAAGAAGTTCCGCATTGCTTATGGTTGAGATGAACCTATGGGGTGGATTTACATTCTTGTACTTGTCACCTCCAAAGAGTTGAGCTCTCCCGTAGGCAGTAGGGCTTAGCATATCTACACCAGCCCCACCATATCTAAACCCCTAACGCTCCCATCCGAACGAATGTTTATATGGGGAACATTCAATGCCTATCCCCTTCTGTGAAGGATTTGGTGGGTGCGATGGTATCAGGGGTTCCTGTAAAAATACTTACATGGAGTAAGTGTCTAGGCCTCACGTCCTTGAAAATACGGGTACCACGTCTAGGCCCCGATGGTTGGTGTCACCATTGGCATGCAAATACAAAGGAGATGAGTGAGTGTGGAACCTTCTCACCAACCATCAACACCCCCATATGGATAAGATTCTCAAACCATATCTTCATCGTCAAAATATATTAGGCCTTTGCAGCTTCATGGAGAAATAGAACTTGGGTTCTGGAGATATGTTAGTTCAATCTTGTTGAACTAAAAGCAGTATTTATAAGGCTTCGAGACTGATCTTCTCAAAGGTTGGTCAACATTCCTGCACACTTTGTCATCAACTGTATCTGGTATCAATATGTGTGAAGGAGCAAGAAGTGTGATCTTCTACTTGATGGAGATCTAGTCACTTCGTTTCATCGATCGTGGCGCTTCACCATCAGCTATGGGAAAGATTTTGTGTACACCATCTAATGCAAATGAAGACAAAAACGGAATGGCCCCCCGCATCGTGGTGGCTTTGCCCCATGTGACTAGCATATTTTCCGTCTACTTTTCTTAATTTTGCAGGCCAGCTCACCGAAAATTTGGCTATATCCAGGGAACATAATTCTACCATAGGGATGGCTCCCCTTGAAGTAAACCATGTGCCACACCCTTGAATCGAGGAAACTAGCAAAGATGGACAAAACTTCCACCTCAAGCATATACCAAATGGCATCGGAGGAATCGTCCAATCTGCAATGGGGTAGATTACACGCATGAACGCCTCCTCCACTGTCATCTCCATACTGGATGGGAAACCTGTACCCTGGGAGTCTTCTTAGCCATCCGATCAAAGGATTCTTTTACATTCATTGTCCATGTTCCATTCCTCCTGCTGCCAACTTTTCTTCTTTGAACACTGCGGATAGTTCTGGAGCGTGCCTCATTCTTAACCATCGATCAAGACTGACCTTTCATGTAGCCATTGATCCAAGTGGGCCCCACCATCTTTCGCAATGAGAAACTTTGATATTCGTCCATGCTAGTTTGCATTGCGAAATGAACTAGAGCCGTACATTTATCTCCTTCTTCATCGCTACCATTGATCTTCGCGACCTCTACCACCCTTTCGTGATTTGAGATTGTAGTTTTACCCGTATAAGTATGGATCTCGAAATTAATTTAGGACATAGATCTTCCCTAGACCTCATCTCAGCCATCAAAAGATTCTGATCTTTAACACGTTTCACAATCCAGGATGGGAGCTTTGATCATGCATGTTTGCTCACGTGAAACGGTTTGGAGCTGTTGATCCACTTCTGATCAATTGAAGCCTTTGATTATGAACCCTACCCAATTCTAACAATGTGTCTACTACTCTCCTCATTAAAGGGTGCTCTTATGATATTCGAGGGACTGGGACCCCTATCAAACCTCTGTCAAGCTGTTAGATCATATGTTAAAAACATAGTGTTAACAACTGGCTCCATGAGGGATGCTATCCTCCTAGTGAGGTAGCAAAGAACCCCTATAGAATAAGTGCTGAAACCATGGGGTCACCTTCAGTCTTTCTTTGACATCTCCATTCTGCTCCATGTTACTACTTCAGCGAATTCGTGCCACTCTTTGCAAATTATGCTACTAACTGTAAACTTGTGTTGTGAACCGAAAATAAAAACAAACAGAAAACAGTAATGAAGGAAATGCTCGATAATAGCTGAGCCTATTTTATCCTACCTACTCTACCTAACTTTGTACACAAGTCTGATTAAGTGAAATCAGACTTCCAATGAAGCCAATCAAGCAACTTGCCTAATATTCTTGTTCTTGTATGGTGCTTGATGGACAAAAATGAAATAGATAATGGGAGAAGGAAATGATAAACAAACTGATCTTTAAGGCAGAGATGCAACCAATCATTTCCTTCACCCACACCCTCCATGTATTTAGCCATGAATTCGTAGAAATCATGGCAACCTCCAGCACATTCTGTCACTTGCTTATGGGAAAGCCTTTCGTAAATTCGTGCTTCTAGGGAGTCGTCAGGCCGACACTTGGAAGATTGAAGACAAGGGTCCATAGAATCTTTCTTCAAAGTAATATCCCTCTCTCCGCCCGAAATTTCTGTAACAAGGGCTTGATGTGATTCGAGAGGGAGGTCTTAAGATTCTCTAGTGGAATCGAGTAGGCATACTTCTTCTATGTGAGGTGGCATTTTTGAAGGCGAAGTATCAGAAAAAGTGTTTATCTGTAAAATGCTGCATCCGTCTTCATTTCTGTACAATTTTCTGGCCTACACCACCTCTGTTTCTTTCTAATTTTGATTGGAATCCTTGATCATGTGTCATACTAACTCAAAAGAGGCATAACACAAGGGTAGGCTATCACCTCGAATGCTCTCATCATATTTTCCTGCTTGGACCTCCTGATTTTGCATTGCACTTCAATTTATTTCATCAGAAGGCGTTGTTTCAATAGCTGGCTCATCAGGTACATTTTGTAGGTACTCTTCTTCATATTCATCGTACACAGGTGCACCAAACTCCTTCTTGAAATCGTCC
The DNA here is from genome assembly GCA_001517045.1 of Pseudotsuga menziesii. NCBI lineage: Eukaryota > Viridiplantae > Streptophyta > Pinopsida > Pinales > Pinaceae > Pseudotsuga > Pseudotsuga menziesii. Next base: position 141,397 of record LPNX010725124.1, read on the forward strand.
CTAGTTGACCGGGGATGGTGCAGGTCACCATCTTCAAAGAATAATCCTGCAGGAATACCTGCTCCTACCTCGGGCCGGTCATCTTTCAGTACATCAGGAGAGAGCTTTGATGGGCCAAAGAATTTCCTACTCTGCTTGTAGGGCACAACCAATTTGAATGTATCTTTTATTTCACTACCATCGTCTTGATCTGATGATTTCTTGGACATCTTAAGGTTTTCCTCAACCTCATATGATGCAAGGTGGTTGATTTTATTTCCAAAAGAAGCAAGGACATGTTAGGGGAAAAGGCGACTGCATAATAGATCTTAGCAGTGTTATCGATAGGTTGAACTTCCTTAGTCATGTTATAATAAAAGCTTGTGAATCTTCTGTTGAAACTAGATATGGCCTCACCCTCATGCCTCCTCAGGGAATAAAAATCTGAAAGTATTTGCTCCAGTGGCCTTCTCCTACCCCAAAACCTCAAGAATGTGCAAGAAAGCTCTTCCCAAGTGTTGATGGACTTAGGATGCAAGTGTTTAAACCAGACTTTGGCATCTCCTTGCAAGGATAGAGACAATGCCCGCATGCAGACATTGTGATGTTCTATCTCGAAAAGGTCAGAGAAATGCTCAAAGGCTTGTACATGTTTCGCAACAGTCAAGTTTTCAGATTCTCTATTGAACGTGGGGAGGTACTTGTAATATTTCACGGGAAAATCATGGAGGATAGGAGAAAATTGCAGTGGTTTATATCAGCTTAGAGAAATGGGAGAGACGAGGTTAGGTATGATAGCTAAGTTATCGTCCGAGGTTTCATGAATTTTACAGGGGTGTCCTTTGACATCCGATGCCCATGGATAGAACTCTAGGCCATAATCAGACGTACAAGATGACACAATTCTTTCGGTTCATAGAGAAATATAAACATGAATATATTGATGGCTCTACTAGGAATGAGCTGGGCCATAGAAGGATGTTTTGATAAATCTAAGAGAAGATAAGAGCAAACTTACAAGATAGGATAAGGCAGCCTGGAAGAAACATGGAATCGAGTGCTTGGACCTTCCACCATGTATTTCTAAGCTTTATGAAGGGTCCATCTTCCAGGCAGAGTCTTCCATCTCTCCTCGGTCATTTGATTTCTGGGTCACACCACCAGCAGAGTCGCTAAAGTCTGAATCCTTCAAGAGTGGAGTCACCAGGTTAAAAGTGCTCAACCTTCTTGATGTCCAGTAATTGTTCACCATCAACAACCAGATCTAAAACCATGCCATTTTTCCCAGGAAGGATCTTCAATTTTGTCCACGACAATGGCGCCAGTTTGTTCGAGCCGTGATTTGAGCCCCCAAGGTCAAGCAAGGGGAGGCCACTCCTAGGAAATAATGGAACCAGTTTATACTATGCCTTCAGCCATGCGCAGTCAGAGAGGGATATCTCATTTGTTACTAGAGTCTGCTCCACATAATATTTTCCATCTCATGTGTCACCAGAGTCTACTCCATATAGGATTTTCAATTAGCATAATCAGGGGGCCAGGATCCTAAATGGGGCAAAGTATTTTGAGGAAAGATGCATGGTGGGATTATCATGGGCAAGGGACCATGGGAAAATTGAGTCAAAACCTACGTAGGAAAAGATTACAAAGGGAAATAATGATGTGCGGTTGCAAACAGAGGCAAGATAGCCACTGATCTCCCAATCAGGACATATTTAGCAGGTGATTAGAGGACAAGAAGGAACAGTCCATCGCATGGAGCACTAGCAAGATGAATTCCATGCAACTTTAGAAGAACCATTGATAAATTCCTGGAACAACAGTAGGAGCATAATGAGTATGAATTCCTAACCATTATACACTAAGTTACAGACATGAAAGCAATCAACAAACTTGAATGGAAACAGGAAATACATTTACACGTAAAGGAAAATACATATTGGGAAAAGTAATGACACATGAATCTCTACCGTGAGAAATAGTTCTTTCACTGCAATTTATTCATACATAGGTATCAATTTTTACAAATGGGGATCCTTAGCCTAGGAATGTTTCCTAATACAATTCACTAACTCCTTTCTCCCTCTATCAGGAATGTTTTTCTATAATCCTATTACTTGGACTACCGAATTAAAAGTTGTTACAAGTCGCCACCAGGCGTTAATAGTGCAAGGAGTGGACTATCACCACCTTTACAAATTATAAATAGACATTATGGCACTAGTGGCCGCATTCAGCTCGGGTAACAGTTCGACACACTCGGCCACCACGATAGATGATAAGTATGATTCCTCCTCCTAGGCTTTGAGGTGTCTGCTTCCACCATGTTCAAATGTAGCTTTCCACATGGGCACACACTAGAGACGTAGTCGACATCCTTTCCTATTCTAGTCACATCCACCACCTCCTTCCTCGCCTGGTAACACTGTCATACATGGACTTTGGAAGAAGTTACACATTGCTTGTGGTTGAGATGAACCTATGGGGTGGATTTTCATTCTTGTACTTCTCACCTCTAATGAGGTGAGCTCTCCCACAGGAACTAAGGTGCAGCGTATCTACACCAGCCCCACCACCCTTGGAAAGTGGACTTCACAAACAGGGCTGTTAGGGCTTTAAACCCCCAACAATCCCATCCGAATGAATGTTTATACAAAGAACAATCAATTATTGTCCCCTTCTACAAAGGCTTTGGTGGGCGTGATGGTATCAGGGGTTCTTGGAAAAATACTTATGTGGAGTAAGTGTCTAGACCTCACGTTGTTGGAGATGCGGGTATCACGTCTAGAACCCGATGGTTGGTGTCACCATTGGCATGCAAATACCAAGGCAATGAGTGAGTGTGGAACCTTATCACCAACCATCAACACCCCCAGACGGATAAGCTTCTCAAACCAGATCTTCATCATCAAACTCTATCAGGCCTTTGCATCTTTGTGGAGAAATAGAACTTGGGTTCTGGAGATATGTTAGTTCACTCTTGTTGAACTGAAAGTAGTATTTATAAGGCTTCGAGACTGATCTTCACAAAGGTTGGTCAACATTCTTGCACACTCTATCATGAAGTGTATCTGGTATCAATATGTGTGAAGGCGCGAGCAGAGTGATCTTATACTTGATGGGGATATAGTCACTTTGTTTCATCGATCATGGTACTTCACCATCAGATGTGGGAAAGCTTTCATGTATGCCATCTGGTGCAAATGAAGTAAAAAACAGAATGGCCTCCCGCACCATGGTGGATTTTCCCCATGTGAGTAGCAGATTCGCCAGGTACTTTTTTTTACTTCTGCAGGCTAGCTCACACAACAGCTGCCTATATCCAGTGAACACAATTCTACCACAAGTATGGATCCCCTTGAAGTAAACCACATGGAACACCTGTGAATTGAGGAAATTAGCACCGCTGGACAAGACTTCCACCTCAGGCATATCCTGAATGGCATCGGAGGAGTCAGGCAATCTGCAACGGGGCAGATTACATGGGTGAACACCTACTCTACTGTCATATCCATACTATATGGGAAACCTGTACCCTGGTATTCTTCTCAACTATCCGATCAAAGGAATATTTTACATCCACCGTCCACGTTCCATTCCTCCTACCACCAACTTTTCTCCTTTGAACACCGCAGACAGTTCTGGAGCATGACACGTTCTTAACCATCGATCAAGACCGACGTTTCATGCAGCCATTGATCTGAGTGGGACCCACCATATTTTTCCATGAGAAACTTCAATATTCATCCATGCTAGTGCGCATTGCAAAATGAACTGGAGTCATAGATTTATCTCCTTCTTCATCATGGTCGTTGATCTTCACGACATCTACCGCCTTTTCGTGATTTGAGATTATGGTTTTATTCCTACAATTATGGATCGAAAAATTAATTTAGGCCATATATCTACCTTAGACCTCATCTCAATCGTCGAAATATTTCGATCTTTAACACGTTTCGCAATTCGGGATAGGAGCTTTGATCGTGTGTGTTTGCTCACGCGAAGCGGTTTGGAGGCATTGATCCATTTTCGATCAATTGCAGCCTTTGATTATGAACCCTGCCCAATGCTAACAATGCACCTACAACTCTCCTTATTGAAGGGTGGTCTTTTGAGATTTGAGGGACTGGAACCCCTACCGAACCTCCGTCAAGCCCTTAGATCAACTATTAAAAATGGAGTGTTAACAAGTTCGTCAGTTTGTGTTTTTATACAATCTATTGGTTGTTACAAATGTCTTTCAAGTTGTTTGTAGGTTTCTCAAATGGCGCTAGTCATCACACTTGTAACCTGGCTTCAGCCACATGGGTCATTTACTCGCCCTCAGGACAGCTAGTTTCCTCTGGAGGCGCTTGCCTAGGTCCTTCTACCAATAATGTGGCCGAATACAGGGCTGTTATTGAGCTTTTATGGGATGCTTTGTCACATGGTATCACTCAGCTAGAAGTCTGACTTGACTCTCAACTGGTAGTTTCCCAGCTAAATTGATCTTATTAGGTGCATAACCCTATTTTACTACGTCAGTTTATGCAAGTTAGGTTATTGGAAATAAATTGAGTTTATTGCATTCAATCATATTCCAAGAAATCAAAATTCATTAACTCATGCATATGCTAATTATATCTTGGATTGGCACTTAACACATTTTGCATAAAAATATACAACAAACACATTACAAAACACATGTAAATAAAATTGGATATATATATATATATATATATATATATATATATATATATATATA
>LPNX010725124.1:155333-180244 GCA_001517045.1 Pseudotsuga menziesii
ATTTACAAACCTTTTGGGGTGGTTATAAACCCCCCTCATAGGTACCTACAGAGGACGTTCGAACCCCCCCTCCCCCCACTAAAACTCTTTACAAACCTTTGGCGGTGGTTATGAACCCTCATCATATAAACTTGTAGGGGGGGTTTGGAACCCCCCTCATTCTAACGCAGAAGGGAAGTTTTTAACCCCCCTCGTAGTGACATATGAAGTTAGTTTAGAACCCCTGTTGTAGCCATAATAAGTCATAATATTTTTATTTTTTTTTAAACATCAGTATTGCAATATCATCAAGCAACGGAAGAATCAAACCTTCAACCTCCTTCTTGTAAAACATGATCTCTACCATTGAGCTACAACCCTTTAAGAATTGGGGACAAAGTAAATATTAACACCAATATTGCATCATTTTTAATTCTAAGAAAAGACTAATAATCCCAACATTGTTTCTTACTCGAGAGACCTAATAAAGTAGTATGAATGGCTCTAACCTTTTTTAGATATATGCTAACGACTTCAAATTGTATGGATCTGACATTATTCAGATATATTCTAAGCACTTCAAATTCTATGATGTAATCAAGATAATGTAGATGTATGCTTGGAAATTCACATTTAGACTTTGAAACATATAATTATGCATCGAATTGACCTCAAGTTGGCAGTTAAAAAGAATAATATTATGCCAACTAGGAAGACACTCAATTTTCTTGATTATGACCATGCCACTATACAACACACAATGCATAAGAAAATAAATGCATTTTGGAGCTTTATAAATTTGAATCTTATGTTATTTTATGACAAAAAGTTGTATAGAATTTTACCTTTTGTGTAGCGGGATTAAGCTAGTAAGAATAGGGGGACTAGTGTATACAGCTATGGTTAGTTTATCGTTGCAATTATCTATTGTATAATATGGTTTTATTCACAAATATATTAAATACATAAATCCTATCTATCATTATTTATATGGTACTATGATTTGTTGCTAGGCGGATGGTTCATCCTTATTGCAGAGATGAAACCCAACAGGACATACATGCATCATATTTCTCATTAATTTTCAGCCAATAGATCCTCTAAGGGGTTACTCACATGTGCAAGTATCAAATTACCAAAATTCTTTCTCAATCTATAACAAATCTCAACCAAAGCATGTGCAAATTGTGATCCTTCAGGATGTTCGACATAGCTAACATCCCAGTACTTGAAAAATGCCTTAATCTAAACCAAGTAAAAAATATCTCCCTTGGACTACAATAATATAAGATTTATCTCACAACAATGATCAACCTATTCCATCATTGGCATATCTCCCTCAATGTGGGGCATAAAACCAATCTAATGCATCATCTTCCAAGGAACACACAAACATTTTCATAACATCCTCATGGGAAACATTGAATCTTGAAATAAATTCGATGTAAGATGTAACAAGTAGTACAACTTAGTGAGCATGTTCTAAGAAGTTTTGAATGTGCTTGTCCCAATATGGAACAAAGAATTCATTCAGATTCCCTACGATACCCAAGAAATCTAATGGATTGAACCATTCTTTAATCCATGATTCTTCTAAAAATGCCATACTTTTTAACTTCAATATTCAATGTGACAAACCGATATGGAATTTGAAAAAAATATAATGATCATACCTCATTTCAATACAAGTGGATTTTTCAAGAGAGGTTTCAAATGTATTCAAGTATGTTTGATGTCCTCACATCTGCAACCAATAAGTTCACTTTAAAATATTCTAGAACATGGCTTCATTCTTTCATAGAGTCAGTAGATGAAAAAATGTATTAAAAAACAACCTTGTCAAATCAATGTAGACAAACTACTAAATCTCAAGAACTGGACTTTATCTCCAACAACACTAAATTTCTACCTCCTAGATATTCTGCATTACCAAAACAAACCAAACTTTGAAAGATATTCTGCATTACAAAAAGAAACCAAAAAAATCAGTTACAGTAAGTAAAATATTGGATGTAAGACCTAAAAATATCTATAAAAAATGCAAAACCCTACATTGTCATTCAACATTCATGTAAGCCTAGTCTTCTCCCAAAGATCTGCAGCATGTTGTTGTCTTCTTTGTTCATTTGCTTGCTATCATTGTAGAAGTATGATGTTATCGAGAGACGGGTGGAGGTATATAATTAAAACATATAACTGCTTAATTGCAATAATTTGTGTAAATCCTATTTAAATAATCCTTTCAAAAACTAATCCTGCTTGCTTGATGGAATCTGCATGCAATTTCAATTACTTGAACATCCAACTAGGACAAAGAGGGTCAAGATCATGCTCACGTATTGTTCCTATGTGAAGAATATTTCATCATATACCAAGTGATTTTGATATGTTTCTTCAATAAGAGGGTCTTCGTATTCTCTTTTGTCCCGTTCTAGGTAATCCATGGTTTTTCCTAGTTTCTAGAGTTTTTGTTCTATTTCTTCTTCTCTTGCTACTTCTAATCCTTGGAATTTTTATTTATCTTTGTTTAATTTGAAACACTTGAAGCAAGGGCTTGATCCTTGGGGGATTTGATGGTACCCAATTGAACCAACTTATCATGTTCTTGAGTCAAAGAATCCATGAATTCTACCAAAGATGACATTCACCAATTTCAAACTATTAGATTCCCTGAGTGGAATGTCAAAACAAACACTGAATATTTAGGCCCTAGCTTCAAAACTATGGAAAAAATCAGCTCCTATTCCTTCGTTTTGATGCCATATTGGTTTTGCTAAAGAACAAAGGATTTAAACTTGGTGAAGAAATATTGGATCCTCTCAAAATGAGTTGGATTCAAAGTGATCAACTCATTTTTGAGTTGGTAGCCTCTTAGCTCATTAGTATTCCCATACATTGACTCAAGCTTGAGCCACATTTCATTTGGTGTTATAATACTGTATACATGAAATAGGAGATCCCTCGAAATACCGAGACAAAACATACCAAGTGCTTCATCCAATTTGTTAAACTACTTAAACATATAAACAACCGAGTTCTACTCATTTTCCGTCTCCATGGTAAGTCTGTAGAGACATATCGATCTCAACTAGATAACCATCTCGGAATTCCACTTAAAATAGTTGAACGGGGTGAGAAAGGTAACCTGAGAATGCTCCATTTGATGTTGCTCACTGAGTGACAAATAAAACTTGAACAACCTGTAATGCAAACTCTCAATCTATAGGACGAGACCCTATATTGCAATTCAAACCCTATGAACTCTCTAAATTCAACAACATTTCCAAAGAGCTCTGATACCATGTTAAATTATGAATTACAACAATATCTATAACCTAAGAGAATCCTCACAACAAAAGAAGTTGACAATACGTGAAGAAAACTGTGTGAAAGCGCAATATTAACACATAGAGATGATACCAATAACTGATTTTTCTATTACATTCCAACATGTAAACATGTGTAGAAGATGATTATATTACAGCAGGAGAAAACAGTTATCTTTTGGAAGCAAATTGGTGTCATACATGTGGCAGGCTTAGATTAGACCTCAAACCACCCTAGGTAGACCAATAAGCTCCCAAACCACCTCAAATGACCATGAATGGCCATGTGAACATTGGGGAATCATGCTTGGTCATCAATAAGGATTAGGTAGGCATGGTGGAGTGCATGGGTGAGTGGGAGTTTCTCTAGGAAGTCATAAATGGTCCAAAAATACAAAAAACACTCAAAAACAGTGCATGGGTTCCTTTGGTCAATCCAGATCGATGGTTTAATGAGTGGGAGAACAACAAGGGAACAAAACATCATTAATGAGGGTGCTCATGCTCTTGGTTAAACAAAATGTTGGTGCTGGGTAGAATTAATTTAAAAAAACCCCAATAAACTTAGGAAGCCATCATAAACAATGTTAGGACTATGCAACATAAGTGAAAATTAATGTTACTATGGTCCTAGGTGGAATGTGTCTATGGTACTATATGGTATGATGTACTAACGAGAAGCACAAAATGCTCTCACACATCTAAGAAGGATATTTTAAAAGAATAGATGAAGAAATATGTAAAATCTCTATTTTACATACATCAATAAAAGCATGAAAGCATATTCCGAAGAGTAGCAACAACAATAACAGCCAGGGATAATTGGGATACGTGACAAACTGGGTACCAAGGCATGGACAAACTAAACATTGATAAATTGCAAAATGCTAGAAGAGGTATTGAAATATTGTTAATGAAAGATAAAGATTCAGTATAATCCTTTCATAATCGGATTATTAGTTTGATTAATAAAATGAAATCCCATGGAGAAGCCATAGATGACAGAAAGGTTGTTGAAAAGGTTCTTAGAAGTATCCCCTCAAAATTTGAGTCTTTAGTTGTGACTTTGAAAGAAAACAAAGAATTGATCAAATTTACTATTGATAACTACAAGCCTTTGTCATCAATTCTGAACATAGAGTAAATATATCAAATACATCATTAGAATATGCATTTTCAACACAATCATCTATAATCCATGGGAGAGGAAGGGGAAGGTCAAATTATAGAGGTAGAGGAAGAATTTTTTCTAGAGGATGGCATAGAAATATTCTTAGAAATGTTGCTAGTAAAGGTCAAAATCAGAATTCAATTCAACCAAGTGGACAAATATCTAACAAATCACAGATTCAATGCCATTATTGTAAGAAATTTAGGCATTATGCATATGAATTCAGGAAGAACTAGCATGACCAAAGCGAGCATGGTCAAATCTAGTCAAGCAACTCTAGCACTTTAGCAAAAACAATGTTTTTGGCATGTGCATACCTAGTTGAATGTAATATTACAAAAGAAATTCCATATGCCATATGGTATTTAGATTCAGGCTACAATAATCATATGACCATAACTTTAAATTTGTTTTGTATTTTTTATAAATCAGTTCAAACTAAGGTTACACTTGGAAACAATATCCAAGTCATTGTTTTTGGAAAAGGCACCATTGGTATTCTAACAAAAAATGGGGAGCAAATAACTATGCCTCATGTATATTATGTAGTAGTCCTACAACATAATCTATTGAGCATTGGGAAGTTGTTGCGAAACGGATACACAGTGTATATGGAAGACAACCACTGTGTCATTATGGCACTACATCTAGGAAAAAATTTGATAGCTAAAGTACATATGAAAAGAAATTGCTTGTTTTCCCTAATTATAAGTTCTTATATGAAGGAAAGGACAAATCAAGTTGTTTATGAGGCATCTAATGAGGATTTAACAACTGCATTCAAGGACTAAAGTAAAGAGGAAGGCATTCCATATTCCAAGGAAGAAAAAGGCAGTATAGAAATAAAATATTTTATATTATGGATGAAGTGGAGACTTGGTGCTAAGAAGAAACACAAGATATAGATCTAGATACAAAGATAATTCTCACAAGCATGCATAAGGAAAATAGAGAGAAGAATAATGACACTTAATACAAGAGAAGTGGAGAATGATGCAATATATTTCCAAGTATTGTTGATCAAATGAATTGATGATTATTACAATAGTAATACATATTTATGATGGAATAGAGTTGCTAGAAAACAAATCATGTTAGCTCATAAAGCATACTTACTAAAATATGATAAACCCGCATATGTGACTAAACAACTTTCCAAATCATTCAAGGAGCTCACGAATTGGATAAATAATGAGTGAGTTGTCATGAGTGATGGAAAAAAATGATAATTATGGAACCTGGAGAGAAAGTCTTTGGAGGATAGGTTGGACACAAAAGATGACAGTTTCCTAGTTGACTAGATTTACCTTATCCACTGAAAAGAATGAATAAAGAAGTATGAAGACAAAATGTGTAGGAAGCTGCAAATACTAATATGGGCAATCAATAAAGTGGGAAGGATCTATCTAGAATCAGGATAAAGGTGATCCAAGGGTATATATGGAAAGTGTTGACCAAGTGGTGCAAGTGGATTCCAACTATATAGGCTTGTGGAAATTAACAAACAATTATAAATATTTGTTATCCTAATTATGTAGTAGGATTATAATATTCCAACACCCTCTTTAAGATTGAATTTATTATGGGATATCTGAAATAATAAAAAATATAGATGCATATATGACTTGGCAAGAAGGCTATAGTCACAGGATTTACAATTATTTTTTTCAAGAAAAGTCAGGAAAGAGGAAAAACCACATGGGGAAAATCCTCCCTCAAGAAAGGAAAAGGAAAAAAAATTGAACAACATGTATTCAATATATATTCTTCTTCACATGAATGATTTGGATGAACTTCTTCTAATAGAATAAATTGTTGAACAAGTTGTGGACTCCATGATCATGCGCTAGAGTGTAATATCTGCAAGAAAGAAGAGGAGAGACTCCTTGTAGCTCATCATATGATGAAGTGGGAGTTTTATATGAATGCTTATTTGATGTTTTCATACTTTGATCTCCAAATACAATCTAAAAAGGAAAAGATATATGTGCATACTCCTTCCCAAAGAGTAAAAGATTCAATAGAATTAGTTCCTTGTATAGCTGCAAAACGATGAAATGGACTCTGTATCTTCTTTTCAAACTATTGTAGAAACTTATAAATTATAAAATGATATTGAAATTACTTTGGAATATAAAAATATTATCATATGTAGCATAAAATACCAAATCTATAGTGTCTCCATGAGGCTATGGGGCTAGAGTAGAAAAAGGATGAGTAAGTGGGGAAAATTGATGGATGCAAAACGTTGAACGATAGATGGACTTGATCTATGATGCATAGATTCTTAGAACATATCCAAAAATGTGTAACATAATTCAAAGGATGAATAATGTCATGGATAACCAACCAATAAAAAATATACAAGACTTGAAACCATTATATATAAGTAACACTGCATAGGAAACCAATAAGAAATCAACTAATGAACTTGGGCTTTGTATAGTCTTAGGGGTATTGAAATATATAGATGATGGTATGCATAATTTCATAACATGAATTTCACCATGAAAAAATTATTCTAAATAATAATTGTAATTATTTTAATGGAGTGAGGAATATTTGTTTAAGGACGAGTCAGGATCTAGTGAAAAAAAAAATTATTGGGGGATGAATCTAGTAGACGGATAGGTGGATTATTCAAGAAATGCACTGATATTTATGATCCTGATAAATCAGAAAGTGAATATATATCATATATATGAGAAAATTATTTAAATCTTTAACTCAAGGGATAGTCCATATTACCTTGTGAATGCGCACTATGACAGTCTTCTCAAGATTCAACAGGATTCTCTAGCTCACTTGGAATTTCAATGTTATGCTTCTCAAGTAGTTCAGACATGATGTTGATATTATTCTTGAAATATTTATTCTTAGGATGAAAACCCTTAATACAATAATAACACTTGGATGTTCTCCCTTACTTCTTCACTTTCTTCATTGATCCTCAATCAGTAGGCTTCGATCTTTCATCTTCATTATCTAAATTTGGCTTCTTCTCTTTCACTATTTTCTTCTCTTTTGAATTTGCATTATTACTTCCTTGGCCTATAAAAGAATGATCATTTATATTCAATATTATAATCATACCCATATAGATTAATTTATCTTTCTCCTTTGTTAGTGAATAAAAGAATGTACTCCAAGAAGGCATTTTCCAATTCGAAATAGCAAGACTATTAGCATGAAAAGTTGAAACAAAAATGAAGTATTAAAGACCCATTTTTGATAGGATGGAAAGGATTAATTGATATTCCTTCTTCTCAATCCCACATTGTTTGATAAATAGAACAAGTGCCTTTAATTTGGTGAAGAAACCCTGAATAGATTTGAAGCTACTTGGAATCAATGAGAATAACTCATTCTCCAACTGATGCACTCTTATCTCATCTTATACTCCAAAGTGTGCCTCAAGATTGCTCCATTCTTGGTTTGGAGTGGTCAAACCATATAGATGAAAAATAATATAAGGATAAATAAATAAACAAATAAATACATAGGCTTCATCCAACTTATTATGCCACTTAGCTTTATCAACAACAACATTAGTCTCATTCTCTAAAGCAAAAGAAACTATGTATAGTCTGTTACTATGTATAGTTTGTATAGTTTTTATTCTACCATTTATGATCCTTTCCAAAACTAAATGATCCAATAGGCCTAGATCATAATATTGAGTATATAGTTCTCATTGATGTCAAGGATTTTCACAAATGACAACGGAATAACCAGTAGAGCTGAATTATGAATGACAAAGCTTGCTAGACAAATGAAGAGTGGAACTGGAAAAATGTGAAATGAATGGGAGACACAGTATATGTAAACAATCAAAGAATAGAGAAACTATATATGCGAGAGTGTCTATAAAATATTTATAATCAGCAGCATGATGAAATTCTCTGTATATGTATGTCTTCAAGACTGTTAGAAATAGTTACAGAGTTTTTGCAAAGAAATCGTGCAGATCCGAAAAGTCATGGTGAGATCCACATTTAATTTGAAATCGACGGTGAGGATGCATCCCACATGAGATCTCACAGTTAAGGATTAATTCTTATATTTAGGCAAAAAATCCAAGGTTCCACAAAGGATCAAGATCGGATGACAGAGATTAGTTCCGCAAAAAAAGATCGACGACTTGGAATAAAAATGCGGAAAGGGAATTATGGAAATAAGGTTTAAAGATTCTGTGAACCTGCAACCCACAACCCACAATCTAAAATATCAACGGTTGAGAAAGACTCTCCAAAAGTTCAAAAGTGTGGAAGAAAAATTGAGGAAAGAATATTTTAGAAAATCAAGACATTATTTGAGGAAATATCACATCCTGCATACCGGAATCTGGAGATCGACGGTCATGGGAAAGCCCACAAGAGATCAATGATGCAGAATTGTTTCTGTGAAAAGATGATTGTGGAAATACAATTACAGAAAGTAGAAATTCAAAGTTTTGAAGAGTTGAATTCCTGCTTCCAACATACCGCAATCTAGAGATCGACAGTCACAGGAGAGACCGCAGGAGATCAACGATGTGGAATTGTTGCTGCGGAATCACAATTGGAGAAAAATGATTGCGGAAAGCAAATAATCGAAGTTTTGAAGAGTTGATTTCCTGCATCCTGCAATCGACAAAATAGAAGATCAACGGTGAGGAAAACACCCAACAAAGATCATTGGTGGGGAATCATTGATGAGGAAACTGTGGTATGGATATACGATTTCAAGGAAGAAATATATGCATTAGATCGATGGTCCTGAGAGACTTAGAAATACAATCAACAACTCTCATTAAAGCTGGAATATGATCTTGCAGAAAGAAGATGGATATTATGGAAGTGCAAGAAAATGATAAACATGGTTGTGGAAATGAATTATGAGTTGTGGGAAGAACGAAATGATGCCTTTGCTAAAAGTTATAAATGAAATGATGCAATTATTGAATGGGTAAGTTGATGAATCTTTGTGTCTATAAGTAAGTAGTCACAATCCAGAAGGAAGGAGTTCACTTATGGAGAAATGCGTCTATGGAAAATAGGTAAAAAGTATTTATTGTATGAATGTGTAAATAATGATGATGTCTCTGTTAGTAAGTTTGATAGATTCCAAAGTGAGTAGTTTACAACTATTCCAAATTTTGAGAAAATTAGACTAGGGTGGTAGAGTGGCACTAGGGCAGCCGACAAGTCTATAGGTGGTCGAAACCTCCTTCCAGTCATAGCTAGAGAATAGGGTGTCGTAGAATCCTTGTCTATTAAATCAGGAAGAAAACCATAGGGGTGTTGTAGCATCCTAGTATGTAGTTGTAGGAAAAACTTAGGTTATTCCTTGCATCCTTTCTGTAGTAGCAGATAAACTATTTTGTAAAATTCATCTTATTAATGAGTTTGTGTTGGTGGTTTTCTCTTTGAGGTATCCATGATAAAATATGTGTCTTAATTGTTGATTATTCTGTGTTTTAATTTATAAAGGGTTAATACTGATTTACCCCCCCCACTCTTAGTATTGTGGGATAAACCAAAAATTTGTATCGGAGCAGGTTCCTTCACAAACAGGTTAACCACTGGAAGGAAGATCCCATTCAAAAACACAATGGATCAACAAGAAGGATTATCCACTAACAAACCTAAACTATTTACCAGATATAATTATGTTTACTGGAGTGTTAGAATGAGGTGTCATCTGATGTCCCTGGGATGGAAGGTTTTGGGAATCAACTGAAAAAGAACTTAAAATTTGAAACCAATACCCTACAAACACAATTGAACTAGGAGAATATGAAGGTAATTCCAAAGCTCTAAATTCAATATTAAGTGGTTTAACACAATCAGTTACTAAATTTATGCAATGCACATCTGCCAAGCAAACTTGGGACAAGTTGAAAATAATCTATGAAGGAGAATCTAAGGTCAAAGAATCCAAACTTCAAACATATAAAGGTCAATTTGAATGTCCTAACATGAAAGAAGAAGAGAATATTGGTTAATACCTTCTTCATGTAGATGAAGATGTTAATGCGATCAGAGGGCTTGGAGGAAAATTAAAAGAGAAGGGAGTGGTAAGAAAGGTACTAAGAACATTACCAATCAGGTATAACCCAAAACTATTGTAATACCCCGGTTTTAATACCCGCTTGCATTAAAATAAATAAGATAGTTATGTTGTAAATAATCTTGGTGCGGAGCTCAAGGCCAAGGCCCCACCATAATATTTGGTTATGTTGTGTTTCTTATTAGGAATGGTCACTGATGGTATATCGGGACATGCGGTATATATTTAATTACAAAATCATGTAAACACGCTTTTTAATTAAAACAACTAAACCAGCTATGTTCGCGGCAACTAAATTGAGAAGGGGCATCATTCCAAAGGATAAGGAAAGGGGGACGTGAATGTGGAACATGGAGTCACGCGAGAAAATTATGTGTCACCACCTCCCTTGGTTAGTTTGCTTTTTGTTGATTGAGGCAGTGATTGGCTTGCAAGAAGACCGTTGCCATGCCACACTTGCTCTCCTCTCCACGACATGGGAATCTTTTCTTGCCACTCCCTCGGATCTTGGCCGTTTGTCTTCCTCATGCAGGGTGGGGGGATAAAACATTTTACCAACTTTTGTGTGGGGTTCGTCTCCTCTCTCTCACACTAATTACTGGTCTGCAATTCATTTTTCACCCATCCACGCAGAGAACCAATTTCGTCTCCACGCATTGGACTGTGGATTGTTTCGTTCACCATTCAGATCGCAGTGGAAATGATTGGAATTTCTTTTCCACAAATTGATGGGATCATGGGTGATTCTTCCTGTGAATATGTGTTGAACTATGTATGTTGGCCATGAATTTTGATCATTTTCCAATCTGTGTAAGTTTCCCAACAATAGTATTGAAGGTTGGATTGCTGTGGGTTCATCATATTTGTCCCTGGACTATTTTTGGGTTGGTGAATGATGGCCTGGGGTGCTTGACAAACCTAGTGGGTTGAGAACCACATGGATAGAGCTATTAAGATGGATTTCTTCTTAACAACCCTTGAAGAGCACTGGAGGGAAGATCAGAGTCTGAGGGACTGCGTTGCAGAGAAGGGGCTAACTTCCTTGTGTTGGGTGTGTGTGGGTGTTCTAGAATCCAAGATGGCTCTGGTGTTGGTGTCTACAGCTCCTCAGTGAGCTCACCAGCTTAGCATTAGCCTTTCCTAGCTCCTGGATGGCCTGACAAACCCAACTCTGTTGGCTTGGATGATCTGTTGTTCGCCTGATAAAACCAACCGTGTTGGCTTGGCTGAACTGTGTACCCTTGTTGTGTTGTTATTCCTTGCTATGTGTAATCCTGTTAGTTCCTTATTCCTTTTGGATTCATTCCTGGCTCAGGGGTGGCAGCATTGCTGAGA
This sequence comes from Pseudotsuga menziesii, assembly GCA_001517045.1. Classification (NCBI taxonomy): domain Eukaryota; kingdom Viridiplantae; phylum Streptophyta; class Pinopsida; order Pinales; family Pinaceae; genus Pseudotsuga; species Pseudotsuga menziesii. The sequence goes on from LPNX010725124.1 coordinate 167,196, forward strand.
GATCTAGGAGCATGCTTGCCGATGGTTGGGTGGAACGTTGCAGCGACATAGCTAGTTGTGGAATGATTTCTTTATAAAGATAAGCAACCGTGTCTATTTTATTTCTGCAATCCTAATTACTGTTAATGATCATGATGGACATGTTGAATGCTTGTTTGAATGTATTTTAATTCCCCTGTGTATGATAAATAACTCGGTATGCATGTTTTAGTTCAAGCATTTTGTTTCAGCATTTCAACAATTTTTAATGAGTGCACATGTTCATGGGGCTCGTAGCACGAATGGTTAACTCCATGGTAGCATCCTCTTCACGGGTCGGAGGGTCAGGGATGTTACAGAATTGTATCAGAGCCAATTTTACAACAATGGGCCTCTATGGGCCAAGAAGGAACAACTGACAGAAGTTGTATTTCATTCTGCCCAGCAGAAGTCATAACATGAATGACTGTAAAAGTGATAAAATTTGGCTAAGTATGGAACAGTCGGGCCACCAGCGGGAAAGACTTCCACCATTGCGGAAGGGTTAGAAGTCTCCCATCCACTGTTGTGGAAGTATAAACCGCTAAGTCTTCCGACGGTGGAAGAAAATGCGAAGAAAAGGGGTCTATATGCTGGAGCAGTCGGAAGAGCCAGCGGAAAAAATTCCGTCGTTGCAGAAGAGTTCTCGAAGTGGAACTTCGGCCATTGTGGAAGAATTTGTGAAGTGAACTTCCAATGTAGCAGAAGAGTTGGTGAAGTGAACTTCTGCGAATCGGAAGAGAATGTGGTTTCCCATCCACCGTTGCGAAATTCCAAACCGTTAAGTCCTCCGACGGGAAAGTCCTCCGATCGTCGACACGTCAGAAGAGTTAAGGATTGAAGTTAGTTCACTGATCGAAATAATTGACGAAGTAAACTTCCCCCGTTGCAGAAGCCAAAGGCACTAAGCTTCCGGTGTGGAACGGCCGCCGAAGTTGAAAGCTTAAAATTTTTCTAAGTGTCGATCGGAAGAATTTAGCATTTGGTGTCCCATCGTTGCGGAAGATAAAGCATTAAGTCTTCCAACAAGAAGAACAGCCGACACCGGAAGAAAGTTTAAAATTTCTCCAAGTAAATAGCCGCCAATCGGATGAAGAAAGGGTTCTACATCCGCCGTTGTAGATGGTGAAGCACTTAAGCATCCGACGTGAAAGTGGTCTGACTGCTGACATGTGTATACTCGGCGGGAGAAAGAAAGAAAAATTTAAAAATTTGTCTAAGGCCCGAAGTCGGAAGGAGAAGTGATTGAGCGTCCGTCGTTGCGGAAGAGAAAGCACAAAGCCTTCCGAAGGGCAAAGTCCACCGACGCCCGATGTTCAAATTGTTCTAAGTAAGTGCCCATCGGAAGAAGTTAATGTTTGGCGATTCACCGTTGTGGAAACCAACTTCATTTGTCTTCCGATGTAAGAAGTCCGTCGACGTCCGAAGTTGAAATTTCTTTAAGAAAAGAGCATCCGTCAGAAGGAGTTCATGTTGGTGTGCCACCATTGCGGAAGCCAAAGTAATTTTCCAGTCGATGAGAAAGACCTCCGACGTCACAGAAAAGTTTAAATTATTCCAAGTAAATGGCTGTTGATCGGAAGGGAAAGCATTTCACGAGCCGCCGTTGCGGAAGCGAAAGCAGTAAGGCTTCCGATCCAAAAGACCGCCGACGCCCGAAGCTAAAAAAATTTCTTTAAGAAAGGAGCGGCCAATCAGAAGGGAAAGTGTTCCGAGAGCCGCCATTATGGAAGAGAAAGTGGTTCATGTGCCGCCGTTACGGAAGCGAAAGCGCTAAGACTTCCAATGTGGAAAGATATCCGAGAGCCAATTCTCTGCAAGGAAATTTTTGAATTTCCCATGGGATTTCTCAGCAGATTTTGACCCCCGTCGTTCACCCTTAGACAGTTGTTCCTTGAAGAAGAAAATATCTAGTATTTGGGAAATTGTAATTTTATAATTTTTCCAAGAGAAGGTAAGTAAGGCTGGTTTATGTCAATATTATGCATCTAACATTTGTGTTATTAACACGTTTGTAGAATCATAGTCACTTTCAAGAGCAGCATCCTAGGTAGTGCAGTTTGATAAGTAAGTGGTGGTTCAGTCATGAGATCCCAGGATGGATATGATGCTCGGGATTCTTACGAGCAAGCAGAAGATGCCATGGGAGAAAATGTCCATAATAGAAATGATGATGTTGAGTCCAATGGAAGGAGAATCCAAGAGACACCATCAGATGTTGCAGCCACCGTGAGAAGCTTAATAAAATCCCAGGAAGAACAACACCAGTTGAATGCTGGCATATTGGAAACCTTGATAGACTTGCAGAAAAAGATAGATTCTAGATGAGGTACATCAAAACCAGAAGGCAGTAAGAACATCACTAGAAGAAGGAGAAGGACTTCCAGTGGATCGTCCGACTCCAAAGAATCTAGTGGAGATACAAGTTCATCTCCTCATAAAAGGAAAAGAAAGAGACACCATCAGGATCATCCTCGAGATGAGTTTAGGAAAGCTAAACCTCCTACATTTGATGGTGAGATAAAGACGGGATAAGAAGATGAGGCTTGGCTTCTTGGGATAAAGAAGTACTTTCAGGTGCAGGATTATTCAAGGAACATGAAGGCAAGAGTTGCCATATTCAATATGAATGGAAGGGAATCCATTTGGTGGGGACACTTCAAGCAGGTAAAAAGGATCAGTGAAAGGAAACTGAAGTGGAAACAGTTCAAGAAGTATTTCAGGAATAAATGCCTCTCTGACAGGTACTATGATGACAAGATCAAGGAATTCCATGAGCTGAGATTGGGATAGCAAACCATGGATGAATATGCAAATAAAGTTTTGGAGCTGTTGAGGTATGTCTGGTACATCAGAGATGAAAAAGTGAAAGTCCAGCATTTTATGAGTGGATTACCTCAATCTTACAAAGATAGAATTGAGTTTTATGAACCTAGCACTCTTGAAGAAGCAATAAGAAAATCTAAGTATTTCTATGAGCAAAGTAAAGGAAAACCTGATTACCAGAAGGCATGGAAGGACAAGAAGAATGAAAAGTTGGACCAAAGAAAGAAAGGTTTCAAACCTTCTAGATTCAGGAATTAGCATAAGCAACCACCCCAAGCTGTGAATGATCCAGTTGGAGTGACAGGTGGAAAGCCTAAAGAGCCACATCCGAATAAAGGTCCACTCAAATGTTGGAAATGTGAAGGACCTCACTTGCGTAGAAATTTCCCACTCGAGAATGAGAGTGCAAGGCCAGCTTACGATGTTCAAGAAGCAAAAACAGTGGGTCAGGTAGCAAGGGAAGTCCCTAGGATCTATGCAGTGCTGGAGGACCGCCAGGCAGATCACCAGTCAACTGTGGTTGAAGTAGCAGGTAAGATTGTTGAGCAATCTATTTCTATTTTGATTGACCCTGGTTCTATGCACAGTTACATTACCCCTAGAGTAGTGGAGATTTGTGCTTTTAAGAAGGTAAAGCATAGGAAGTCTTGGTTAGTTCAGCTAGCCACTGGAACTAAGAGGAAGGTCAGTGAAGTAGTAGAGAAATGTCTATTGGTCATGGATGGTTTGGTCACTTGTGTAGATCTAAATGTTCTACTGCTTGGTTCCTATGATGTTCTCATTGGGATGGATTGGTTAGAAGGTCACAGGGTGAAGCTTGACTATTACAATAACACTTTCGAATGCATGAATGAAGAACGGAACCTAGTAGTTGTGAAAGGAATTCCAAAGATGATTTCAGTATGGCAAGTTTCAGCAATGCAGTCAAAGAAGTTCTGTAGGAAGGGTTTCCAGTTGTATGCAACTCATATTTTGGAGACATCAGGAGATGAAACTCCTAGGTTGGAGGACTATTAGGTGTTATAGGAATTCAGGGATGTGTTTCCTAATGAGATTCTAGGGATTCCTCCAAAGAGGGACATTGATTTCACTATTGAACTTGTGCCAGGATCAGCACCAGTGTCCAAGGCACCCTCCAGAATGAGTACACCGGAGATGCTAGAGTTGAAGATGCAACTGCAAGAGTTGTTGGAAAAGAAGTATATCCGACCGAGTGTATCTCCTTGGGCAGCACCAGTTCTGTTTGTAAAGAAGAAAGATGGTACACTCAGGTTGTGTATTGATTATAGACAATTGAACAAGGTTACGGTGAAGAATAAATATCCTTTGCCTAGGATTGATGACCTCTTTTATCAAATGAGAGGAGCAAAGGTATTTTCCAAGATTGACTTGAGGTCTGGTTACCATCAGGTAAGAATCAAGGATGAAGAAATTCATAAGACAGCCTTCAGGACAAGGTATGGGCATTATGAGTTTGTAGTGGTACCATTTGGTATCACAAATGCACCAGCTACATTTATGTGCCTTATGAATAGTGTCTTCAGCAAATATTTGGACCAGTTTGTTCTTGTTTTCCTTGATGACATTCTTGTTTATTCTAAAAATTAGGAAGAACACGAAGAGCATTTGAGATTGACATTGCAATTTCTTAGGGAACATCAGTTGTATGCAAAACTAAGCAAGTGTGACTTCTATAGAGATAGAATTCAGTATTTGGGTCACATTATCTCAAAGGAGGGTATATCTATGGACCCTGAGAAGATTGAAACCATTATGAATTGGCCTACTCTGAGAAATGTGACAGATGTAAGATGTTTAATGGGACTTGCAGGATACTATCGGAGATTCATTGAGGGATTCTCCAAAGTTGCGCATGCCATCACTTCTTTTCAAAAGAAGGGGATGAAGTTCAAATGGACATCGAGGTGTGAAGAAAGCTTCCAGCAGTTGAAGAATCTTCTCACCAGTGCACCAGTATTGAAGGTTGCAGATCTAGAGAAAGATTTTGTGGTGTGTACCGATGCATGCGAACAAGGGCTTGGAGGAGTCCTTATGCAGGACAACCATGTGATCTGTTACGAGTCAAGAAAGCTAAAGGAACATGAGAAGAACTATGCCACTCATGATCTAGAGCTTGCAGCCATAGTACATGCTCTCAAGATGTGGAGACATTACTTGATGGGAAGAATATTTGAGCTCAGAACATATCACTGCGGACTGAAGTATCTATTTGACCAGCCTACTCTGAATGCTAGGCAAGCAAGATGGCTAGAATTTTTATGTGAGTTTGATTTTGAAATCAAGCACATAAAGGGGAAGGAAAATAAGGTAGCTAATGCACTCAGCAGGAAAGTACATGAAATGCATGTGGCATCTCTTAGTATTTTCCAATCAGATTTGAGGCAGTAGATTGTTAATCAGGTTTCCAGAGATGAATTGTATGAACATGTAAAATACAAATTGCAGCAGCAAGGTCTTGAGAAGAGGTATGAAGGATATAAATTGGGAGAAGATGGACTTCTCACTTATAAAGGTAGAATTTATATTCCATATGTAGTAGATTTGAGGAGAGTTGTTATGGATGAAATCCATCAAGCTCTGTATTCTGGTCACCCAGGATATCAGAAGGCAATTACTACAGCTAGGAAGCAATACTTTTGGCCAGGAATGAAAAGGGATATGGCCGAGTACATTTCCAGGTGTATGAAATGTCAACAGGTAAAGGTTGAGCATCAACATCCAGCAGGTTTGTTGCAACCTCTGCCAATTCCGGAATGGAAATGGGAAGTTATTTCCATGGATTTCATTACAGGATTTTCGATGACTTGGAGATAGCATGATTCCATCATGGTTGTGGTAGACAAGTTGACTAAGGCAGCACATTTTATACCAGTGAAGTCTACGCACAAGACTGATGACATTGCAAAGATCTTCATGAAGGAGATTTTCAAATTACATGGATTGCCTAAGGCAATAGTCTCTGACAGGGATGTCAAGTTCACTTCCAATTTTTGGAAGGGATTGTTTGCAGATTTGGGTACAAAATTAAAATTCAGCACTGCATACCATTCTCAGATAGATGGGAAGACAGAGAGAGTGAATCGGGTGCTTGAAGATACGCTTCGCATGTATGTGATGGACAAACCAACCAATTGGGAAGATTACTTACACTTGGTATAGTTTGCTTATAACAATGGACAACAGGCATCCTTGGGGATGAGTCCATATGAAGCTTTGTATGGAAGAAGGTGTAGGACACCAGTGACTTGGGATAATATGGTAAACAGAGTTGTGCTTGGACCAGAATTGCTCAAGGAGATGGAGCAAGAGGTTGTAAAGATCAGGCAGAAGCTGAAAGCAGCACGGGACAGACAGAAAAGCTATGCAGATAAGCATAGGGAAAACAGGGAGTTCAATATTGGGGATCATGTCTACCTCAAAGTGAGGGAAAAGAAAAGTTCCTTGAAGCTTGGAATTTGTGCCAAGTTGTCACCTAGATATTGTGGGCCATTTGAAGTGCTTGAGAGAATAGGGCCTGTTGAATATAGATTTGCATTGCCTACTAATACTAGAGCTCATAATGTCTTTCATGTTTCTTTGCTTAAGAAATATGTACATGATCCTAACCATGTGATAAATTGGGATTTGATTCAGGTGGAACCCGATGGAGAATTCCAAATCGAGCCAATGCACATCCTCGACAAGAAGGTCACAATGCTCCGGAACCAAGACATAGGGAAGGTAAAGGTGTAGTGGGAGCATTACGGACCTACAGAGGCTACGTGGGAGCTGGAGGATGCCATGCGATTGGCACATCCATGTTTTTTCAATCCTGCGAAACACTGAGGCAGTACCAGTGTAGCTTTTTGTTCAAATTTTGTAAAGCACTGAGGATAGTGCCATTTAAGGGGGAGGGGAATGTAATACCCCGGTTTTAATACCCTCTTGCATTAAAATAAATAAGATACTTATGTTGTAAATAATCTTGGAGCGGAGCTCAAGGCCAAGGCCCCACCATAAGATTTGGTTATGTTGTGTTTCTGATTAGGAATGGTCACCGATGGTATATCGGGACATGCGGCATATATTTAATTACAGCATCATGTAAACACGCTTTTTAATTAAAACAACTAAACCAACTATGTTTGCGGAAACTAAATTGAGAAGGGGCATGATTCCAAAGGATAAGGAAAGGGGGACGTGAATGTGGAACATGGAGTCACGAGATAAAATTATGTGTCACCACCTCCCTTGGTTATTTTTCTTTTTGTTGATTGAGGCAGCGATTGGATGGAAAGAAGACCGTTGCCATGCCATGCTTGCTCTCCTCTCCACGACGTGGGAATCGTTGCTTCCCACTCCCTCGGATCTTAGCCATTCGTCTTCCTCATGCAGGGTGGGGGAATAACATTTTACCAACCATTGTGTGGGGTTCGTCTCCTCTCTCTCACACTAATTGCCGGTCTGCAATTCGTTTTTCACCCATCCATGCAGAGAACCAATTTCATCTCCACACATTGGACTGTGGATTGTTTCGTTCACCATTCGGATCGCAGTGGAAATGATTGGAATTGCTTTTCCACGAATTGATGGGATCGTGGGTGATTCTTCCTATGAATCCGTGTTGAACTGTGTATGTTGGCCATGACTTTTGATCATTTTCCGATATGTGTAAGTTTCCCAACAATAGTATTGAAGGTTGGATTGCTGTGGGTTCATCATATTTGTCCCTAGACTATTTTTGGGTTGGTGAATGATGGCCTGAGGTGCTTGAAAAAATTGGTGGGTTGAGAACCACACAGACAGAGCTATTAAGCTGTATTTCTTCTCCACAACCCCTGAAGAGCACTGGAGGGAAGATCAGAGTCTGAGGGACTGCATTGCAGAGAAGGGGCTGATTTCCTTGTGTTAGGTGTGTGTGGGTGTTCTAGAATCCAGGATGGCTCTGGTGTTGGTGTTTGCAGCTCCTCAGTGAGCTCACCAGCTTAGCATTAGCCTTTCCTAGCTCCTGGATGGCCTGACAAACCCAACTCTGTTGGCTTGGCTAATCTGTTGTTCACCTGATAAAACCAACCATGTTGGCTTGGAGGAACTGTGTACCCTTGTTGTGTTGTTATTACTTTCTATGTGTAATCCTATTAGCTCCTTATTCCTTTGGGATTCATTCCCGGCTCGAGGGTGGTAGCATTGCTGAGAGATCTAGGAGCGTGCTTGCCTAGGGTTGGGTGGAACGTTGCGGCGACATAGCTGGTTGCGGAATGATTTCTTTATGAAGATAAGTAACCTTGTCTATTTTATTTCTGCAATCCTAATTACTGTTAATGATGATGATGGACATGTTGAATGCTTGTTTGAATGTATTTTAGTTCTGCTGTGTATGATAAATAACTAGGTATGCATGTTTTAGTTCAAGCATTTTGTTTCAACATTTCAGCATTTTTTAATGAATGCACATGTTCATGGGGCTGGTAGCCCGAATGGTTAACTCCATGGTAGCGTCCTCTTCACCGGTCGGAGGGTCGGGGATGTTACAACTATCTATTAGTTTTTCATCATATAAGCTAGCATTATGATCTTAGGATCTTTTAACTAAGAGAATAACAAGCACAGCAATAAAACATAATCACATCACAAGAGACAAGAGACACACCAAGTTTTTCTTGGGGAAACCATAAAGGAGAAAACCCCTCAACTTCCTCAGAGATAGAATCAGCACCAAAATAGTAAAATACCCAAAACAATAAGATGCACTACCGACAGCAGTAGTCTTCTTCTTGTCTAGTCCCAGTGTATTTCCTTCCTCACTAATGCGCTACACTTGAGTGAGTGAGTGATGTGTTGCAAGTGATAAATGGAGAGGCTCTCACTCTCTATTTATATTCTTCCATTCACTTGAAGTGCACTCCAACATGTCCTCCGTACTTAACAATTACTTACTAGAGTCGACATCTCTAGGAGTGTCTAATAACCCTAGTGCCCCAGCACTTGTGGGGACTCTGCCTCCTCTGACCAATAGGAGGGTAACACAATGGTGGGGACTATTGCCCCGAATTACAATGACTTACCTAGGGTCAAATTCAGTAGGATAGTTTAATAACCCAAGGGCCCCACAATTGTGGAGACTTTAACCCTTGACCAATAGGAGGGTTACCCACAATGACTTGACATGACTTTCTCATTATAGAAACTTCTCGGAATAAACATCGGGGTATGACATGACTCAAAATACATTACAATATATCCCAGAATGAACATCAGGTTACAATAGATAAGAAATACAAGTGAATACATTCTAAAGTTACAATTACATCAACACTCCCTCTTAACTAGGAAGGTATTCACTCAACACAATTTATCAGCACTGGTCTTCTTCTCTGTATCTGCTGGATCATCTCGTCTTCAAGTCATCTTCGTCTTCAAGTCATGTTCGTCTTCAAGTCATCTTAATCTTCAAGTCATCTTCGTATTCAAGTCATCTTCATATTCAAGTCATCTTCATCATCGAATCTGGATCATCTCTCGATCTGGATCATCATGGAACATCATCACTCGATCTGGATCATCACTGCTGGATCATCATGACTAGATCTGGATCATCACTGGATCTAGATCATCACTAGCTTTCATCACTGGATCTGGATCATCACTCGATCTGGATCATCACTGGTGCTATCTCATGATTCTTCTCATCATAGGAAGTTCTATAGAGCCAGCCCTTTTTCATGCTGGTTGTAGGCCTAGCCATCATGTAGTTCTTCGCCCAGCACTTACATTTGACCTACTCATCAGAAAGGCACGCCCAACACTTACATCTGACCTACTCATCAAAAAGGCATGCCCAACACTCACATTCACTAGCATGATAGGACATCACATCACTAACATCTATGAAAAGGCTCAGCACTTACATTTGACCTACTCGTCAGAAAGGCACATCCATCTAGGTGGGAACACATCCTACCACCATGATGGAAGACTCCCATCCAAGATGGAACACATCCTACTCATAGTGATGGAATATTTTCCCACTTTCATCCAGGCTAGAACACATCCTGCTCACAATGATGAAAGACTCCCATCCAAGTTGGAACACATCCTACTCACAGTGATGAGAGATTTCACCACTTACATCTGAGCACGTGGGAACACATCTCTCAGTCGCTCCAGAAAGGCTCCGCACTTACATCCATCCAGGAGGGAACACATCCTGCTCACAGTGATGGAAGGGCTTGCACTCACATCTAATCCTATGAGAACACATCCCAATAGTGATATCAGAATGGCCCCCAGTCCTCGACTAAGCTACCTGGTAACTGAATAGGCACCTCCATTCTCGTAGAGAATGGCAGTTTCCCTTACATCCGACCTGCTCGTCGAAATGGCCAACACTCACATCTGACATGGAAGGAACTTAATCCTTTAGCCATGACAGAATGGTTCAACCCTTACATCTGATCAAGTGGGAACACATCCCTATATCACATCAGAATGGCTACTCAGTTCTTACAATGAGTGTTCCTGGTAACTGACCAGGTGCCTCCATTCCTAGAATGGCAATTGCCCTTACATCTATCCTACTCGACAGAATGGCAAGCACTCATATCTGACATGGAAGGGAGAAACCCTATCACCATGACAGAATGGATCAGCCCTTGCATCTGACCATGGAAGGAACCAATCCTCTCACCATGTCAGAATGGCTATGGATCTCAGCACTCATATCTGACATGGAAGGAACCAATCCTCTCACCATGACAGAATGGCTCAGCCCTTACATCTGACCATGGAAGGAACCAATCCTCTCACCATGTCAGAATGGCTATGGGTCTTATCACTTTCTCTTGGAGGAAACCTCGATCTGGAGAACACCAAGCTTCTCCATGAAGTACTTGAACTTTAGCCTAACCAATGGCTTCATCAATACATCGGCTATCTGTTCCTCCGTCACAACATACTGGAGATTCACTGCTCCCCTCTACACCATATCCCTAATATAGTGATACTTGAACTCGATATGCTTCAACTTGTCATGGAACACTAGATTCTCTGACAACTTCACGCAACTTTGGTTGTCACAATGTATACAAGTAGCATCCAACTGGAGATCAAATATATCAGACAGTAGCTTCTGCAGCCATATTGCCTCACAACTAGCTGAACAAGCTACGACATACTCTGCTTCAACTGTACTCAGTGCCACACATGATTTCTTCCTACTAAAAAAAGATATCACACCTGATCCCAAACTGAAGCAACATCTTGAAGTACTCTTCTTGTCGATGGAACTGCTTGCCCAATCTGAATCAACATAAATTTCTAGGTTAATCTTTTGATTCACATCGTACTTGAGTCCATAATCAATAGTACCCCTGCAAGCTTTGCAACCATCAGGTGAACCTGCCTCAATGTGTTCACAGCAAAGCAAATCTCTGGTCTCAGGTACATCAAGGACCCAATCATCTAACGATAGATCGTAGCATCAACCGTATCTGATGAAGCATCACTCAATAGCTTCATGGTTGATGCCATAGATGTGGTCATGCAGTCTGTCATCCTGAACCTATTCAGGATCTCTATTGCATACTTCCCTTGTCCACACCTCCATGCCTAGAAAACAAAGCATCGACACATAACAGGAGCATCATTGGTCTTCTACCTTCAATCTTGAAGCAAAGGTTGGAATCCACATTACTCTCAGTAAAGCCTAGAGTCATCAGTAATCTACCCATCCTGTCATACCATGTTGAACCTTAATATATTCTATAGCCACTTCCTCTGAATCAGAGCGTCATATTCCCTTTGTCTTCCATACTCTATGCACTTAAACATTCTGTACTGGAGTGACAAGTAGTATCCATCTAGGATCATTGGATACCAAGATCCTTTATTTTGAACTTTTTCAAAAGTTCTTCTCACATCCACCTATGAGCTTGTCATCCTTTATCAACCTTGTAGCAACGGTTAATATATTCATCAAGCTCATCGTGTATGTGTTATCCCATGGGTGTCTTCTGAACTCATACAAGGCCTTCTTTCATTTGCACACATGATCATGCATGTCATGTGAATTCACTTCCAGTGGCTGCAAATATCTCTTTTTATGTCTTCTTTTCGTGAGAAGCCTCGTGCTACGAATCTTGCTTTGTATCCCATGATGTTTCCATCTACTACATGATGGAACTATGAACTTCTTGCTTACTTCTTTATAGTTGGAAGATGATGCATCAATGATGTCGCTACATTCATCATATTATTCTTCATCTTGAACTGTCGTCACTTGTTCTTCAGAACAAGTTTCATCCTTCTTTGCTTGCAGGCGATTATGTATGCGATCTTTCCTACAAGTCAAATGCATTTGTATGGTTAGAAAATTTCATAAGGAATATTCATACTGGAAAATACTTATGCATAAATATATGATCATGCAACTACTTTAGCCAATACAACATTCATCCATATCTCACTGAAACTTTCTAGATGCCTTCCATCTCTACCAGGACAACATTGAGATTGTGCACTAATCCAATACGTCAGCAAAGAGGTTTCATTCTAGATAAGTAGCAATGGAGAGTTATATAGCACCATGAGCTACTTACCCATCACATGCATATTAGTAGTATACTGTTGTAATCTCACAGATCACATAAGGTTACCAATAATACATACAAAAATACATAGAATATTCACAGATACAAGAGACAAGAACTGATAAGATGAACAGAATATATTATTCTCAATAGATCATACAAAGCCAAGAACTGAACTACTTTCTTGGGTGGCTCAACAGCCTAATATATAGGTTACAGACAGTTACAATCATAACTACCTGTCGGTTCACTGAACCGACGCGACTATTAGTTAACAGACTAACTACTGTGTTTACTCAGCCGACCGACGTAGTCGGTCTCTCGACTTAGTCAGCTGATCGACTAAGTCGATCTTCGTTCAAGTCGACTTATGTCGACTTGCTCCTTCTACATCTCCCCCACAAACAAAACATTTCTTCGTCCCGAAGAAAAGGGGAGGTAAAAAAATAGATTAGAAGTACAAAAATAGATTGCAAAGGGAGACTGCTATTGAGGTGGGCTGTGCAGGCGAATAGTCAGTCTCTTCTGCACACAGACTTCGACTATTGCTGGTGCTGTGATGGCAAGCTGGTGTTGAAAGTCCGTCCATGTCTGCAAGGCTTTCTGAATGTCGATAGT
>LPNX010725222.1:0-49297 GCA_001517045.1 Pseudotsuga menziesii
TAACTTGCTTACACAAAAAAACATAGGGTTTCCCTTTGAATAGCAAGAAAAATAGAAAGCCCAATCAATTTTAAATCCGTAAATTACATAGGAAAGAAATGTGTAGTTATTGCAGCTTTGTCAGCTTGAACATCATCCATGAAATGCATTGACAACCATTGTAGCAAGGAAGAAAGAGCAGTAACATTTCTAGCAGCAATATCTTTGCCCCATTAGTTATGATTCCCACAAACAATGCCTAGAATGCATAAGTGCACTATGGTCAATCAAACAATGTTTTCCCTATGCTAATTTACATAGATGCAGTGAGAAAATAGTTGGAACTTACCCAACATGATCTAAAGAGAGAATCGTTGATAATAAGGCAAGAACTTCTTCATAGAGATAAGATATTGTCTCAATCTATATGTTGTTGGGAGCGGGGAAAGGGAGCAAAAAGCGGAAAGCGGGAACGAAAACTAAAAAATTTCAAAAGCTTCCATTTTGGGAGCATTTTTTATGATACATATTTTAATATATTTTGATGTGTATAAATTTAAAAAAAACATGTATTATGTCAAATTAGCTATAGAAAACATGAAAACGTAGATATAATCATTTCAGTACACATATAACATCAATCATCTAAGAGTTATAACTTATAACGTTGTCATCAAATGATCAATCATCAATAATAAATAACATCAACCCTCAAATTTCAACATATAATATTTGCCATCAACAAACTCTAATATTTGCAAGAATGGTACCACTAGGGATATATATATACGGTGATGAAAAATGTTATCTACAGAAACCCTAGGGATAGAAGCAAAGGATGTTCAACTAGTGGACTATAGCGAGGGTCCCTTGGAGAAACAAAAGGTGTTTGAATATAGGGGGTCTAATTGCTCTAGGAAGGTCCCTGTTCATGAGCCAAGGGTTTATTCCCCTCTTCGTCAGAGGGTTATTTTAATATTTTGCACAAAACAAAATTTTGGATAACAGATCCAAAGTGACTCCCCACGTTAGATCTGCATAGAAACCCTGAGAATTTTGTAGTGGGAGTCACTCCAGAGGTAGATTTTTGCATTGAATCAATTCAAATGTAGAATCCTGATTGACGCAGCCATGATCAGCACTGAAGACTGTAATGGGGAAATAACAATTCCATGACAAATGATGGTCTACTATTTGTTAATGGCACACTTGAAGAGGCAAAGATGTTTTGCGAAATTTTACATCTTTACTGCACAACATCAAGTACAAGATCAACCTGGAGAAATCTTCTATTAGTTGTAGGTGCATCAGTGAGGACATGTCTAAAAGGTTGATCCATCTATTCCAATTCAGAAGGGGTCCCGTAGGGAAAGTAAAGAGTCCAGGTCCCTCCCTTGAACCTTGAAGCGAGGAAATTCTTAGATATTATAACCTTTAGTCTGAAATCCTGTACACAACATTTTTGGTCTACCAACCCTTGAATTGCTAGTTCCTGAGTTTTATCTGTAAACATAACAATATTATTATGAACCTGGGCAGGTCTGACCTATTTTCGGGGCTGCAACTTGTGAAAATCACAGGATATCCAATAATAGATTTGATCCTTATGGCCTATTATAGTGCATCTGCAGGTGTAGCATTCCTCTGTTACTGTAAGGGAATTATGATCTAGCCATTTCATCTCCACCACATCCACAACAAAGAAAAAAAATATGAATAGAAAAAAAACACAATAGATAATCAAGAAAAACACAGAACAAACTTGAAGGTCTAAACATTAATGATTCCATTCTGAAGGCAGTGGAGACCCAACGTGAAGCTCAATACCAATATTTGTCAGTTTCAATTTCTGTCCACCGACACCAATCTCATCACCATGTTTAGAATTGCCTAAATTCCAATTCCATTTAATCTTCTTAGATGTGTCTTCAAGCATCTTCTTAGATTCAAACAAATTACTTGTAAATCTAGTCCTCTTAGCCTAAGTATTCAACACAGTAGGTCCGCGTCAGAATTGAACTCCCTGTACAGGTACGTGCCTGAAGGATAAAGAAAGAAAACAATTCTTTAGCAGCCCAATCATTTTCAACCAACAATCATATATAACTCAGTGACTGCAACTTGGTGAGACCTCTGGCCCAATCAATTATTCGATCATGACCTTTGATTCGCCAAAAATAGAAAGCTAGATAATAAAAAAAAAAATTGCGAACCATAAAAGCCCCCATAAGGCTAAAAGTTCATGCAATTGCTTTGTTGGATCTATGAAGATTGAGGTGCATGGCACTAATATTACTAATAGAAGGTAGACAGCTTACAAAAATTACACTTCATTGCCAAATTTGCAATTTTCCATGGCACAATTAAAAATGACTAACATAAATGACTAATTCATATTCTTCTAGCTAGTCATTTTTTATGTCGTGACTAAATTAGTCATTTATTTTAGTCATTTTTAACTCTGTCACTTATTATCTAGTCATATTTGTTAACTGGTGACTAAATTAGTCGTTAATTTTAGTCGTTTATAGTTGAGTCAATCAAAATTGCTCATATTTAGTAGTAAATCACTTGGAAAACCTGTGGTGACTAGAATTTTTAGTCACCTAGTAGCTAATTCCTCATTTTGTACTAGTGTTAGGCGGTGTTTTGACCCAAGAAGGGCATGTTATTTCCTATGAGTCTAGAAAGTTAAAAATTCACAAAAATAATTACGCAACATATGATCTAGAACTAGCAGTTGTGATTCATGATTTAAAAATGTGGCAACACCACCTAATTGGCTGAAAAGTTATTTTAATGACTAATAATAAAGGATTGAAATATATTTAAGATGATCCAGATTTAAATGCCAGGAAAGCTAGGTGGTTAGCTTTCTTAAGTGAGTATGATTTTGAAATCCAGCATATAAAAGGTAAAGAAAATAAAGTCGTTGATGCATTAAGTAGGAACGCAAGGCTAAATTTTGCAACAGCAATCAGCACTTACGTTTCAAACTTAGATGAACAACTTAAAGAAGGGGTAAAACAGGATGAAATTTATTAGAAATTGCAAGCTAAAGCTAAGGAAAACCCCACAGAAAACTTAATAAAAGGTTACAGTTTAAATGAAAAAGAGTTTTTACTATTTAAAGATAAACTGTATGTACCTAACGTACCTAAAGTTAACCTGTTAATTCTAGATGAAATCCATAAAACACCATATTCAAGTCATCCAGGCTATCAAAAGACTATAACCATGCTAAGAAAAGAGTATTCCTGGCCAAATATGAAAACTGAAGTAGCTGAATATATTGCAAGGTGTTTAGAATGTCAACAGGTAAAAATCGAACACCAACATCTAGCTAGTTTGCTACAGTCTTTACCTATTCCTAGCTGGAAATGGGAAGTGATTAGTCTAGACTTTATTACTGGATTGCCTAGAAATCAGAATCGGAATGACTCTATTATGGTAGTGGTTGATAAGTTAAGTAAATCAGCTCATTTTATACCTGTTAAAACTACTTACAAGGATGCCAATATAGCTGATATTTTTTTAAAGCAAATTTTTCGATTACATGGAGTACCAAAAGTCATAATCTCAGACAGAGATCCTAAGTTCACGGGAAACTTTTGGAAGTCCTTTTTTAAAGGATTAAATACAACATTGAATTTCAGTACTTCTTTCCATCCTCAAACATATGGACAAACTGAAAGGGTAAACCAGGTACTGGAAGATTTATTGAGAATGTATGTGAAAGATCAGTCAGGTAAGTGGGAAGACTATTTACATCTAGTAGAATTTGCATATAATAACAATTATCATGCATCACCTAGATTCAATCCATTAGAAATTTTATACGGACGAAAATGTAATACTCCTATCTCTTGGAGTAATCCAATAGATAGATTGGTATTAGGTCCAGAAATGTTGAAAGAAATGGAAGAAATTGTGAAACAAGTGCAAGGAAATTTAAAAGTGGCATAAAATCGACATAAAAGTCAAGCAGACTTGAAAAGAACTCCGAAGTAGTTCTAGGTAGGTGAACATGTGTTCATCAAGGTAAGGCCCAAGAAAATCTCTCTAAGACTGGGGAATTGTGCAAAATTGGCACCTCGTTACTGTGGTCCATTTGAAATTTTGTCTAGGATTGGTCAAGTACCTTATCAATTAGCCTTACCACCTAACTTAAGAGTACATAATGTTTTTCACATTTCCATTTTAAAGAAATATTTTCATGATGCTACTCATGTAGTTAATTGGAACGTTGTACAAGTGGAACTAGAAGGAGAATTTCTGGTGGAACCGGATTGTATCCTCGGGAGGAGGGAAATTACACTTCGAAACCGCACCATTGGACACGTGAAGGTGCAATGGAAGCACCTTAGTCCTGAAGAAGCCACCTGGGAATTGGAAAGTAAGATGCTAGATGCATATCCAATTTTGTTCCAAGGGACTTCAGAGGATGAGGAATAAATAACATTGAGGACGATGTTATATTCTAAGGGGGTGTGTATGTCACATGCCCCAATTTTGTAAAATAATGTTATCTTATTTTGATATTATTCCCAGACATTATGTTAAATTTAATGCTAAGTGGAAACTGATGACTCAGCAGAGTAAAGGATGTGGAATGTAATTCTGAATATTTAATTTTTAAATAAATAAAAGTGGAGACAACAGCCTGGGAGAGCTGTTAAAAAGAGTGTTACTGGTCAAGTGGTGGAAGGAACTAGGTGGAGAGAAAAAAGGACAAGTGGTAGCATCGTCAAACACTTCCTATGTTACAGGTGGCAACTTCCCTACATTTGGGGTCATGATCCCCCAAGAAAGTGGGATCAGAGCAGGTGGCTCAATTAATGACAACTAACACAAAAATACCTAGGAAATCTTATCAAAAGTGCCTAATGTAGAGAGCTGAGGTTGCTCATTCCAGGAGAAGAATAATTCAGGTGAATGCACTTCAAGGAATTCATTGGGAAAGGGAAATTGGAAGGAAGGTGTTTGAGGGGTAAACTGCAAAAATTTGATCTAGTACAGCTTTGCAGCTGAAAGATCTTACTGTAGTATGAAGTGTTGGTATTGAGTCTCAGGACTGGTACTTTGTTTATTGCTCCACCTTGTTCTAGCCAAGCAGACCAGAACAGGCTCGGGGGTCCTGAGAAGTCGTTGTTTGAGCGCTCTCCAAGAGTTGGTAGGGAGGAACAGCCTCCCATTGCTGTTGTCGTCCAGCTTTAAAGACATGTTCTATTATCTTTTAATTTTTGTGTTATAGTTTATCTCTATGTAGGATCAATAAACGAATAATGTTATGATATGCTGTGTTGAAGCTTCTTAGTTATTCTAGACTAAATATGTACTGTGATGAAATATAAATCCTACCTGTGCTTTTCCCCATCTGGAGCAATCCAGATCATACTATAGCACAAGTAGTTGTTTAAGTAAATGAACTTATGATCGAAATATGACTAAATCAAATATTTAAAGTTATCAGAGTAATGAAATGTTACTTCTCAGTAGTTAGTTGTTTTCTAGAAAGTTTATTAATTTGATTATAGACATGTTATCAGAATTTAGGCTGTGTAAATAGTATGTTAATATAGAATAATACTTATATTACTTATTTACATTAGTAGATTTAACTCTATAAATTATTTTCTATGCAGTCCCTATATTCCATAAACTGTGCTTTTACTTTGGAAATAGAGGAATTAGTCTTATCACTTGGAAGTTAATAGTTTATGTTAAGAACAGATATAAACATAGTACTGATAGCTTTTTCTATTAGTAACAACTAATCTTCCTGCATCTATCTGAACTTTAGTTAAATAATATGATAAAGGTTACAGTAGTCCTTACTTAGCTTTAAATAGCTAAAGGACAGTAGTAACTTAGGGTTTTAAGTTAATACTATAAACTATTTTATACTTTTGCATAACTGTGTAAATATAAAGAATACTGATAAGTATGGAGATTCTTTTAACTTTGTGTTCTAAGTAATCCACAGATACAAACTGAATTAAACTAACACAAATATTACAGACTACTTTCAGTCGTAACCGCAATACAAATAAGAACCAACATAAACTTAAGAATGTATGTTATTCTTAAATATTAGTATTATAAATATAAATAATGTTATTATTATTTTTAAACTGTGACATTTATAGATAATTAATTTATAAAAACTAATTAATAAAAACTGTACTACAGTAATAAGAAAATTACTAATAATAACATACGAAACAATATCCTATTTAAGTTAAAGGGAAGTAAACCCTAGCTCATGTTCTGAGCATAAATGATAAATATTAAAATATAAATTATAAATAATTCTACTACTGTAGTAACCTAGGTTATACTTAGGTTATTTTCTTTAAAAACTACTGACTAAATTTGTTATATAACAAAGATAAACCACATTGTTGACTAACAGGTGCAATTGCATTTATAAAAAAAAACACAGATTCTATAAATAACAGCATACAAATAATCCACTCTCAGTCCTTTAAGGATAGATAGACTAAAATAGGAGAATAACATAATTATTAACATAAGAGTATTATAAACCAAACAAGGGTTTTACAGGTCAAACCCTAACCTGTGAATTTCTTTAAATAAACAAGATTTACATCACGGCTGTGAGTACCAGCCTCACGGGGGCTTCACTTGTTGACCAATATCCTATCACATTAGTTCATATTGTGGGTATTGGGGGGATGAGGGGTTTAAGGTGGGGATGGGTAGGGTGGTTTATAAGGATTGAGGTATAAAAAGGGGTGGGGAGGAGGTTTTAAGTATTGGGAGGGGGTTTCAACAAAAAGAGTTTGGGTCAATATCTCTGGAAATTAAGGGTATTCTTTAATATCCCACGATTGCACGTGCTATGTGAGATGTTCACTAAGTGAAGTCCCCGTGACCAGCCTTCAAAAATTTAATATATAAAATCCTAATAAAATACTCAAACCAGTTCAAATTCTTTGATATCCAAAAAGGGTATAAACCCTAAATTATACAGAGTACAGCATAGATGGCTAACAACCAAAACAAGTCACATCGAAGCTACCTTCGTAAAATTTACAACCTAAACTGACTACGAAGCCAAGCTTCGACAAGTACACTACACTCACAAAGTGCATCCACCCTATCAAGGTTTTGATTTTAAACATGCTTATAAACAACATGTAAACATTAGAAGCATAATATAGCTCGTGGCAAGACGAGAAAGGGTATTCAAACCCTGGGCGAGTCCAACAACTACCCCAACTGCATTTAAGGGAGAACCCATCTTTCAGACCACGGGGCTTACCCGAGTTTGAGCCTTGAGCCACGGCCATCGCAAAGGCTATCTTACTACCCTTGTATAGGCTTCACTTCAACAAGTACCTGCAATAATGGTAAACCCTGTCAGTAAATTATCTTACGAGTATAAGCTTGAAAGTATACTATACTAAAACTTGCATTAAAATGAAAGAAAGGTCCTTTATGATTTTTACCTGTCACTGGGAGTATGGTGAATGGATGTACAAGCACTGTAACCTATAAATGGTGCAGTGGGGAAAACAAAAATTCTCAGAACCACACACAGTAGCGAGCTACAAAGAATCAAGCAGGAAAACTGAATAAATCACCAAACTACACAGGCTTGGGAAGAAGGTTTCCCTGGCAGGAAAACGAAGGTAGTAGGAAGAATAACTCTACATTTGATAGAGAAAGAACTAGCAATCAAAACCACTCACTAGAGAACGGAGGCAACACAGAGTCTAGGTATAAGGCAACAATAACCAGGAGAATGACAACAGCCATGGGAGACAAGCCAAGCAACCCTGGAGCCAGCATAAACTGCTGGACAATAATGCATTAGGTTAGGTTTCCATAGTGTTATATATTTTCCACACATGGACAGGATTCAACTACGTAGCCACAAATTTATCCAAACAATGAGGGTCGTGTTATATAGTTCCTGCATGGAGACATTATATTATTTGTTTGTTCATTGCAGTGTGGGTTAAACTATAACGACAGCCCAATAATATGTAACCAAACCTCTAATCATTTGCACCGTGTATTATATTAACCTAATCACCAGATTATTATCGCGAAGGAATTAAGTTGACCAAGCTTCGTGTCACGTATAAACAATAATTTCAGTCCGTTTTGAATTAATTACAAACCATTGCTATCAACAACATAGTGTTATCACAAAGTAAACATTACCATAATAATATAGTGTAGTCATATATTAAACTTTAACATATGTTAATTGGGTGGCACGACAATACTCTAAACATCATTTTGAGTAGAATGAAATCATGTGATATATATTTCGTTTATAAAATAGATTAAATTTAAAGTCTTTATTATAGTTATAAAAAGAGTATATTTTACCTAGGACATGACTATAGTGTCTCTAGTGACAAGTTAAATTATAGCTTAAGCATAGTAAACACTTTGCTTAGGGATATTACATGTTTAACACTTGTGGTTAGTATCTTGTAATAAGGCCAAGAAGTTAAGGCTAGATTTGAATACGTTATAATAACAAACTTTTGTAGATTGAATGTTCATCGAACAAGTCAATTATGCATATCTAAGAAATATAAATGAACTGATAACTCCCATAGCATCGAAACTATGAAATAGTACAAAACTAAAGATGAAAGTATTATCACAAAATTTTGTCACATAGTTTATGCGACATTACTTTGTTAATACTTGGGAGTATATTCATCTTGGCTTTATGTTCATACAAAGTGTCTAGTGGACAGCAATATAATTACCGAGATAAAACTGAGGATAGGAATAGGAACGATCCTATTAAATTTTCAAAATTTAGTAGAGCTCAGAGTTAAACTTGGGAAAAAAGTATTGGTAACCTTAAGCTCTTGTAGAAGGGTATAATGGTCATAGTTCTACACACAAAGGTTTTTACTGTTCTTAAGATAATAGGCTGTAAGTACGTTATAGAAATAATTTAAGGGACAATAAATATACAGGCAAGACAAGATATTATTGCAAAAAAGCAATGTCAAGAAAACAATGTTTATGAGTATTACTAATTACTTAGACTAAAGAAGAAATAAACATATCAGAGATTCTAGTATTAGAGTCGCAATTATGTTGTATTGTCATCACATTTTTTCCAAGCTTGTTTATTTGAACAACTGATGGAAATCAAATGTTTTTACCCTACAGGAGTTGTCTAGTGTTTAGTAGCTTATTGATATGAGATTTTTAATTTGCAAAAAAAATACTGCTGACACTAATAGATCTTTTAAAATTATGTACTCGGTCGATCATACCTGTAACAACCTGTAAGAAACAATATTTATCTACGTTAGCACGAATGCTAAGTAAGCCCTGAATGTAAAAGTAGATTCCACCTACTGACATAAAAGAACTAATCAGTAAACTGAAGCAATTAGCATACCAAAAGATTTTAATCTTGCTACGAAAAATAAACAGTTAAGATATTTTAGAAACCTTACTTAACTGTTTCTTTATGCCATTTTTAGCTGTTAGTGGAACCGTAGGTTATAACATTTATTATTAACCCAAAAATTTTAAAAATTTGTGAAAATTTGGGGCTGTGACATTGAGTATATTAGTATGTCACCGATGAACAAAACCACAAACTTATACAAATAGTTACTTAGTATATTGTTCACTAAACACATGAATGAAACAAGTGCGTTTGTCAACCCAAAAGGCATTACGACAAACTCGTAGTGACCATAGAGGGTCCTTAATGCGTTTTTAAAGATGTCCTCATCTTTTATTCGCACTTGATGATAACCAGACCTTAATTATATCTTTTAAAATATTTTTTTTCACATAATTGATCGAATATATCGTCTATCCGAGGTAGCGGGTATCAACTCTTAATGGTCATTTTGTTTAATTGTCGATAGTCTATGCACAACCTTAAGGTTCTGTCCTTCTTTTTCACAAATAAGACCAATGCTCCAAAAGGACAGACACTATGTCGAATACACATTTTATCAATCAATTCTTGTAGTTGATATTTAAGCTCTATAAGTTCTATTATGTTCATTCAGTAAGGAGCTTTCAATGCTAGTACTACTCTAAGTATCAGATCGATCGTAAAGTCACTGTTTCTTTTCGGAGGGAGTCCTGGGACTTCTTCCAAAAAGATGTCTTCAAATTCCTTCAAGACTAGTATGTCTTCTAGTTTAATTTTATTGTTGTTTTAATTATCATACATTATATATAAAACAAACATTTTACATCCTTTTCTTACTGATCTTTTCATTTGTAACATAGATATTTCTGTGATTGTAACATTTCTAGGAATCCCTTTTAATTTTACAATGTATCCATTATCGTATGTACATGTAAATATTTTGTTGAAACAATTTAACATTACTTTGTGTTTTTCTAGCCAATCCATTCCTATCAATATATCATAGGAACCTAAAGGTAGAATATTCAAGTTAACATGTGTAATGAAATCATTCATCATCAATTTACAATTCCTTACAAGACTAATGACTTTACGTTTAAACTGGTGGCTAATTGTGCTGGCCACGACTTATCAAACTTTTAGGTACTAATTTACATAATTCAACTATTCTAGGTGATATATAACTCAGACTTGCACATGGATCACTTAGAATCAAAATAGGTTGACTGTATATCAAACCTTTAATTTCAACAATGGAATTATAATGGTCTTCTTATCGGTTTTGCAATGTAGCACAAATTATGGGGATGATCCTCACCATGTATGTTGAGTAAAATAGTTGTCATTGATGTCAAATATGTTATCGAAATTTAAATATATGGTGGTAGGATAAAGGTTGCAGGTATCCAGAATAACAAAGGAATAACCCTGTTACAGGTTGCAGGTTGAATGACAAACAAATAACCATGTAGCAAGTTGAACAACTGAGATTGATCATCCAATTAAATCGACGACTGACAAGGTTCTTAATGAATGAACTAGCGCAGAGGTTAAAGACATGAGAAATGACAAGGTTCCACAACAATCAAGATCAGACGGGTTATATTAGTCCCGCACTCAATCCCATGACTCATATTGTTCTTGTTGAATGAACTAGCGCAGAGGTTAAACACGTGAGAAGTGACAAGGTTCTGCAACAATCAAGACTAGATGGGTTATATTAGTCCCGCATTAGATCCAAGGGTTAAGGATTAGTTTTGACAGTTAGGCGGAAAATTCCAAGTTCCGCAAAAGATCAATATCGTATAGCTAAGATTAGTTCCGTTAAAACAAATCAACAATGGGGAACTGACTTCCACATTCCGCAGTGCAGAAAGGAGTTTGCGAAAAAGAAAAGGAGGAAAGTCAAGATACAATTTGAGGAAATGTCGCATCCCGCATCCCACATCCCACAATCTGGAGATAAATGCTCACGGAGAAGCCTGATGAAGATCAACGGTGGAAAACCAAATTCCGTATTCTGGAGTGCGGAAAGGAGTTTGTGGAAAGACAAAAGTGGAAATTCGAGATATGATTTGAGGACATTTTTCATCCCGCATCTTGCATCCCTCAATCTGGAGATCATTGCTCATGGAGAAACCCGATGAAAATCAATGATGGGGAATCATTGAAACATAAGCTTGGTGCGAAAACACGATTTCAAAAGGGAAATATGTAGAGTAGATCAACGGTCGAGAGAGATCCAGACAAAATTTTGACTCTCTGGTTTGTTCTGGAGAAGAAGATTACAGAAGCACCAGAAAATGCTAAACAGGGCCAAGGAAATGAATTCTGAGCTATGGGAAGAAGGAGATGGTGTTTTTGCAGAAACTTAATGGTGAAATGATATGACGCTTGAATGGGTAGGTGATGAATAGTTGTGTCTGTAAAGTAAACAATCACGATCCAAAACAAAAGAGAATGACTATGGAGAGAAGCATTGATAAGAAATAGGTAAAGGATATTTATTTTGAAAAAAGGGAAAAGAATTAAGGGTCTCTATTAGAAAGTTTAACGGAATCCAAAGTGGACATTTTACAGTTGTTTAAATAAGCTGAGAAAATCAAAAAAGGGTGGCAGGGTGGTGCTAGGGCAGGCCATAGGGTTGTAGCGGGTCGAAGCCTCCTTCTAGATGTAGCTAAAGAACATGGTGTCATACAATCCTTGTCTATTGAAGCAGGCAAAAAAACATAGGGGTGTTATAGCATCCTCGTTTGTAGTTGTAGGAAAAACCTAGGGTTTGTTTACATCCTTTATGTAGTAGAAGATAAACAATTTTGTAAATTTATCTTATTAATGAGTTTGTGTTGGTGGTTTTCCTTCTTGAGGTTTCCACGACAAAATATGTGTCTTAAATTTTTTATTTTTGTGTATTATTAAAAAATAGACAATATTGATTCACACTGCCTCTCAGTATTGTGGGATAAACCAACAATTGGTATCAGAGTAGGTTCCTTCACAACAACTTAACCACTGGAAGGAATATCCCATCCAAAATCACAATGGATCAATAAGAAGGATTGGCCACTAATAAATATCCACTATTTACTAGAGAAAATTATGGTTACTAGAGTATAAGAATGAGGTGTCATATGGTGTCCCTGGGGTGGAAGGTTTGGGTAGCAATAGAAAAGGAGCTTAAAATAGGAAACCGATACCCTACAGAAACAGTGGAACTAGGTGAATATGAAGGTAATGCCAAAGCCCTAAACGGAATCTTAAGTGGTTTAACAAACTCAGTGTTTACTAAATTTATGCAATGCACATCTGCCAAACAAGCTTGGGACAAATTGAAAATTATCTATGAAGGAGAATCTAAGGTCAAAAAATCCAAACTTCAAACATGTAAAGGTCAATTTGAAAGTCTTAAAATGAAGGAAGAAGATAATATTGGTGAATACCTTCTTCTTATAGATGGAGTTGTTAATGCGATCATAGGGCTTAGAGGAAAATCAAAAGAAAAGGAAGCGGTAAGCAAGGTACTAAGAACATTACCAATGATGTATGACCCAACGGTATCTACCTTAGAAGAACGAGGTGATCTTAAAAACTTAACAATGGATGAGTTACATGGAATTCTCACTGTGTGTGATATGAGAACATGACAAAATGGATATTCAAGAAAAGAAGCAGCTTTTAAAACCTCCTTAAAAGATCAATAAAAAAATGTAAATGATGAGGAAGCTATTTTCATTCATAAACTTGAGCAGAGGGACTAGGAAATATAAGGGGAATTTACCTTTAAAGTGTTTTAATTGTGGAAGGATTGGACATGTTCCCTCTAAATGCACCTACACTAAACAAGATGAGAATGAAGAAAAGGAAACCTTGAAGTTCAGAATGGGTAAACCATGAAACAAGAAAAAAGAAAATTGTTTACACCATGGAAGACAGTGAAGATTCAGATGGAAGTGAAGTTGAAGAAATCTAAGTTTTATTTATGGGCCTCGACACTCAAGCCTCTAATAGTGACTCAGACATAGAAGGAGAAGTAGACCTAAGAGATGAACTTGTAAGCGCCCTTGAAGAACTTGAGAAATGTAGCAAAAAGAATAGACAGTCAAATCTTATAATTAGTCAGTTGGAAGCTCAACTTCTAGGTGTCAAAATGGTTGAGGAGGACCTAAACCTACAACTCAAAAGAAGAATACATGAGTCTGAAAATCTTGCAGAAGAAATCATGCAATTCAAGAAAAAGCTTGATGAAGGATCTATCAAATCAAAGTTTGAGAATAGATCAAGGTTTCTAGATGACATTATGAGTAGCCAAACACCATCAAGTGATAGTTGTGTTTTGGGGTTCATTAAATAGAAGAAGCCAGAGAGTTTTCCTGTCACAAATCAAGAAGCAAGTAAGAAAAACTATGCTGAAGTACTAAAAACTCTAGCTAAAAAGGAAAGAAGCAAGAAAGCAGGCTTAATTTCTCAAGATAAAAATAGAAATAATATAGCACCCAAGAGATCAAATAGATATCTACAGATCTTTTTAGGTCACTATTTTCCTTGTAATAATTTTGGTCATCAAGCCTTACATTGCAAAACTGAAAGAAACCTTTCTGAATACAAGAAGAAGTCATCAATTAATAAGACAAAGGGAAATAAGAATCTTTTTACACTACTCCAAAAATATGATATAGAATGTTATAACTGTAATAACCATGGACATATGGAAAGAGATTTTAAACTGAAGACCCCTACAAGGAATACTGTTGCATCTAAACACCAAAACGTATGGCACTTAGACAGTGGTCGTTCAAAACATATGACCGATGACTCAAGCAAATTCATAACACTAAAATATAATAAGGAAAAGTCACTTTTGGAGATAGTCTGTCCTAAAAAATAATCAGCAAAGGAACAATTATTGTCAGCAGCAAGATCAAAGCATAAAATGTTTTGCTAGTTGAAAACCTCAAGCCTAATCTTCTCAGTGTAATTCAAACATGCAACCAAGGACACATTTGTATCTTTGATTCAGAAAAATGTGAAATTAAGAATAAGAAAGCAGGAAAGGTCGTTGACATTGCTATGAGAAATACAAACAATGTATACATCTTGGAAAATGAAAACCAATGCTACTTAAGTATGGTAGATGAAAGTTGGTTATGGCACAGAAGGTTGGGACATTTAGGTTTTGAAAATCTTGCCAAAATAAGAATGAAGTAAGATGTAACAGATCTACCAAAAATTGTAGTTCCTCTAAACTCTATGTGTAAACATTGTCAACATGGGAAGCAAACGAGAGCCAACTTTAAAATAAAAGAACATATGACCTCACACCCTCTGGAAATAATACACACAGATCTATGTGGACCAACCAGAACTAAACTCCTACAAGGAGATCTCTATTTCATGTTGTTCATTGATTATTACACTAGGATTACCTAGGTGGCTTTCCTCAAAGAAAAATCAGAAGATTTTGAAAATTTGAAAATCTTCAAAGCAATGGCTGAAAATGAGTTGGGTATGAAAATAAAGTGTCTTAGATCAGATAATGGGGGATAATTTACCTCCAATGAATTCAATGAGTTCCATGAAGGTCATGGAATTAAGAGGCAATTTTCAGCTATAAAAACTCCTAAGTAGAATGGGGTTGTTGAAAGGAAAAGCAGAACAGTCCAAGAAGCTTCCAGAACTATGTTGAATGACGAAAAATTGTCAGATTCATTTTGGAGAGAAGCTATATACATATATATCTACATACTTAATAGAGGACAACTCAGATTGAATAATGATAAGACCCCCTATGAATTATGGTATGGAAGACCAGCCTTAGTCAAATATTTTTAAGTGTTTGGCAGTAACTGTTGCATCAAAATAAACGAGGATGACCTTGGAAAGTTTGACTCTAGGAATGATGAAGGAATACTTCTAGGATACTCATCCACCAAAAGGACATATAGGTTTTACAATACAAGGTTACATAAAATTGTAGAAAGTGCATATGTAAAAGTAGATGATATAAAACCAAGGAACGAGAAAAATCTTGACAATATTGAAAATACATGTGATGATGAAATAAAATACTTGCAAAAGGACGATAGCATTCATAATGAAGAATAAGACAAAGAGAAGGAAGATACACAGGAATATGACGAAGACTTCCCTTGACCTGACACTAAAAATCCTTCTAGAAAATAAGAAAAGAATCATCCAGAGTCACATATCATGGGCGATAAAAATGATAGAGTCATAACAAGAATAAAACTACCAGTTGTTGAACAAGCCCTACTCTCAATAGTTGAACCCAAGATCTTTACAGAATATAGAAAAAGTGACGAATGGATCAAAGCCATGAATTAAGAACTAGATCAGATTGAGAAAAATGAGACTTGGGAACTTGTCCCAAGACCTGAAGGTAAGAACATTGTAGGAACCAAATGGATTTTCAAAAACAAGTTCGATCAAGATGGACAAGTAATAAGGAACAAAGCTAGATTTGTTTTTAAAGGCTATGCCCAAGTGGAAGGTATTGAATTTGAAGAAAAAATTTCTTCTGTAGCATGACTTGATGGCATCATAATGTTTTTATCACTTTCATGCCATAAAATTTCAAAGTATATCAAATGGATGTCAAATCTGCATTCCTTAATGGAAAACTATAAGAATAAGTATATATTGAACAACCTGAAGGATTTCTCTTGTCAGAGAAGAAAGATTATTTTTGTAAACTGAAGAAGGCACTCTATGGTCTCACACAAGCTCTAAGAGCATGGTTTTCAAGACTAGACAGTTACTTGAAACAACAAGTTTTTAAAAGAGGATCCACTGAAATTAATCTCTACCTAAATATTGAAGATAAAAATATGGTCATTGTTGTTTTCTATGTGGATGATATCATATTTGGAAGCAATATTAAAATCCTAAGTGTAGACTTTTCCTTTGAAATGAAGAAAGAATTTGAAATTTCAATGTTGGGTGAATTGACATTCTTCTTGGGATTGCAAATTTACCAAAAAGATAAAGGAAATTTCATCTCTCAAACTAAGTACATCAATGATATGTTGAAAAAAATTTAAATGGAAGATTCCAAACCTGTTGGTACTCCTATGGTCACCGGTTGCAAGTTAAGTAAGGATAATGAATCTCTTGAAGTAGATCATACCGTGTTTAGATCCATGATTGGCAGTTTTCTATATGTGATAGCTACAAGACCAGATGTGATGCAAGCTATGGGATTGGTGGCTAAATTCCATTCAACTCCCAAAGAAACACATGTAACAACAATAAAAAGGATTCTCAAATATCTAAAAGGTACCATGGAGTATGGTTTATGGTATCCAAAAGGAAAATACTTTACCTTGAAAGAATTTACTCGATGCAGATTGAGTAGGAAGTATTGATGATCGAAAAAGTACTAGTGGAGCAACATTATTTCTAGGAAATTGTTTAGTATCATGGTCAAGTAAAAATCAATCCTCCATTTCACTATCTATAGCAGAAGCAAAATATATTGCCACCACCTCATGTTGCACTCAGGTTATTTGGATGAAAAAAACCCTAGAAGATCTACTTATAAAATATAAAGATCCAATAGTGATCAACTGTGATAATACTAGTGCTATAAATATGTCTAAAATCCTTTCACGCATTCTAATAAAAAACATATACCAATAAAGTATCACTATCTAAGAGAACAAGTATCTCAAAAAGCTATCATATTAGAATACATTGGCACAAAAGAACAGATTGCTGACATTTTCACCAAACCACTACCTAAGGAAGCCTTTGCGCATATTAGACAAAATATGGGAGTAATTCCTTTACAAAAGCAATAAGAAGAGGAAGCACAATCTCAAGGGGAGATATGATGACAGGGGTGGCTGTCATACGGAGAGGTTTCTTTTTCATTGCTGTCAAAGGGGGAGAATGATTAAAGATCTTGTTATCAATGTTGAAGGGGGAGATTGTTGAGTAAAATAGTTTTCATTGATGTCAAATTTGTTATTGAAAGTTAAATATATGGTGGTAGGTTGAAGGTTGCAGGTATCCACAATAACAAAGGAATAACCTTATAATAGGTTGTAGGTTGAATTCCAAACAAATAACCATTTAGCAAGTTGAACGAATGAGATCGATCATCCAAGTAAATCAACGGCTCACAAGGTTCTTTCTGAATGAACTAGCACAAAGGTTAAACACATGGGAATTGAGAAGGTTCCACAACAATCAATATCGGACGGGTTATATTACTCCCACACTAGATCTATTGGCTCACATTATTCTTGCTGAATGAACTAGCACAGAGGTTAAACATGTGAGAAGTGGCAAGATTCCACAACAATCAATATAGGACGGGTTATATTAGTATGTCGTCGATGAAGAAAACCACAAACTTATACAAATATTTACTTAGTATGTTGTTCATTAAACACATGAATGAAACAGGTGCATTTGTCAACCCAAAAGGAATTAAGACAAACTCGTAGTGACCATAGAGGGTCCTTAATGCATTTTTAAAGATGTCCTCATCTTTTATTCGTACTTAATGATAACTAGACCCTAAGTATATCTTTAAAAATATTTTTTTCACATAATTAATTGAATAGATCATCTATCCAAGGTAGCGGGTATCAATTATTAATGGTCATTTTGTTTAATTGTCGATAGTCTATGCACAACCTTAAGGTTCTGTCTTTCTTTTTCAGAAATAAGACCAATGCTCTCGAAGGAGAGACACTAGGTCGAATACACATTTTATCAATCATTTCTTGTAATTGATATTTAAGCTCTATAAGTTCTATTATGTTCATTTAGTAAGGAGCTTTCAATGCTAGTACTACTATGAGTATCAAATCGATCGTGATGTGACTGTTTCTTTTAGGAGGGAGTCCAGGGACTTCTTCCAAAAAGATGTCTTCGAATTCCTTCAAGACTAGTATGTCTTCTAGTTTAAGTTTATTGTTGTTTTCATTATCATTCATTATATATAAAACAAACACTTTACATCCTTTTCTTACTAATCTTTTCATTTGTAACGTAGATATTTCTGTGATTGTAACATTTCTAGGAATCCCTTTTAATTTTACAATGCATCCATTATCGTCTATACATGTAAATATTTTGTTGAAACAATTTAACATTACTTTGTGTTTTTCTATCCAATCCATTCCTAGCAATATATCATAGGAACCTAAAGGCAAAATATTCAAATCAACATGTGTAATGAAATCATTCATCATCAATTTACAATTCCTTACAAGACTAATGACTTTACGTTTAAACTGGTGGCTAATTGTACTAGTCACGACTTATCAAACTTTTCGGTACTAATTTACATAATTCAACTATTCTAGGTGATATATAACTCAGACTTGCACATGGATCACTTAGAATCGAAATGCGTTGACTGTA
The DNA here is from genome assembly GCA_001517045.1 of Pseudotsuga menziesii. Taxonomy (NCBI): domain Eukaryota; kingdom Viridiplantae; phylum Streptophyta; class Pinopsida; order Pinales; family Pinaceae; genus Pseudotsuga; species Pseudotsuga menziesii. The sequence continues at coordinate 18,776 of LPNX010725222.1, forward strand.
TATCAAACCTTTGATTTCAACAATGGAATTATAATGGTCTTCTTATCAGTTCTGCAATGTAGCACAAATTCTAGGGATGATCCTTGCCATGTATGTTGAGTAAAATATTTGTCATTGATGTCAGATATGTTATCGAAATTCAAATATATGGTGGTAGGATAAAGATTGCAGGTATCCTTAATAATAAAGGAATAACCCTGTTACAGGTTGCGGGTTAAATGACAAACAAATAACCTTGTAGCAAGTTGAATGACTGAGATCAATCATCCAAGTAAATCGACGACTCACAAGGTTCTTACTGAATGAACTAGCAGAGAGGTTAAACACATGAGAAATGACAAGGTTCCACAACAATCAAGATCATACGGGTTATATTAGTCCCGCACTCAATTCGATGACTCACATTGTTCTTTCTGAATGAACTAGCACAGAGGTTAAACATGTGAGAAGCAACAAGGTTCCGCAACAATCAAGACTAGATGGGTTACATTAGTCCCACACTAGATCCAAGGGTTAAGGATTAGTTCCGACATTTAGGCGGAAAATTCCAAGTTCCGCAAAAGATCAAGATCGTATGGCTGAGATTAGTTCCGTTAAAATAGATCAACGGTGGGAAACTAACTTCCACATTCCGCAGTGTGGAAAGGAGTTTGTGAAAAAGCAAAGGAGGAAATTCAAGATAGAATTTGAGGGAATGTCGCATCCTGCATCCCGCATCCCACAATCTGGAGATAAAAGCTCACAGAGAAGCCTGATGAAGATCAACAGTGGAAAATCGAATTCCGCATTCCGAAGTGCTGAAAGGAGTTTGTGGAAAGAAAAAAGTGGAAATTCGAGATATGATTTGAGTAAATTTCGTATCCTGCATCTTGCATCCCTCAATCTGGAGATCGAAACTCATGGAGAAACCCGATGAAAATCAACCATGGGGAATCATTGAAACATAAGCTTGGTCCGGAAACACGATTTCAAAAGGGAAATCTGTAGCATAGATCAACGATCCAGAGAGATCCAGACAACTCTTGTTTGTTCTGGAGAAGAAGATTATGGAAGCATCAGAAAACGCTAAACATTGCCAAGGAAATGAATTTTGAGCTGTGGGAAGAATGAGATGGTGTTTTTGCAGAAACTTAATTGTGAAATGATATGATGGTTGAATGGGTAGGTGATGAATAGTTGTGTCTGTAAAGTAAACAATCACAATCCAAAATGAAAGAGAAAGACTATGGAGAGAAACATTGATAAGAAATAGGTAAAGGATATTTATTTTGAAAAAAGGGAAAATAATTAAGGGTCTCTGTTAGAAAGCTTGATGGAGTCCAAAGTGGACATTTTACAGCTGTTTCAATAGGCTGAAAAAATCAAAAAATGGTGGCAGTGTGGTGCTAGGGCAGGCCATAGGGTTGTAGGGGGTCAAAGCCTCCTTCTAGTTGTAGCTAAAGAACATGGTGTCGTAGAATCCTTTTCTGTTGAAGTAGGAAAAAAACCATATGGGTATTGTAGCATCCCCGTCTATAGTTGTAGGAAAAACCTAGGGTTTGTTTACATCCTTTATGTAGTAGAAGATAAAAAAAATTGTAAATTTATCTTATTAATGAGTTTGTGTTGGTGGTTTTCCTTCTTGAGGTTTCCACGACAAAATATGTTTCTTAAATTTTTTATTTTTGTGTATTATTAAAAAATAGACAATATTGATTCACCCCGCCTCTCAGTATTGTGGGATAAACCAACAATTGGTATCAGAGTAGGTTCCTTCACAACAACTTAACCACTGGAAGGAATATCCCATCCAAAATCACAATGGATCAACAAGAAGGATTGGCCACTAATAAACCTCCACTATTTACCAGAGAAAATTATGGTTACAACAGTATAAGAATGAGGTGTCATCTGATGTCCCTGGGGTGGAAGGTTTGGGTAGCAATAGAAAAGGAGCTTAAAATAGGAAACCAATACCCTACAGAAACAGTGGAACTAGGTGAATATGAAGGTAATGCCAAAGCCCAAAATGGAATCTTAAGTGGTTTAACAAACTCAACATTTACTAAAGTTATGCAATGCACATATACCAAACAAGCTTGGGACAAATTCAAAATTATCTATGAAGGAGAATCTAAGGTCAAAAAATACAAAATTCAAACATCTAAACTTCAATTTGAAAGTATTAAAATGAAAGAAGAAGAAAATATTGGTGAATACCTTCGTCTTGTAGATGGAGTTGTTAATGCGATCATAGGGCTTGGAGGAAAATTAAAAGAAAAGGAAGTGGTAAGCAAGGTACTAAGAAAATTACCAATGAGTTATGACCCAACGGTATCTACCTTAGGAGAATGAGGTGATCTTAAAAAGTTAACAATGGATGAGTTACATAGAATTCTCACTGTGTGTGAGATGAGAAAATGACAAAACGGATATTCAAGAAAAGAAGCATCTTTTAAAACCTCCTTAAAAGATCAATACAAAAATGTAAATGATGAGGAAGCTCTTTTCATTCATAAACTTGAGGAGAGGGACTGGGAAATATCAGGGGAATTTACCTTTAAAGTGTTTTAATTGTGGAAGGATTGGACACGTTGCCTCTAAATGCATCTACACTAAACAAGATGAGAATGAAGAAAAGGAAACCTTGAAGTTCAAAATGGGTAAACCATGAAACAAGAAAAAACCCTATGGGAAAAAAGAAAATTTTTTACACCATGGAAGACAGTGAAAGTTCAGACGGAAGTGAAGTTGAAGAAATCTAAGTTTTATTTATGGGCCTCGACACTCAAGCCTCAAATAGTGACTCAGACGTAGAAGGAAAAGTAGACCTAAGAGATGAACTTGTAAGCACCCTTGAAGAACTTGAGACATGTAGGAAAAAGAATAGACAGTCAAATCTTATAATTAGTCAGTTGGAAGCTCAACTTCAAGGTGTCAAAATGGTTGAGGAGGACCTAAAACTACAACTCAAAATAAGAATACAGGAGTCTGAAAAGCTTGCAGAAGAAATCATGCAATTCAAGAAAAAGCTTGATGAAGGATCTATCAAATCAATGTTTGAGAATAGATCAAGGTTTCTAGATGACATTCTGAGTATCCAAACACCATCGAGTGATAGTTGTATTTTGGGGTTCATTAAAGAGAAGAAACCAGAGAGTTTTCCTATCACAAATCAAGAAGCAAGTAAGAAAAACTATGTTGAAGTACTAAAAACTCTAGCTAAAAAGGAAAGAAGCAAGAAAGCAGGATTAATTTCTAAAGATAAAAATAGAAATAATATAGCACCCAAGAGATCAAATAGATATCTACAGATCTTTTTAGGTCACTTTTTTCCTTGTAAAAATTTTGGTCATAAAGCCTTAAATTGCAAAACTAAAAGAAAGGTTTCTAAATACAAGAAGAAGTCATCAAGTAATAAGACAAAGGGAAATAAGAATCTTTTTACACTACTCCAAAAATATGATATAGAATGTTATAAGTGTAATAACCATGGACATATGGAAAGAGATTTTAAACTGAAGACCCCTACAAGGAATACGGTTGCATCTAAACACCAAAACTTATGGCTCTTGGACAGTGGTCATTCAAAACATATGACCTATGACTCAAGCAAATTCATAACACTAAAATATAATAAGGAAAAGTCACTTTTGGAGACAGACTGTCCTAAAAAATAATCAGCAAAGGAACAACTATTGTCAACAGCAAGATCAAAGCAAAAAATGTTTTGCTAGTTGAAAACCTCAAGCCTAATCTTCTCAGTTTAATTCAAACATGCAACCAAGGACACATTTGTATCTTTGATTCAGAAAAATGTGAAATTAAGAATAAGAAATCAGGAAAGGTCATTGGCATTGCTATGAGAAATACAAACAATCTATACATCTTGGAAAATGAAAACCAATGCTACTTAAGTATGGTAGATGAAAGTTGGTTATGGCACAAAAGGTTGGGAGATTTAGGTTTTGACAATCTAGCCAAAATAAGAACGAAGTAACCTGTAACAGATCTACCAAAAATTTTAGTTCCTCTAAACTCTATGTGTAAACATTGTCAACATGGGAAGCAAACCAGAGCCAACTTTAAAATAAAAGAACATATGACCTCACACCATCTGGAAATAATACACACATATCTATGTGGACCAACCAAAACTAAACTCCTACAAGGAGATCTCTATTTCATGTTGTTCATTGATGATTACACTAGGATTACCTAGGTGGCTTTCCTCAAAGAAAAATCAGAAGATTTTGAAAATTTTAAAATCTTCAAAGCAATGGCTAAAAATGAGTCGGGTATGAAAATCAAGTGTCTTAGATTAGATAATGGGGGAGAATTTACCTCCAATGAATTCAATGAGTTCCATGAAGGTCATGTAATTAAGAGGCAATTTTCAACTGCAAAAACTCCTAAGTAGAATGGGGTTGTTGAAAGGAAAAGCAGAACAGTCCAGGAAGCTTCCAGAACTATGCTCAATGAAGCAAAACTATCAGATTCATTTTGGAGAGAAGTTGTATACATATCTGTCTACATATTTAATAGAGGACAACTCAGAGTGAATAATGATAAGACCCCCTATGAATTATGGTATGGAAGACCAGCCTTAGTCAAATATTTTAAAGTGTTTGGTAGTAATTGTTGCATCAAAATAAATGAGGATGACCTTGGAAAGTTCAACTCTAGGAATGATGAAGGAATATTTCTAGGATACTCATCCACCAAAACGGCATATAGGTGTTACAATACAAGGTTACATAAAATTGTAGAAAGTGCATATGTAAAAGTAGATGATATAAAACCAAGGAAAGAGAAAAATATTGACAGTATTGAAAATACATGTGATGATGAAATAAAATACTTGCAAAGGGATGAGAGCATTCATAATGAAGAATAAGACAAAGAGAAGGAATATACACAGGAATATGACGAACACTTCCCTTGACCTGACACTAAAACTCCTTCTAGAAAAATACAAAAGAATCATCCAGAGTCACATATCATGGGCGATAAAAATGCTAGAGTCATAACAAGAAGAAAACTACCAGGTGTTGAACAAGCCCTACTCTCAATAGTTGAACCCAAGAACTTTACAGAAGATAGAAAACATGACGAATGGTTCAAATCCATGAATTAAGAACTAGATCAGATTGAGAAAAATGAGACTTGGGAACTTGTCCCAAGACCTAGAGGTAAGAACAATGTAGGAACCAAAAGGATTTTCAAAAACAAGTTCGATCAAGATGGAAAATTAATAAGGAACAAAGCTAGATTGGTTTGTAAAGGGTGTGCCCAAGTGGAAGGTATTGAATTTGAAGAAAAAATTTCTCCTGTAGCATGACTTGATGGCATCATAATGTTTTTATCACTTTCATGCCATAAAATTTCAAAGTATATCAAATGGATGTCAAGTCTGCATTGCTGAATGGAAAACTATAAGAATAAGTATATATTGAACAACCTGAAGGATTTCTCTTGTCAGAGAAGAAAGATTATTTTTGTAAACTGAAGAAGGAACTCTATGGTCTCACACAAGCTCCAAGAGCATGGTTTTCAAGAATAGACAGTTACTTGAAACAAGAAGGTTTTAAAAGAGGATCCACTGAAATTAATCTCTACCTAAAGATCAAACATAAAAATATGGTCATTGTTGTTTTCTATGTGGATGATATCATATTTGGAAGCAATATTAAAATCCTAAGTGTAGACTTTTCCTTTGAAATGAAGAAGGAATTTGAAATCTCAATGTTGGGTGAATTGACTTTCTTCTTGGGATTGCAAGTTTACCAAAAAGACAAAGGAATTTTCATCTCTCAAACTAAGTACATCAAGGATATGTTGAAAAAATTTTAAATGGAATATTCCAAACCTGTTGGTACTCCTATTGTGACAGGTTGCAATTTAAGTAAGGATAATGAATCTCTGGAAGTAGATCATACCGTGTTTAGATCCATGATTGGCAGTTTTCTATATGTGATAGCTACCAGACTAGATGTGATGCAATCTATGGGATTGGTGGCTAGATTCCAGTCAGCTCCCAAAGAAACACATGTAACAGCAATAAAAAGGATTCTCAAATATCTAAAAGGCACCATGGAGTATGGTTTATGGTATCCAAAAGGACAATACTTTACCTTGAAAGAATTTACTCGGTGCAGATTGAGTAGGAAGTATTGATGATCGAAAAAGTACTGGTGGAGCAACATTATTTCTAGGAAATTTTTTAGTATCATGGTCAAGTAAAAATCAATCCTCCATTTCACTCTCTATAGTAGAAGAAGAATATATTTCCGCCACCTCATGTTGCACTCAGGTTATTTGGATGAAAAAAAACCTAGAAGATCTACTTATAAAATATAAAGATCCAATAGTGATCAACTGTGATAACACTAGTGCTATAAATATGTCTAAAAATCCTATCACGCATTCTAATAAAAAAACATATACCAATCAAGTATCACTATCTAAGAGAACAAGTATCTCAAAAAGCTATCAGATTAGAATACATTGACACAAAAGAACAGATTGCTGACATTTTCACCAAACCGCTACCTAAGGAAGCCTTTGCGCATCTTAGACAAAATATGGGAGTAATTCCTTTACAAAATCAATAAGAAGAGGAAGCACAATCTCAGGGGGAGATATGATGACAGGGGGAGCTGTCAGACGGAGAGGTTTCTTTGTCATTGCTGTCAAAGGGGGAGAATGATTAAAGATCTTGTTATCAATGCTAAAGGGGGAGATTTTTGAGTAAAATAGTTGTCATTGATGTCAAATTTGTTATTGAAAGTCAAAGATATGGTGGCAGGATGAAGGTTGCAGGTATCCACAATAACAAAGGAATAATCATGTTATAGGTTGTAGGTTGAATTCCAAACAAATAACCCTTTAGCAAGTTGAACGAATGAGATCGATCATCCAAGAATATTGACAGCTCACAAGGTTCTTTCTGAATGAACTAGCGCAGAGTTTAAACACGTGAGAATTGACAAGGGTCTGGAACAATCAAGATCGGACGAGTTATATTAGTCCCACACTAGATCTGCTGGCTCACATTGTTCTTGCTGAATGAACTAGCGCAGAGGTTAAACACGTGAGAAGTTGCAAGGTTCCACAATAATCAATATAGGATGGGTTATATTAGTATTTCGTCGATGAAGAAAACCACAAACTTATACAAATAGTTTCTTACTATATTGTTCATTAAACACATGAATGAAACAGTTGTGTTTGTCAACCCAAAAGGCATTACGACAAACTCGTACTGACCATAGAGGGTCCTGAATGCATTTTTAAAGATGTCCTCATCTTTTATTCGTTCTTGATGATAACCAGACCTTAGTTATATCTTTGAAAATATATTTTTTTCACATAATTGATCTAATAGATCCTCTATCCGAGGTAGCGGGTATCTATTCTTAATGGTCATTTTTTTTAAGTGTCGATAGTCTATGCACAACCTTAAGGTTCTGTCCTTCTTTTTCACAAATAAGACCAATGGTCCCGAAGGAGAGACACTAGGTCGAATACACATTTTATCAATCAATTCTTGTAGTTTATATTTAAGCTCTATATGCTCTATTATGTTCATTCAGTAAGGAGCTTTCAATGCTAGTACTACTCTGAGTATCAGATCGATCATGATGTCACTGTTTCTTTTAGGAGGGAGTCCAGGGACTTCTTCCAAAAATATGTCTTCGAATTCCTTGAAGACTAGTATGTCTTCTAGTTTAAGTTTATTGTTGTTTTCATTATCATTCATTATATATGAAACAAGCACTTTACATCCTTTTCTTACTGATCTTTTCATTTGTAACATAGATATTTCTGTGATTGTAACATTTCTAGGAATCCCTTTTACTTTTACAGTGTATCCATTATTGTATGTACATGTAAATATTTTGTTGAAACAATTTAACATTACTTTGTGTTTTTCTATCCAATCCATTCCTAGAAATATATCATAGGAACCTAAAGGCAGAATATTCAAATCAACATGGGTAATGAAATCATTCATCGTCAATTTACAATTCCTTACAAGACTAATGACTTTACGTTTAAACTGGTGGATACTTGTACTAGCCACAACTTATCAAACTTTTCGGTACTAATTTACATAATTCAACTATTCTAGGTGATATATAACTCACACTTACACATGGATCACTTAGAATCGAAATAGGTTGGCTGTATATCAAACCTTTGATTTCAACAATGGAATTTTAATGGTCTTCTTATCGGTTTTGCAATGTAGCACAAATTATGGGGATGATCCTTGCCATGTATGTTGAGTAAAATAGTTGTCATTGATGTCAAATATGTTATCAAAATTCAAATATATGGTGGTAGGCTAAAGGTTGCAGGTATCCAGAATAACAAAGGAATAACCCTGTTATAGGTTGCAGGTTGAATGACAAACAAATAAACCTATAGCAACTTGAACGACTGAGATCGATCATCTAAGTAAATCAACAACTCGCGAGGTTCTTACTGAATGAACTAGCACAGAGGTTAAACACACGAGAAATGACAAGGTTCCACAACAATCAAGATTAGATGGGTTATATTAGTCCCGCACTCGATCTGATGACTCGTATTGTTCTTGCTGAATGAACTAGCACAGAGGTTAAACACATGAGAGGCAACAAGGTTCCACCACAATCAAGACTGCATGGGTTAGATTAGTCCCGCACTAGATCCAAGGGTTAAGGATTAGTTCCAACAATTAGGTGGAAAATTCCAAGTTTCACAAAAGATCAAGATCATATGGCTGAGATTAGTTTCGTTAAAACAGATCAATGGTGGGAAAATGACTTCCACATTCCACAGTGCGGAAAGGAGTTTGCGAAAAATAAAAGGAGGAAATTCAATATACAATTTGAGGAAATGCCGCATCCCATATCCCGCATCCCACAACCTAGATATAAACGCTCACGGAGAAGCCTGATGAAGATCAACGGTGGAAAACCGAATTCCGCATTCTGGAGTGCGGAAAGGAGTTTGTGGAAAGACAAAAGTGGAAATTCAAGATATGATTTGAGGAAATTTTGCATCCCGCATGTCAATCTGGAGATCGATGCTCATGGAGAAACCCGATGAAAATCAACGATGGGGAATCATTGAAACATAAGCTTGGTGCGAAAACACGATTTCAAAAGGGAAATCTGTAGAGTAGATCAACGGTCCAGAGATATCCAGACAAAATATTAACTCTCTGGTTTGTTCTGGAGAAGAATATTACGGAAGCACCAGAAAACGCTAAATAGGGCCAAGGAAATGAATTCTGAGTTGTGGGAAGAAAGAGATGGTGTTTTTGCAGAAACTTAATGGTGAAATGATATGATGGTTGAATGGGTAGGTGATGAATAGTTGTCTCCATAAAGTAAACAATCATGATCCAAAATGAAAGAGAACGACTATAGAGAGAAGCATTGATAAGAAATAGGTAAAGGATATTTATTTTGAAAAAAGGAAAAAGAATTAAGGGTCTCTGTTAGAAAGCTTGACGGAGTCCAAAGTGGACATTTTACAGTTGTTTCAATAGGCTGAGAAAATAAAAAAAGGGTGGCAGGGTGGTGCTAGGGTAGGCCATAGGGTTGTAGGGGGTCGAAGCCTCCTTCTAGTTGTAGCTAAAGAACATGGTGTCATAGAATCCTTGTTTATTGAAGCAGGCAAAAAACCATAGGGGTGTTGTAGCATCCCCATCTGTAGTTGCAGGAAAAAACTAGGGTTTGTTTACATCTTTTTTGTAGCAGAAGATAAACAATTTTGTAAATTTATCTTATTAATGAGTTTGTGTTGGTGGTTTTCCTTCTTGAGGTTTCCACGACAAAATATGTGTCTTAAATTTTTTATTTTTGTGTATTATTAAAAAATAGACAATATCGATTCACCTCGCCTATCAGTATTGTGGAATAAACCAACAATTGGTATCAGAGTAGGTTCCTTCACAACAACTTAACCACCGGAAGGAATATCCCATCCAAAATCACAATGGATCAACAAGAAGGATTGGCCACTAATAAACCTCCACTATTTACCGGAGAAAATTATGGTTACTAGAGTCTAAGAATGATGTGTCATCTGATGTCCCTAGGGTGGAATGTTTGGGTAGCAATAGAAAAGGAGCTTAAAATAGGAAACCAATACCCTACAAAAATAGTGGAACTAGGTGAATATGAAGGTAATGCCAAATCCCTAAATGGAATCTTAAGTGGTTTAACAAACTCAGCGTTTACTAAAGTTATGCAATGCACGTCTACCAAACAAGCTTGGGACAAATTGAAAATTATCTATGAAGGAGAATCTAAGGTCAAAAAATCCACAATTCAAACATATAAAGGTCAATTTCAAAGACTTAAAATGAAAGAAGAAGAAAATATTGGTGAATACCTTCTTCTTTTAGATGGAGTTGTTAATGCAATCATAGGGATTGGAGGAAAATTAAAAGAAAAGGAAGCAGTAAGCAAGGTAGTAAGAACATTACCAATGAGATATGACCCAACGGTATCTACCTTAGAAGAACGAGGTGATCTTAAAAATTTAAGAATGGATGAGTTACATGGAATTCTCATTGTGTGTGAGATGAGAACATGACAAAATGGATATTCAAGAAAAGAAGCAGCTTTTAAAGCCTCCTTAAAATATCAATAAAAAAATGTAAATGATGAGGAAGCTCTTTTCATTCATAAACTTGAGGAGAGGGACTGGGAAATATAAGGGGAATTTACCTTTAAAGTGTTTTAATTGTGGAAGGATTGGACATGTTCCCTCTAAATGCACCTACACTAAACAAGATGAGAATGAAGAAAAGGAAACCTTGAAGTTCAAAATGGGTAAACCATGAAACAAGAAAAAACCCTATGGGAAAAAGAAAATTTTTTACACCATGGAAGACAGTGAAGATTCAGATGGAAGTGAAGTTGAAGAAATCTAAGTTTTATTTATGGGCCTTGACACTCAAGCCTCAAATAGTAACTCAGACGTAGAAGGAGAGGTAGACCTAAGAGATGAACTTGTAAGCGCCCTTGAAGAACTTGAGAAATGTAGGAAAAAGAATAGACAATCAAATCTTATAATTAGTCAGTTGGAAGCTCAACTTCTAGGTGTAAAAATGGTTGAGGACCTAAACCTACAACTCAGAAGAATAATACAGGAGTCTGAAAATCTTGCAGAAGAAATCATGCAATTCAAGAAAAAGCTTGATGAAGGATCTATCAAATCAAAGTTTGAGAATAGATCAAGGTTTCTAGATGACATTCTGAGTAGCCAAACACCATCAAGTGATAGTTGTGTTTTGGGGTTCATTAAAGAGAAGAAGCCAGAGAGTTTTCCTGTCACAAATCAAGAAGCAAGTAAGAAAAACTATGCTGAAGCACTAAAAACTATAGCTAAAAAGGAAATAAGCAAGAAAGCAGGCTTAATTTCTCAAGATAAAAATAGAAATAATATAGCACCCAAGAGATCAAATAGATATCTATAAATCTTTTTATTTCACTATTTTTCTTGTAATAATTTTGGCCATAAAGCCTTAAATTGCAAAACTGAAAGAAAGGTTTCTGAATACAAGAAGAAGTCATCAAGTAATAAGACAAAGGGAAATAAGAATATTTTTACACTACTCCAAAAATATGATATAGAATGTTATAAGTGTAATAACCATACACATATGGAAAGAGATTTTAAACCGAAGACCCCTACAAGGAATACTATTGCATCTAAACAACAAAACTTATGGCACTTGGACAGTGGTCGTTCAAAGCATATGACCGATGACTCAAGCAAATTCATAACACTAAATATAATAAGGAAAAGTCACTTTTGGAGACAGTCTATCCTCAAAAATAATCAGCAAAGGAACAACTATTGTCAACAGCAATATCAAAGCAGAAAATGTTTTGCTAGTTGAAAACCTCAAGCCTAATCTTCTCACTATAATTCAAACATGCAACCAAGGACACATTTGTATCTTTGATTCAGAAAAATGTGAAATTAAGAATAAGAAAGCAGGAAAGGTCGTTGGCATTGCTATGAGAAATACAAACAATGTATACATCTTGGAAAATGAAAACCAATGCTACTTAAGTATGGTAGATGAAAGTTGGTTATGGCACAGAAGGTTGGGACATTTAGGTCGTGACAATCTTGCAAAAATAAGAACGAAGTTAGCTGTAACAGATCTACCAAAAACTTTGGTTCCTCTAAACTTTATGTGTAAACATTGTCAACATGGGAAGCAAACCAGATCCAACTTTAAAATAAAAGAACATATGACCTCACACCCTATGGAAATAATACACACATATCTATGTGGACCAACCAGAACTAAACTCCTGCAAGGATATCTCTATTTCATGTTGTTCATTGATTATTACACTAGGATTACCTAGGGGGCTTTCCTTAAAGAAAAATCAGAAGATTTTGAAAATTTTAAAATCTTCAAAGCAATGGCTGAAATTGAGTCGGGTATGAAAATAAAGTGTCTTAGATTAGATAATGGGGGAGAATTTGCCTCCAATGAATTCAATGAGTTCCGTGAAGGTCATGGAATTAAGAGGCAATTTTCAGCTGACAAAACTCCTAAGAAGAATGGGGTTGTTGAAAGGAAAAGTAGAACAGTCGTGGAAGATTCCAGAACTATGCTCAATGAAGCAAAACTGTCAGATTCATTTTGGAGAGAACATGTATACATATCTATCTACATACTTAATAGAGGACAACTTAGAGTGAATAATGATAAGACCCCCTACGAATTATGGTATGGAAGACCAGCCTTAGTCAAATATTTTAAAGTGTTTGGCAGTAATTGTTGCATCAAAATAAACGAGGATGACCTTGGAAAGTTCGACTCTAGGAATCATTGAAGGAATATTTCTAGGATACTCATCCACCAAAAGGGCATATAGGTGTTACAATACAAGGTTACATAAAATTGTAGAAAGTGCATATGTAAAAGTAGATGATATAAAACCGAGGAAAGAGAAAAATCTTGACAGTCTTGAACTTACATGTGATGATGAAATAAAATACTTGCAAAAGGATGAGAGCATTCATAATGAAGAATAAGACAAAGAGAAGGAAGATACACAGGAATATGACGAAGACTTCCCTTGACCTGACACTAAAACTCCTTCTAGAAAAATACAAAAGAATCATCCAGAGTCACATATCATGGGTGATAAAAATTCTACGGTCATAACAAGAAGAAAACTACCAGGTGTTGAACAAGCCCTACTCTCAATAGTTGAACCCAAGAACTTTACAGAAGATATAAAAAGTGATGAATGGGTCAAATCCATGAATTAAGAACTAGATCAGATTGAGAAAAATTAGACTTGGGAACTTGTCCCAAGACCTGAAGGTAAGAACATTGTAGGAACCGAATGGATTTTCAAAAATGAGTTCGATCAAGATGGACAAGTAATAAGGAACAAAGCCAGATTGGTTTGTAAAGGGTGTGCCCAAGTGGAAGGTATTGAATTTGAAGAAAAATTTTCTCCTGTAGCATGACTTGATGGAATCATAATGTTTTTATCACTTTCATGCGATAAAATTTCAAAGTATATCAAATGGATGTCAAGTCTGCATTCCTGAATGGAAAACTATAAGAATAAGTATATATTGAACAACCTGAAGGATTTCTCTTGTCAGAGAAGAAAGATTATTTTTGTAAACTGAAGAAGGAACTCTATGGTCTCACACAAGCTCCAAGAGCATGGTTTTCAAGAATAGACAGTTACTTGAAACAACAAGGTTTTAAAAGAGGATCCACTGAAATTAATCTCTACCTAAAGATCAAACATAAAAATATGGTCATTGTTGTTTTGTATGTGGATGATATCATATTTGGAAGCAATATTAAAATCCTAAGTGTAGATTTTTCCTTTGAAATGAAGAAAGAATTTGAAATGTCAATGTTGGGTGAATTGACTTTCTTCTTGGGATTGCAAGTTTACCAAAAAAACAAAGGAATTTTCATCTCTCAAACTAATTACATCAAGGATATGTTGAAAAAAATTTAAATGGAAGATTCCAAACCTGTTGGTACTCCTATGGTGACCGGTTGCAAGTTAAGTAAGGATAATGAATCTCTGGAAGTAGATCATACCATGTTTAGATCCATGATTGGCAGTTTTCTATATGTGATAGCTACAAGACCAGATGTGATGCAAGCTATGGGATTGGTGGCTAGATTCCAGTCAACTACCAAAGAAACACATGTAATAGCAGTAAAAAGGATTCTCAAATATCTAAAAGGTACCATGGAGTATGGTTTATGGGATCCAAAAGGACAATACTTTACCTTGAAAGAATTTACTCACTGCAGATTGACTAGGAAGTATTGATGATCGAAAAAGTACTAGTGGAGCAACATTATTTCTAAGAAATTGTTTAGTATCATGGTCAAGTAAAAATCAATCCTCCATTTCACTCTCTATAGTAGAAGCAGAATATATTGCCGCCACCTTATGTTGCACTCAGGTTATTTGGATGAAGAAAACCCTAGAAGAGGTACTTATAAAATATAAAGATCCTTTAGTGATCAACTGTGATAACACTAGTGCTATAAATATGTCTAAAAAGCCTATCACGCATTCTAATAAAAAAACATATACCAATCAAGTATTACTATCTAAGAGAACAATTATCTCAAAAAGCTATCAGATTAGAATACATTGACACAAAAGAACAGATTGCTGACATTTTCACCAAACCACTACCTAAGGAATCCTTTGCGCATCTTAGACAATATATGGGAGTAATTCCTTTACAAAATCAATAAGAAGAGGAATCACAATCTCAGGGGGAGATATGATGACAGGGGGAGCTGTCAGATGGAGAGGTTTCTTTGGCATTGCTTTCAAAGGAGGAGAATGATTAAAGATCTTGTTATCAATGCTAAAGGGGGATATTGTTGAGTAAAATAGTTGTCATTGATGTCAAATTTGTTATTGAAAGCCAAATATATGGTGGTAGGCTAAAGGTTGTAGGTATCCACAATAACAAAGGAATAACCCTGTTACAGGTTGTAGGTTGAATGCCAAACAAATAACCCTTTAGCAAGTTAAACAAATGAGATCGATCATCCAAGTAAATCAACGGCTCACAAGGTTCTTTCTAAATGAACTAGCGCAGAGGTTAAACACGTGAGAATTGACAAGGCTCCGCAACAATCAAGATCGGACGAGTTATATTAGTCCCACACTAGATTTGTTGGCTCACATTGTTCTTGCTGAATGAACTAGCACAGAGGTTAAACACGTGAGAAGTGGCAAGGTTCCACAACAATCAATATAGGACGGGTTATATTAGTCCCGACATAGATCCGACGGTTAAGGATTAGTTTTGATAGTTAGGCGAGAAATCCCCAGTTCCGCAAAAGATCAAGATCGGGCGGGTTAGATTAGTTTCGCTAAAACAAATCAATGATGGGAAACTGACTTCCACGTTCTGCAGTGCGGAAAGGAGTTTGCGAGAAAGAAAAGGCGGAAAGTCGAGATACAATTTGAGGAAATGTCGCATCCCACATCCCGCAATCTGGATATCAACGCTCACGAAGAATCCTGATGAAGATCTACGGTGGAAAACTGACTTCCGCATTCCGTAGTGTGGAAAGGCAAAAGCAGAAAATCGAGATCCTATTTAAGGAAATGTTGCATCCCACATCCCCCAATACGGATATCGATGCTCATGGAGAAACCTGATGAAAATCAATGCTAGGGAATCATTGAAATAGAAGCTTGGTGCGAAAAACATGTTTTTAAAAGGGAAATCTATAGAGTAGATGAGCGGTTTAGAGAGATCCAGAAGAAAAAAAATCAATTGTTTGGTTTGTTCCGGAGAATAAGATTACATAAGCACCAGAAAACGCTAAATACGGCTAAGGAAATGAATTCTAAGCTATGGGAAGAATGAGACTGTGTTTTTGCTGAAAATTAACGGTGCAATTATATGATGGTTGAATGGGTAGGTGATGATTAGTTGTGTCTACAAAGTAAATAGTCACGATCCAAAACGAAAGAGAACAACTATGGAGATATGTATTGATAAGAAATAGGTAAAGGATATTTATTTTGAAAAAAGGGAAAAGAATTAAGGGTCTCTATTAGAAAGCTTGACAGAGTCTAAAGTAGACAATTTACAACTATTTTCAATAGGTTGAGAAAATCAAAACAGGGTGGCACGATGGTGCTAGGGCAGGCCATAGGTCTGTAGGGGGTCGAAGCCTCCTTCCAGTCATAGTTGGAGAATAGGGTGTTGTAGCATCCTTGTTTGTTGAAGCATGAAGAAAAACATATGGGTGTTTTAGAATCCTTGTCTGTAGTTGCAGGAAAAACCTATGGTGTGTTTACATCCTTTATGTAGTAGCTGATAAACAATTTTGTAAATTCATCTTATTAATGAGTTTGTGTTCGTGATTTTCCTTCTTGAGGTTTCCACAATAAAATCAATGTCTTAAATTGTTGATTTTGGTGTATTATTAAAAAAATGGACAATAATGATTCACCTCCCCCCTCTCAGTATTGTGGGATAAACCAAGAATGTCTCCAACTATAACTTCTTCCTAGATGGAATGAACATTAAAACTATTTTTCCTTAATCGTAAGTATTTAATCTAATGTGGCCCGCTAGAATTCCAACATTTTAAGGGTTATTTTTGTGGTGGGTTCTTGTTAAAAACAGTAGGAGGTTCTTTTATTACAGAATTCTACGGTTTAAAACTTTTGCAGTTATTACCCTGATACCCCCTATAGTTATTCCATGTGTTTTTGTGGAATTTATTTTGTTTCTTTCTTGGATAAAAATTATTTTTTCTTTTATTCTTCCAAGTTGGTACATTTTCTCTTTTATAGTTTTTTTGGTCGTAACAAAAGTTTTCTTTTCTCATATCCTCCTCTAACGTATTTGGATTATCATACTCAATCTGGTCTTTGAACATTATAGGCAAACAACTGAGAAAATGTTGCATTTTAGGTTTTTCATCAATGATGTAAGGTACATAACAAAGTAGACTCAGAAACTTACTGCAGACTTCTTTCATAGTCATGGCTCCCAACCTCAACTCATAAAATTATTTGGCCTCTCCTTGTAGTGTGGTTCTGATAAGTATTTTATTTTAAAAATATTTTTATATGTTTTCCAAGTTACATATGTTTCTTTTATTCTCCTTTCCTTCTTTATATCTTGTCACCATATATATGCATTTCCAGTCATATTATAGATGGTCATTTTAGCTTTTAATTCGTCAAAATAGTTGTATATTTTGAAATACGTTTTCATTCCTAACAACCAGGATTCCACCTCTCCCCATTAAACATTGGTGGTTTAATCTTGTTAAACTCCCCATTTATTTCCTCATAGGGTCTGTATTTATTTTTCTTTTTGTTATCATCACTACTTTCACTTAACTCTTGTTGTTTTCCTGAGTGATGTTTAACTGACTCTTCACTAGAAATTTCAAGTTTATGGCTAGAAAATTCTAGCTTCCTTCCCTTACGTTTGTAAGGTGTATTTTTAGGTAGGTCATGTTCATATTCCTTATCATTTTCTTTTTCATCGTTATGTATCTTAGCTAATAGAATAGCATTTAATTCTTCTTGAGCTTTTAGAATTTGTTCATTATCTTATTCAACCTTTCTTAGCTCTAATCTAAGTTCTTTCACAATTCTAGGTAGTTCAATTTTGTTATCTTGACTGTCATTTAAGTCTACCCAAATTTCCCCATCCCTTAAATTTCCCTCTTCATTATTTAAATGATTTTCTAGGTGACGTTCTTCTTCTGCAAACATCTCTGCATCTGCCGCATGTTTTCCTGCAAAATACGGTTATCCTTCTCTTTTTAGTTTGTAAGAGAATTCAAACCAAAAAAAGTAAAATTAGTTTCCTGGTTTCTTTATCAGTGTAAATGTTGAGCCGATTCAAGCCTAGTGATGAAACCTTGCTATGATACCATTATGTAACACACCCAAAAATCGTAAATAAATAAAAAAATATATGCAGTATTTCCATACTTACTAGCAAATTCCTCATGATTTAATTCTGTAATTTTTAATATTTTTATCATGTTTGTTATGATGAGTTTTGTTGATTGTGATCCTAGATAGCTCCTTCTAGAACCTTCAACCATGTCCATGTAGGTGATTTTCTTTGTTTTACTTGTTCTTAATTGATTACTTAAATGAGGAATTTAATCGCCTATGGCTTGGGGAGACTATACATAGTCTTAACCCCAGCCCTTATGTAATAAGTTGGTTTAAGTGATAATTAAAATACCTTAGGCCTTGGCACAGTCTAAGCTATGGTGTGTGGTGGCTTCCCCTTTAAGCGTAAGATGCTTAGGGTTTGTAGGGCATATGGTACCACCATATGATGAGGTTTTGTTATATTAATAAAGTTGTGACGGTTTAAAAATAATAATGTCTTGGAAACAAGAATCTATATTGTTTGTAAAGTGGTATGCCTTGCCCTTATGATTGACGATGGTTATGTTTCTTAGCATATTTCATTTACACCTTGATTGCAACAAGATATGGTTTTGGCATATGTGTTCTATGCCATGGTTGCAATGTAATATGGTTCTTGTCTTAACAAAATTTGGCATTACATTCCATGGTTCGAACGATGTGAAGGTTCTTGGCATGATACAAACACTAGGCATTGCATGCCATGGTTCATACGATGCAAAGGTTCTTGGCATTCGGTTTATAATATATGGTTTTGTATGCAATGATTATAATTAATTATTATGATGTAGAGAGTTATTATGCTTTGTCCTTGGTTGACTTTGGAATTTAAAGTGTGACCTGGCTGCAAGTGGACAATGCAGCTAGGCCTTCCACATGGATAACGGGATACACTCTCCACCATCCATCTGTCCAGATTGAATCTAGGGTTCAGAAAGAGGTTTAATGTGCTTGGTTGTTTGTCTGAAACCTCATTTTGACGCTTGGTTTGTGTGGGAAGGCAGATCCGAGCTCCTCTTTGTTCATGGTGGAAAATGTATAATTTGTTTGAAATTTGTGTGGTCGGTAAGAGCCGATGGGATCTTCTCTAGCTACTGTGGAAATGTATGGTTCTTGGGTCTTTTATGTGGCCGATAAGAGCCAAAAATATCTTTTGTGTTTAAGAGTTATGGTGGTGTAAGGTCTTTCTTCTTGGTTTTTGCAACTGTTAACAACGTTTTGTTTGTATCTTGCCGAGGTGTTATTGAGATTCTCAATTTATTGGCGGACTATAAAGAAAAAATGTGTGCCATGACCTCACCTTTCCATACTATCTATTTAACATGTAAGGGTTTCATCCCACTTAACTAATGAATTTTACTTTGAAAAGATATAGCATTTACACTAACTGGATTTCTTTCATTTTTGTTCCAGGAAGAGCAGGGTTAAGGGTGCTCCACAAGATCCAACCCCTGGCCCTCTCTGCAAAACATCGAGGCAAGGTTTTTTCCCATGTTTTTTTCCTCGATTTAAGTTATTTAACCAATTTTTATTAGTTTCTGACTGTAACAAACTTTTACAAGTTAAAGGGATTGGAGAGGGAGGTGACAGGGTCACCTCCTCCTAGACCCACGTTTGCAAATGCCCAAGTAAGCTCGACTCCACCCTTAATCAAAATCTTGTTTTTGGTTTATAGTTTTCGAGCAACATACTAACCCTGCAACCATGCTTATGGTTGCAAGTCACGCTGGGAAGGATCCATGAAGTTATGATTGGTAGGCACTAATGATTTAAAAGAAGTTCTTGGATTGATTACATATGTTTTGCAAAACCATAAGGGTTTTCCTTTCAGCAGCATTGTAGCCATTTCTTCGACACTGTGCATTAGAATTTCTATAATGTTTTAAATACATTCTTAACAGGGTTTGGGTGCCATTTGAATGCTCTTACTACCATTCTGTTATTATTTTAATGTTGGTATTTGAAGAGTGTAGAAGCCATTAGAGATGGTCTTGGAACCACTTCTTATTATATGTTTTGATTATTAATACCGATGCCTGGACTTCAGGCTACGTAATTCCAATATTCATTTTTTCTTTATGATAATTTGTATACTGTTTATTTTAAAAACAAAGGCTTCCATCATCGATGGTATTACATCCATAAATACAATGTTTTTTATGGTTTTATATTGTTGCATTCGTTTTGTGAATATGATTGAGGTGTTTGTATACTATACTAATGTTTTTTGTTTCTGCATAGAGAGTGGTGGCCATGAAATGGACTTATGTCCCTATCTTTACTTGGTTTTGTTGAAATAATACGCGACTCATAGGGCCTGTGATTTACTATACAGTAGATAACATTTGATTTTAGTCAGGATCAGTTTCCATCAATGATGACTTTAACATCAATCCTTGGGAAAAACGAGAGATTGTTTTAAGCTGGGGTTTGATGTAAAAAGAACGCACCTGGAGCAACTAGCGTAAATGTTGGGAAAGTAAATAGATTTGATTCTATCTATACTTGATTTATTTCATGGATAATATAATTCTTTATTAGGATCTTCGATCCGGATATGATTTTCTCATACGAATCTAAAAAGGATTGTTTAAGTGATTACACTTTTAATGATAAAGATAGCTAAAGGTTCTTGACTCGATTTCTTGGGATCTGCCCAAAAGTAACTAGTTTTGTCTTAAACGTTTCATTCTTTGATCATTTTAATGTGGATTTGTTGTTAGCATAGTTCTTTAAAATATTTACGGATCCTTGATCCGGCATGGAAATAAATATCTGTGTAAGCCTCTTTATATTTCTCATCTTGTAATCGTCGAGTAGGATTAGTTTGTAAGTATTATTTGCAACCAATCTACTCCTTACCTTAATACTTTCTTATGTATGCATTCTAAAGTAAATCTATATATGTTTATAATCTTCCTATATATATATATATATATATATAAGATCGTGATATTTTTAAAGATTAGAAGGTATGATATATACATATATATTTATATAATTCTTACTTTGTTTAAATATGAAGTAAATTAGACTAATACTAACATAATTAGGGATCTGCCTATTATTATAAGTTTCAAAAATATAGAATAAGAAAATAATATAAATAAGGAGTGCAATGATGCATTACTAAATCGATCGTGTAGGGAGAAATTGGAAATAGACGATACATATCCACTTATGTGCAGAATTCTATTTTCAAATAAAATCAGAATTCTTAATTTAAGTATAGACGTCTAATCTTAGAATTTCCTAACGGTTACTAAACATTTAATCATAGCATAATAAAACCAAGTGATACATACTAGGTCCTACATTAACCTCATCATATC
Organism: Pseudotsuga menziesii; assembly: GCA_001517045.1. Lineage (NCBI taxonomy): Eukaryota > Viridiplantae > Streptophyta > Pinopsida > Pinales > Pinaceae > Pseudotsuga > Pseudotsuga menziesii. The sequence goes on from LPNX010725222.1 coordinate 40,050, forward strand.
TAGAATAAAAACATTCTACAATCATTTTAAAACATAAATTATGAACCTTGCACCAATGCTAGAAAAATAAAAGTGGAGAAGATTTTCCTCTCAACCAAATCCAAGAGCAGCCAAGTTACTTGCTCCATAACCCCCAATCATGTTCGTTGAACCACAAGAGAAAAATACTTCAATGTACCATCTCTTTCATTCTCATATTCAATCCCCGTCTAATTCTATTCTCCTGTTGCTCATGGACATACTAATAAATAGTATTTTTCCTAGGACTTGGTCATATATGAGCCTCCTATTCTTTGGTACTCAACTAGAAGTTGTTACTTTATTTTTTGAGATGATTCCTCCTGCATCTTGAGATCTCACTTAGTGTCTTCAGCCACTTGTCTTTTCCTCTTGTAGGTCAGCAACCACTTTTTAACAGCTATTGTAACATCCCCGATATGAATTCTCCTACAATGGAAAACTCAATAGTAAATGGCTTGAAATCCATGAATGTCTATGGTGACATTAAAATTTATGATTCTCATTCTAAATTACCTTACGAGTATCAACAACAAGATAATTATGCTAGTCCTTAAGGTAAAAGACTCTAAGTATGGTTAAGATCGAAACTCGTATAAGATTATATATATTATGGAGGCTATTGCTCCATGTTGAAAATCATGTAGTAAATTATGTTAGAGAAAAATAGTTAAGTTGGCATTCCGTTAGGGTTTCGGGGGTGTGGTAGTTAGAGTTAAGGGAGAAGAAAAGAGAATCGACGTTGGATAAGAAAGGGACCCTAGCCTCATTACTTAACGAAAAATGGAAGGAAAGAAGAAGGGGTTGCAGGCTTTTTGAACTATGAATTTGGAAAGAAAGATGAATCAAGCGTGCTCCACCATTAGAGAGTATCGATACTTCAATGAAATTGTTATACTTTTGCGTTGTTGAAAGGGTTGTTACCCCATAATAATTGTTTATATGGAACTTCTGCGTTTTCTGAAAAGTGGAGTTACCTCCTTAAAGGAAAAATAGTCCAACTTTGCACATAGTTTTTATTTAATGTTTTGATGGAAAAGAAGAGTAAAGCCACTCCAGGAGCACTAACTACGTTCGTGTAGAATTCAAATGTTTATTTATTTATGTGTAAAAGAGAACCTGGTAGGAAATTTCTTCTCTTTAAATAATGAAACCAAACATGGATAAAAATACAGGGTGACAACTCTACGACATAGAGAGCCGACCCTGTCGTCCCTATTTTATTTATAATTCCATGCACTGTGTATGAGGGAGGGAAATATTGATAGTTTTTTAACCTTTTCTATTTACAATTGTTCTCTCTTGTAGGACATATTTCCTTCTTTTTGGATTTGTTGATTGGTGAGTTCTCTTCTATGGAGTAGTCTTTAATTGTTGTGAGTTGGTTTCTTAAAATCGCAATGGCAGTAAAGAAATCATAGAGCTCTTTTCCTAGATCTTCAGCAGATCCACCAATCGATGTCTTCTTTCTCAATTTCCTGGTCCAATCTATCCATTGGCAAATCTCTATCTTTTTCTGTCTAGCGCCTACCGCCATCCAGAATGAGATTCAATCCTTCCATTTTGGATCTGAAAGCTCTCGCAAAAGCACGTGGTAGTATTCCTGGCAAGCTAAAGTGATCCTATCGAATCTCTATAAATGTAATGAAAAGCTAATTTGGAGAAAGAATAACTTCCTTTTAATGAAGTAATACAAGACTTATACACGTCCAAAAACTTAGGTTTATTTATGTTGAGCCTTTTTACCATTGTGGCATAAGGAATGATAAATTTCATCCAAGACCATGCATTTGATGCTCTTAGGATTTATGGCCTTGGGGTTGCAGAAACCCCTTGTGTACCTATAAATAATCAGTGAAGTGAGGAATTACATAGTATTAATTAAAGAAATAATAAAACAAAATAATTAATTTCAAACTATGTTTACCTTAGTGATTAATAGTTTGTCGATGGTAGAAATAAACCATTTAGGTAGAATCTATGTGCTCTAAACCTGTGGAAACAACGAAAAGAATGTTAGATCTTATACTAAGAAATCAATACCCCTAGAATGTAGCATGTAGGTTAACTCTTGATAATAATAAAAAATGTGTAATTGTTTATAACCAACAACCTTTCATAGAATATAACTAAATAGGTTAAATGAAAGGTAAATGTTGAGGTGTTTCTACAATTTGATCATTAAAAACTTTATTATTATTATTATTATTATTATTATTATTATATTAAAAAAATCTATTATAATTACAAATATGTGTAATAAATTATTATAATTTATACATAATTTTTATAATGTTAATGTTTTTATTTTTATTTTTAATGTTTACAATGTTCCATATTGTTTCTTATAAACTTTAAATTGAAATTGAAAATATTAATGGTTTACAAGGACATGTCACTAACATGATCTATGTTTCAAACTTTCATCGCCTTTTACCTTACAAAATTTTTCTATGAGCTTGTTCTAAAGCCAAAGCTGAGCCACAGAGGAGTGTTCATTACTCAGGTATAACATCACAATAAAATCGCTCAAATTATTATAGAAACTATTTCCTGGCAGTCTCCTTTTGTTGCATCACATCGTACATCAATTAACAAGATAAAGAATAAGTTGATAATAATCAGGCATGCTTCCAATAGTACTGTAGTTCTAGGAGTCTCATCAACAATTGCAGCCAACTTAAGTTCGAGGCTTGAGTTTCATAGACAATTCTATTCGTTTAGTTTAAAGTTCTTAAAAATATCAAGTTATAGGAGTGGTCAATCTCCTCACTCACTGAAGTTTCTGAAATCAGCGCGGCATGGCCAATAGTGTCATAGAAGGAAGATTCTTTTAGAATTCAGCATAGCTACTACTGAGAAGCTTCTTAATTTTGAAAATTTTTCCTTTAAATTTAAAATCAAATCAACTTAATCGCCTTCAACTTTCTGAAAAAGAAATTCAATATAAATATCTAGAAGCTTAGGGAGAATGTTTGCATGAAACAAATTCCATACAAATTTGTCAAGAATTATTTTCTACATTTTGCTTAATCTGTCAGCATTGGCCATGACTGTTTCAATTAGCTAATTCTTAATTCAACTCCTGATAACCCTCTGGATGGACTATGACAGGCTGGACCCACGAGCATCTTAACGCACGCGAAGTTTAAGACAAGTTTTGGACCTCCTCTATTTTTTTTACAATTTTCTATAGTCTTTGTTTTTATTATTGTTATAATGTTTAATATGTAATATAATCTTTAGGTTTATATCGTTTATAATTGACATATATTCGACTTTTTACAATCGTAAAAGCAAGGAATATGCAACATTGTTGTTATGCCTTGTTTTATATTGTATTATAACTTTTATTATATATATGTTTTACAATATATTTGTGTGTGTTGGGAGCATTTATACTGTATATTTTGTTTATTTTTATGTTGTTTTGTGTTATATGTGTATGTGTGTGTGCGTGTGTGTGTTTTATAATTTATATATGGTATGTTTTGTAACTATATAATATGTAATATATTAATATATTTTGTTGATAGAGTTTTTTAAGCAAATGTATCTTTCCAATGTTATTTACCTCCATAGACGTCTAGATTTGGTATGATGTAGTAGAGGTTTTCTATTTATTTCTATCCTCGGTATTAATTGATTAGTGTGGTATTGATATGTTATCAAACATATCCATAGCCTCCCTGAAGTAAGCATTATACTATAGTACTAGGTCTAACTTGGGTGGTCTAGATCTGACTTTATTAATATTATATGGTATACAAAATGACCAAGGATATTGAACATTACAATATGGTTAGCATGTTCTTGTACTTTTCTTGCAAAAATTAATTAACTTATGGGTTATGTTAATTAGGATTAATTCATCAAATACCCTTTGTGACACAAATCCATCTACAATTTACTAAATTTTCACACCACATATGGATCTAGAGGTAATCTATCTGTAGTGTCAAAATTTAGTAAATTGTAACACTTCATCGCCAAAATTGCAATTTTCCATTGTTGGAGTGACAATAAAAAATGACCAACATAAATGGCTAATTCATATTCTTTTAGCTAGTCATTTTTTATGCCGTGACTAAATTGGTCGTTCATGTTAGTCATTTTTAACTCTGTCACTTATTATCTAGTCATATTTGTTGACTAGTGACTAAATTAGTTGTTAATTTTAGTCGTTTAAAGTTGGGTCAGTCAAAATTGCTCATGTTTAGTAGTAAATCACTTGAAAAACCTACATGGTGACTAGAATTTTTAGTCACGTAGTAGCTAATTCCTCATTTTGTACTAGTGAATTGACAACTCTAATAGAAGATCATTAACAAGAAGTGTGAATGGACAGAAGAATAAACCATGTGGAAAAAATATTAAAGACCAGTTGCAAGTTAAGAATGACTCCTAGATAGGAGATTACGATATGGATTACATTATCCTATATTTGGGATATGTCGTCAACATTCTAACAAGACAAACATGGGAAAGTATGGGAAAAGCACAATTGGATTGGTCTCCCATTCATCTCATATTGGGGAATCAATCAAAAGTCCTACCTATCGGTAAACTGACTCAAGTTCCTGTCGAGGTAGAAGGCTTGAGGACCTATGTTGATTTTGAAGTAATTGACATTGTCGATGATAAAACATCGTATCTTGCACTTTTGGGGATCGTCTGGGCGATCGATAATCAGACCATCATCAATTTTAAGAAAATAATCTTATCATTTGAAGATTCAGAGCTAAGGGTGGTCGCACCAATTGATCTACTAGAAGGTCAGAGATAGGTTGAGCCAGTAAATAGTGAAGGACAAGACGACTATCTTGACCATATTTATAACATCACGTCTATGAGGGACGTCTATATAAATACAAAAACTAACATAAATATTAGTTGGCGAAGTATTAGCTCCTATACATCAGGTTCTGATGAAGCAATATTGGAAACTGGCATAATCAGAGGCACGAAGTATGCATGAAAAACTGTGCAAGAATTACACGATCTGTCCGATGGGTAGGAAATTATGGAAGTGAGATATCTACCTATAAAGGTTTTCCTAACCTTGCATCTTTTCTGACATAGTTTGAAGAAACATTCATAGACATCAGTGCTTGTCCACCCTGGACTTTATGCTGAAAGCTGCACCCACCAAATGGTGGGTCGCACATAAAGAACATATCTCAGAATGGCCACAAGGTCGAATATTACTAGAGATAAGGTTTGGATAAGAGATCAGTTATACTATTCAAAAGTATACAAGATTGACTAATCCTGTCAACCATATTGATTATTGTCGTGCAACATGGGAGGCATGTACACATTATGAATGGGTTCATTAGTTCATACACATGTGAGACATGATACCAAGGAGTTGGTATACGGCATTTGAACTAAGATGAGGAACCATTGAATGGGGTGAATTAGCTACTAGCTTCATACACACATTTGAATTTGTTGATGATCATCTGTCGATTGATGTCGCATTTGCAAGTAATAAATATAAAGATCCTTGAGGATACCCCTGTCGCAATCACAAACTTCAATCAGCGCGGCACAACAATTCAACACTGGATGAAGTGCTACAATGTGATGGGAGAACCTAACAACGATGACCCACTCAATGTAAACATACCTGATTCTAATGGTACGTGCGGAATGGAAATATTTGGTATTTCTAGTGATCAATTTCTGAATCCACTAAAAATAAAAATAAAAAGTAAATATTGGCACCCCGAAGAATCCAAAATTTTCCAAGATTGGAGTTACTGGGATGATGAGATTGTCAAAAAATCACAGATCTATTCCCTACGAATTCTCAGAGATGAAAGAGATTTTCGAAGACCTTGGAGAAATGAAGATACCTTTAAAGCCCGATGTAAAACCTATCAAGTAGCGACCATACCAATTGAATTTTCGGTATAAATAAAAAGTCAAGGAAAATTTGGACTGAATGATGGATGCATGTATCATAGAACCTGTAGAAGAATCAGAATGGATCGGTCTGATAGTACTGTAAGATAAAAATACTACTGGTGAAGTGCAGACCCATTTTTTACTCCATTTACATATGAGGTACTGGAGAGTATCGAGGGTTAAGAAATTTAAGATTCACTGATGGGTTCTCTGTCTACAATCAAATTGATTGCAAAGGAATGCCGACACAAGAACACCTTTGCGACATAGTTGGGTTGTTTCCAATACATGGTAATGCCCTTTGGACTCAAGAATGTTATTGCTATTTTTTTCCAGGATAGTAGTGGCTTCCTTCAAAGATTTTATTCATAAATTTTTTGATGTCTACTTCGATGATATGACAGTATTTGGTCTCATTAAGGATCATATTAAGAGCCTTAGGATGATGCTGGAACATTATCGCTAGTATAAAATTTCACTAAACTTAAAGACTGTATCTTGTGTGCCCTGTTTGGAATTCTATTGGGCCATGTTGTTTGTTGTGATGGAATCTTGATCGACCTTGCCAAAATTTTGATTCTTGTTGAACTACCACCACCTACAACAATGAAGCAATTACGAGCTACATTGGGACATACAGGATACTACAAAAAATTTATCAAAGGATATATAGAGGTGTCTGCTCCGATGGAGAAGTTATTGAATAAATATGTTAAGTTCTAGTGGACGGAAATTCGCCAAGAGAGTCTTGACACTTTAAAGAAAAAGATGGTTACAATGCCCATACTTGTATTTCCAGACTAGAAAAAGGAATTTCATGTACATGTCGATGTGTCATCTGTCACGCTCGGTGTGTTACTAGCGTAACCTGGTGAAGGGTCGATTAATCATGCTATTTCCTTCACCAAGAGAAAACTGTCAACAACAGAGAAGAACTATACCACGATGAAAAAGAGAAGGATTAGCTATGGTATACGCTCTCCATAAATTTAGACACTACTTGCGCAGTGGACATTTTAAAATATACACAGATCATTCAACATTAAAATACCTGGTTAATAAGCCAATGTTGGGGGGAATATTTTCCGGTGGCTTCTCCTTTTTTGGGAATTTGACTTAGAAGTCATTGTTAAACCCAATCAACTGAATTCAGGACCAGACCATCTGTCAAGGATTGAAAGTGGCGATGAACCTCGTAACCTTGACGATAGTCTCCCTCATGTGCAATTATTTGTGATAACAATATTTGATGACCAATAGAGAGACATCATATAATTTTTTAGTACGAGTTATCCACCAACTGAATTTACTACGCCACAGAAGAAACATTTAGTTATGTGAGTTGCAGAATCCTATTTAATCGCTAGACAAATATATAAAATGGGCCCTGATAAGATTCTTTGTCACTATGTTTTGGAACACAAGTGACCAATGATACTAAATGAAGCGCATGTTGGTGTCGCGTGAGGGAAATTTGCTAGAAAATCTAGAGTGTGAAAGATATTACAAGCAGGATCATGGTGGCCCACCATGCATGCAGATGCCTGAGAATACTGTCGCAGCTATGATATCTGTCTGCAAAGAACTAGAAATTTATCATGATGAGATGAAATGACATTAGTATCAAAAATAACTCTACAGGTATTCGATAAATGGATCGTTGATTTTGTGGGCCCTATTCGTCCAACAGGGAGGTGCACAAGTGCTAGATATATAATTACTCTGACCGACTACCTAACCAAATGGGTTGAAGCAGTGCCAATAAAGATTGTACTGCTACAAATGATGTTAATTTTTTATTTCAAAATGTTTTGACTAGATTTGGTTGCCCAAAAATTTTGATAAGTGACCAAGGAACACACTTTTTCAACTAGTTGATTAAGGAAATGCAGAATAATTATAGATCCAACATAGAAAGACAATGTCGTATCACCCTCAAGCAAATGGTGTTGTCGAATCATTTAACAAAATCCTAGAGAATGCATTGACAAAGATTTGCAATGTCCAAAGACATGACTCAGATCATAAAATTTATGTAGTAATGTGGGAATATTGCACGACCTATAAGAATTTGACAGGCCGAACTCCATTTCATCTGGTATATGGACAAGAAGTTGTGATGCCCATGGAATACATTGTACCCATCCTAAGGATTTTTGTGATCACGGAGATGACAGATGTTGGTGTTGTCAAGGAAAGATTGTCGCAATTGATATAGTTGGAAGAATATATTTTGTTGCAGGATATCATCAAAACATCGAGAAAGAACGAAAGAAAGTATGGCGTGATCGCCACATCAAGAACAAGCAATTTCAGGTTGTAGGAAATGTTCTTGTGTATGATAGCAAATTATTCAAGGATTTGGGTAAGCTAAAAACACACTGGTTAAGATCATATATTGTCATGCATATCATTAACGGAGAAGCAATGCAATTGCAAAAGTTGGATGCAACACCTGTCAAAGTACTGGTAAATGGAATTCAACTAACATTAGGAGAATTTTGAGGTCTAAAATGGGCCTCATAGTAGATATAATAAATATTATGAGTTAGGCATTTTGTGGAGAAGGTTTACTTACAAAACATCTTTTGCACTACAATCTATGTAACTATGGTTGAGTTAAATTGAAAAGATGTTTGGAAATAAAATTAATAAAAAATATCTTTGATATGACTAAAAATAGAAGTACTTTCAGTACATAATTGTACTAATAAGTAAAATAAAGTAAAATACTTTATTTTTTAATGATAAACTCAAGTTGTCTGTGGGGGGGGCAAAGCAAGTGGTAAATGGAAATGTTGTAAATTCAAGGTCTCGTGTTCAAATCCCCCCCAAATTGACCTGTGTGCCATGGTTAAGGCTTTGTGGATGCATCTAGGGGTATAGTGGTAGCAGAATTGGATCCATAAACATCACATGAGTACCAGCCTCGGCCCCTTTATTGATTCCCCTTATAAAAACAAAATGATAATAAAAATAAATTATAAAATTATAAACTTAATTTATATTTATATATATAATTTATTAAATAATTTTAAACATTTATAAATTAAAATATTAAATAAAATTATATATAATGAATATTATTTAATTTAATTTAACTAAAAATTAAATCTACATGTTTAAATTTTAAAATTTTAATTTATACAAATATTTACTTACAAAAATATATATATATGAAAATGTAATTATTATAACAATCTAATAATCAATAACATTATACTAAATTTAATATAATATAAATAATATATATATAAATGTAATTATTATAACAATCTAATAATCAATAACATTATACTAAACTTAATATAATATAA